>JAWDJN010000025.1:1872478-2375529 GCA_037788925.1 Mytilus galloprovincialis | reverse complement strand
CTCGATGTTTTACTTACGAACGGTACAGAACTATGACGAAAAAAAACCCATAAAATTTAGTCTCTGTAATGTCGTGAATATCGTTTGTAACTGTATATCATGTTTTGCTATTTATTTTGAACAGAAATTAGGCCGGTGGCTTTCTTATTGATTTTGTCGCAGCCTTTTATAACTTGATAAGAAGTATGGTTTTGCTCATTGTTGAATGTTGAAGGCCTCTTGATGACATATAGTTGCTAATATCTACGTGATTTGATCTTAGTCTCATTGGCAATCATATTGCATCTACTGATAACATATTACTACATTGTATATGCGTTCTCATTCCCTTTTTGTGTTTCAAATGAAACAATTGTTGTTAATTTTGATAGTAACTCTTCATTATACACGACAGGAATTGCATAACTGAACCATGTCCAACATGAACTTAACCATGACACGAATGAACCAAACCATGACACAGATATTTCAGTAATTTTGAATTGAGTGCAAAAGTAGGTATTTTTCAGAATAATTGATGGCAGTATTATATCACGAAGAAATATGTGATGTAACAGATAAAAAGATAATAACTTTTTTTTATGCGCGTTAAACCAATAAGCAACTTTTAAATTTTGACATACGCAAGCTTTGTTCTGTGTTAAATCATTAACTATATGATACAACTTGTGATGTACTAACATATTTACTTTGTACAAAGGTACTTACCAGCTTGAATTATTGATCAGAAGTTCCTTTTACAAAATATCCATGTTTACATTTTTGCATTGATTGTCATCAAAAAAACTTAACACCGTCATGTCAAACTTATCCAAAGTATGACAAAATCACTGTACTAAACGCTCCTCGATATGACGACCTTACTACCCGTGGTTTATATCATCATAATAGTCAAGGGACCTAAATATTCAAAACTTTCACATAATTATACATGAATGTAAAAAAACATATAAGTGACTCAATCAAATATGTTTATATTTGTCTTTCTTTTTAATATCAATTACACATATTCATAAACTCAGAAAAATTACTTTTTAAACACAGGCATATAATTGTAAACAATGTAGACAATTCACAACAAATAGTAGTAAAAGTATATTATCAACACATTCTTTTATCGTAAATGAGTGAACACTTTTTAGACAGCAATACCGACAAATCAATTAAACAAAATAAAAAAAAAAAAAAATAATAATAACTTGATAACAACTATGACATTAGAAGATCTGACGCACACAGTTGTATCAATAATTTATGAAAAACAAAAGAAATACATATAAATGATATCTGACATCAGAAGATCTGACGCTCAACGGAATATCAATGAATGAAAAAAAATGTGTTGACTTGTATTAATATAAATGAACAAAACCTGAAATAAACCAAAAAGACAATCAAAAACTATCCACTAGTAGTTTATTTATAAGGTTATTCTGTCTTATTCTCAAAGTGTATACAATTCTGTGTATTTTGTGTAAATGTGTTACAAAAAGGGGGATGGGAATTTAATCACACGGAATATCTGATAATCACAATATGAATATGAAACGAATATATCACTCGCGCAAATATCAAAAGTCCTGATAAATCAGTGTGCCATGAAATAATATAATTGCGGGATAGAAGAAAGATTTTCCTCTCGCGAAACAAAGAAAAAAATATGAAATTCGGCGGAAATAAATGACCGCAGTGGAAATCAGTGGAATCGTGCCGACTTCTGACACCACTGTTATGATTTTATAGGGTTATATGTATGTGTTATATTACCTAAGTATAACAATCCTAGGCTTGAGTCATTTGTCATCTAGAAGGTCGCTCATCTATGTGGGGACGTCCGATCTGGATAACAACTAGGGCAATGACTTTCAAATATATCATGGGGAAACCCGGAATTCCATGATGCCTTGTATCGGGTCTTAAATGTCAACTTAAAAAATCTATTGTACAATTAAGAAAGACATATCATATACTTATTATACTATTTATCTTACAGCCAAATATTTCATAACTATATTTATCATACACTTAAAATAAAATAATGGTAACACTTTTTTGAACATATATTTATTCATTAAATTTGAAGAATTGTCTTAGCCGTGTGATATGACTTTTGATTCCAGTTTATATCAACTGCTTCCGTTTCATTCCAACTGCTTTCAGTTATAATCGCATGCTTTACTGTAACGTTATCGGATGATTCGGCAAAATCCGGAAAATAAACCTCACTGGTACGTTTCTTTGTTAATATTACAACTAAAGTATATTTTCAAAGTTTTAAAAATAGTTTTTGTCTGTATGTCTTCTGTTGAAGTATTTGATAAAAAAAAACATAATATTTCATTTTCATATCAGACCCCTTATCAGCCAATGGTCGAAATTATCCCTCAAGGCTGTCGGCTCTCGGGCTGATAATATGACCTAGGACTGAAAAGGGTCTGATATAAAAATGTCATTTTATAATCTATATTTACAAAGAGGCGGGTGAAGGGCACCTGCCCTCCCTCTAAACCCTTCTCTGAAATATAATACACACATGTATTGTGTAACAATTTATCACACTACATTGAACAATTCAGTTAATGTTCATTTAAATACAAGAGGGACATTTATCTTCAAAATGTACAACTAGTGATGTGTAACACAGTTATTAGTTTTTCTCGTTTTCGTTGTTTACATTTGTCAAGTTGGGGTACTTATAGCTTGTCAAACGCAAATGGTCAATAGGTTCTACTTTTACATTATTTGAACAATGGGCAACCTTAAGATATCAGTTTTTAGCAAAACATCAGTCATGTCTTTATTATTTTGACGGATAGAAACTAAAATCGTTAAAACGAAAACAAAAAACGATTAACTTTGCAGAAATTGTATATATTTATTCCAAATTGACAAATGTCTTCATTTTATAAAAATGTAAATTTATTTTGTAAAATGGTGTTTTTTGTTTTATGTTTTATTTTTGTTAAAAAGCAAAGTGAGATTTTTTTTATCATGTTTGATTTCAATTTGCATCTGGAAAGATTCGAGCATCACCGATCGGTCTTGCTTTGACGAAGGTCGAGCATGTTAAGACGCGTACTCAATCGTTAAGTACTGGTCGAGTAAAATTCGAGTACAAGTTTACTGTTAAGCATCATCTATATATTTTTCTGAAGTTTTTACTATAAATGGATAATTTTTTGCGCGTTAAAGTTCAAGTGTATCTTATCATCCTGTTTATCATATTGTTTTCAATTCCGAGACCATGAATGGTTATTCTGTATATATCATAAGAATTAAAGACATAAAAAATGAATCGTATATCACAAACTTGGACGGGATTAAATGTCAACTTGGTTTTCAGATCCGCTATCAATTTCGGTGACTCCTGCGGACGGCTCTGCTATATATGGAGATGCCTCTTACACTATTCAGTGTACCATAACTGGAACTAAACCGACATCATGGTCATGGTCCAAAAGACCAGTAGCTGGTGGTGTAGTATCGCCAATATCTGCTGGCGGCAAATATAGCATTGCTAACTCGGCAAATGCTTCACATTTAACTATTAACAATGTCGTGGAGGATGATGAGCAAGATTTTTTCTGTCAAGCAACAAATGCAGCTGGAACAGTAACCAGTTCACGTGCAAGGCTGATCGTCAATGGAGGTCAGTTTGATTACAATGCATGTTGATTCATTCCATACTTTTTTTTATTCAATTTCAAACCACAATTTAACATTTTCAATTTTAACAAAATATGTTGAATCAATTTTTAGTTTAGTTTAGCTTTTTCTGAGTATAGTTTGTTTTGTAAGACTGTATTCAAACATACTTTTAAAATGTTAATTAAACATGCAAAGTAAACATTTTAAAAGGAACATGTGAGTATACATATTTTCTAGCGTGTAACCATAACCATCAAATTTCTTCAATTTAAGACAAAATCATTGGTGTTTGCTTCACAATGGAATATATTTGATAATGATATTATTTATATTTAAAAACTTGGTCAGTTTTGTTTGAAAAATGAAGGAAATTTGTCTCAACAAACCTGGAATTCACACTCGAACTTCACCGAGTTACCGATGGTTAACAGTGAACTTTACACCTGAAAATGTAAAACATCAAATAAAAAATCACTGTGACCAACATTTTGCCTTAAAATTTTCTTGATGGTGTATGTGTGTAGAAAGTCATAGTTTTATGTGTGTGCAACATTAAAATTATTGAATTGCAAAAATTTGTCATAAAGCTTCCAAATTATTTGCCTCCAACCAAATGAGAGATTACATAGCATTCACCCAGTCGACTCTATTAAGAAAGTCATAAAGTGCAACACCTATTCTTCAATAGTAAAATGACTTAAAAAATGATATAGTTTTACTATAATTTCCACAAAAAAAAATATGTATGGACATTTTCAATATCTTTACAGGTTTACTAAGTATTGCTATTTCACCATCTAACGCTGATGTCCTTCAGGGACAATCACAGTTGATCTCATGTACTGCAACAGGAACACCATCTGCAACAGACATTTCATGGCGTTTCACACCAAGTGGAGCTAGTCAACAACAAACATTAAGCTTAGGCAATACTGCCAAATATTTTGGTGGTACAACCCAAAATCCTTCATTAACAGTACTGAACTTCCAGTCATCTGATGGTGGTTCCTACATATGTTATGCTACAAACGCTGTTGGAACCAGTTCAAGTACAACTTCTATACTAAGATATATCCGTAAGTTATTAAAATACAAATGTTTGGTTGGATCTTGTAATGGTTCACCATAGAATTGTACCAGCTTTCAGAATCTATTCATAATTAAAGAATGTAATCTTTACAAGAAGGGGCTCAAACAGGACAGCCAAAACTGTAGACAACCTTCACCTTTGACAGTTAGTACCATAGATTGATCAGATTACTGTAATTTTTAGAAGACAAAATGTATCATTTGAATCTTCTCAAAAAAGATTTCAAATGCAAAGTTTTGCATTTTATTAAGTGCCATAGCAAGATTTTTGTTAGGAAGTTGACATTGTTTTTTTCTATGAATTTAATGCAAAATAAAGATTTCAATACCCTGTTTTATGGTGAACTGTACATGGAATTGTGATTATCCAAACAAATTATCTGAAAACATTATTTAATTGAAGTTGGAGTAAGTTTTGATTTTATGCTATATTTCAAGTAAAGGTTTTATCTTTTAGAACAACTTACAATATCCGTGAGTCCCTCAGATGGAACTGCTATTTATGGAGATTCGTCTTACACCATACAGTGTTCTATAACAGGAACACCCCAAGCTACATCATGGACTTGGGTAAGGATGACCATCTCTGGTGGTACAGAAACACCAATATCTACAGGAAGCAAATACTCCATTGTTAATTCTGCCACAGCTCCACATTTAACTATTAACAATGTTGTTGAGGACGATGAACAAGATTATTACTGTCGAGCCACGAATGTGGCAGGAACACAAACCAGTACACGTGCAAGGCTTATTGTCAATGGAGGTGAGCTCTTTGTTATTTAGCTACCGTATTCGACCATGTATAGTACGCATTTCTGTATAGAACATATTTTCAAACTATGTAGAAAATTGTTAGAACGGTTTTGTGGTTTGATTTTAAACATATTTTATTCATTAAGATATGAAAAGGATTGAGCAACAGGCACAGCCTATAAAAGCTCTCTCCATAATACATGTACAAGGTATAATTCAATTACAACAACTGTATTTAAAATAATGCAATATAGTGGAACATGCATGCTACTTGTGAGCACACACGAGCAAATATATGTTAACAGTGTTACTTACTAAATGCAAAGTATATTTAAATATATAGGCAATTGATCATCAGTTATTTAAAGTTCCTTGAAACATGCAAATATCCTTTATAAGTCATTAGAAATATATATATGGCTTGAAAGAGACAAGAAGCTTGCTTAGTGGAATAAATGAATTAATGTTGGAGTGTAGACAAAAATAAAAAATAAAACTAGATGAAACAAAAATTGAGTAAGTTTCAAACAAAACTTTGAGTGTCACTGATATATTTCTGAACAGATTTAAAAATAGCAATATTCATATCATATGAAAATAATCTGTTTCCAAAAAGTAGTAATTCAATATTTATGTCATTATTATTAACAATGGAGTACATTGAATCATGAAGGATCTGTCTTACAGCATTATACTTAGGGCAAATAAAAAAGAATGTTGGTTATCCTCAACAGGATGGTAACAGTTTGCGCAAAAAGTGTTCTCGGATAAGAACTGATTAAACAAATGAGATTTAAGGTTGCTAGCATTATTTCTGAGTTGACAATGACTTATATTAAGTTTCCTTATCCCATAGTTTAATGGTTTAAATATATCACCAGTCCTATAAAACTTATCCAGTCCACTTGTAAATATACCTAAACTTGGTGATTTTTGTAAACTCAAAGGAAGACTATTCCAAAGTCTTATAGGTGAAGGAATGAAACTATTAAAATAGGAGCTAGTTCTTGCAAGTGGCGGGTGAAAGGTGTTATTTTCATTCCTCAAAGTATAAGGGGTTTGTCTGGGAAGATATGGCTGGACTAACTCATATAAGTGTGCAGGTGTCATCTCATTTAATATTTTGTAGAATAGTATAAGCTTATGTTTATTACGTCTATTCTCCAGAGTTTCTAAACCTAATTCAATATAAAGTTTTTGTCTGGAGGAATTACGTCGTAATCCTGTAATAATTCTAGCAGCTTCTATCTGAATATTTTCAAGAAGCTCAGTCTCATGCTGGGAGCAGTTGCCCCAAATAACATCACTATATTCTAATATAGGTCTAATAAAAGCATAATAAATACGTATAAGTGAACTATCTAATAAGTGTTTAACTTGACGAAGCACAGACAGACGAGAGCATGCTTTTTTATAAATAATATCAATATGCGTGTGCCAAGAAGCTGAAGACTGAAATGTTATCCCAAGATGACAGTGAATATTTATTTTCTCAACCTCTTCGCCATTTATCCCAAAAAATACAGTTGGATGCTCCCTTTCCCTTCTAGTAAATACAATATTTTTAGTTTTCTTATAGGTAAATTGAACAGCCCATGATTTTGCCCAATTTGAGATAACATCAAAGTCATCAGTCAAAGAAGCAGCCGCTACAGCATGATCACCATCTACTATGACAAATAAAGAGGTGTCATCTGCAAAAAGTCTAATATCATTAGCAATGTCATTTACTATATCATTTATATAAATAAGAAACAAAAAGGATCCCAAAACTGATCCCTGGGGGACACCTGCATGTATACTTCTTAGAGTTGACGAAAAGCCTTCTGAAACTACCTTTTGTTGACGATCCGAAAGATAACTTTCTATCCAAAAGAGCTGGTCATTTCAGCCAGATTGTTTAAGTTTAAACAAAAGTCCTTTATGCCAAACTTTATTGAAAGCTCTAGATACATCACAAAATACAAAGCTTACATCCCTACCATTATCCATCTTACTAATAATTTTACGATATATTTCAATTAACTGATTAACAGTAGAGTCACCTGGCTGGAATCCAGATTGAAACTTTGACAAAAGGTTATTACTCCTCATATAATTATACGTCAAATGTTTAAATAAAACGTTTTCCATAATCTTACAAACAATACTAGTAACAGATATTGGACGATAGTTTAGAGCTGAATTTGGACTACCTTTCCCTTTAAAAATAGGATTAAAATGTGCAACTTTCCATAACAATGGAACTTGTTTAACTAATAGATACATATTAAATAACTTAGTTAATGGTTTAGAAATAAAGCTAGCAACCTCTTTTAAAATTTTAGGACTGATACCATCAGGTCCAGCTGGTTTATTAACATTCAAAATTTTTAACTGGTCTAAAATTTCTTTCTCAGTGAAGACACATTTTTTTAAATGACATAGAGGAGGCTCATTATTATCAGGAATTTCTGGTTCTATATCAATATAAGCTATATCAGCAAAATGATTGTTCAGGATCTCTGATTTGTCCAATAGATGAATAAAAATTTGGCCATCATGTTAAAAAAAAAGGGGGGAATCTCTGTTTTTAGTAAATTTGATACAGACTTGGCAATGCGCCACCATTTACCAGGAGGAATATTTTTGTCAATAAGTTGTGATGTCAGTTTGCACTTATAATCATCTTTTGCCTTTCTAACTAAACTGATAATTTCATTACGAATTTCTCTAATTTTTTTCCAGTGATCTGGATTATTTGAAGTTTTCGCTTTGTGGTGAATTCTATTACGATGTCTTATCTTGTTTCTTATCAAGTTGTTCATAAATGGTTTATCATTTGGTCTAACTGTAATAGTTTTAGTAAGTATATATCTCTTGACAGTACTTTCGAATGTTTTTACAAAGTTCATATAAACATCATTTATATTATTTGAATTAAAAACAACATCATCCAATCAGTATCATTCAACTGGTTTTTAAGACCTTCATAATCTGCACGCTTAAAATCTCGAATTTGTCTTTTAAAAAGTATAAAAACACAAAAATACTGAACTCCGAGGAAAATTCAAAACGGAAAGTCCAAAATCAAAAGGCAAAATCAAAAGTCCAAACACATCAAACGAGTGTTGTTTAAAAGTTTTAAATGAAATTTCGACTGAAACAGGAGAGGAGAATGAGAACTGCATATCGGTGTCAGTACAGTTACTGATTTAATTAAGTTTTTGCGATTAGTCACACATAAATCAATACAAGTTCCAGTATTGGTAGACTCCCAAACAACATTTTCCAAGTTTAACCGGTTAAGTAACTTTTTAAAAGAGTTACTTGAGTTTGACATCATATCACAATTGAAATCACCACAAAGGAAAAGTGGCAAATTACAATCAAGTGCTTTATCTACTGACTCACTAAATAAGTCCCCTATATTAGAATTTGAAATTGGAGGACGGTATAAAACACCAACTTAAAATTTTTCATTACTACAATTCCTCACCTCAACCCAAAGTAATTCAAGATTGCTTATAGATATGTCATTCCGTATAATAAAATGTAAGCTATTTTTTTATATAAATGGTCACACCTCCACCATGTCTATATTAATTTAATTTGGTCATCAGTAATTGACTTGTCAAGATGAGATTCTGATATACAAATAATGTCATACTCGTAGTTCATTGTTAAAGAGATCTTACTTTGAAAGTAAATTACACACATTATTGTGTACTATTTTCAATTTTTTTTTTGTTACTCTGATCTGGACCTGGATTTTGCTCAATTCCAGCAACCAGTAATAAAAACTGTATTATACTACTGAGGATAAAAACATTTTTTTATGATTATAGGGAGGATTATGTTATGAATAATAATTTAGTTTACAAATTGACAGATTAATGTTAAAAACAATGATCAGTCAAAACTATCAAAACTTATAATGAATATATAGTGAAACATAAGCACATGACGTACACTTTGGAAAGATCTTTGAAACCGAAAGCTGTCGTATACATTAATTAACAGGACACTCAAACTTAGACGAGATAAAGTACAAAACAAAACATACATGTACAGAACATATATACAAAAGGGAAACATTAATAAATAACAGATGTTGATGATATCAGATATCACTTATCTTGTGATACTGTAATACTATTGAAATAATGAGGCAAGGTCTGTGTTCATGCAATAATCTGTGTTTTTGAATTACAAAGATGTATGACAGTAATTATAATATGAAATATAGAAAACAAAACAAAAGCAAATTAAATAAGCAAAGGTAGGATAATACTTGGCCTGAATTTCAGACAAAAATTGAATAAAGCGCAGTAAAATTGACTAGATTAATCTATAGAATATGATTGACAGAAGTTTATAAGCTTGACTTAATTTTCAATTTACGAGTGCAGACAGAAGAGAGAAACACAATTTGTCAAATGATTAGGATTATTTATGTTTTAGATTATGGTAATACTGTATATTGAGAGATATTGATTTATGTGACATCCTTCACTATTGCAACCATTATCCAGTTGCTTGAGTCTAAATCTCATGTGTCAAAACGAGTTAACTGTGGAAGTAAATAATTAAATTTGTATGTTTATAGCTAACCGGAAATATGAGTATTTTAAAAATTAAACCAAATACGTAGGAAACGTATATTTTCCGGAAGATAGTTACAAAATAAAAATAGTTGATTGGTATGAGAGACAAAGAGACAAATATCATCCCACGGTTCAAGTTGGCGTTGTAGACAACAAAATAATTATAGATGAGCAGGAATTATATAAAAAACATATGGAACTTGACAATATCAAATAAATATGAAAAGCATGTTCAAGTGATTTTATACACACATTTTATTTTTTCAATTTTGTTTGTTTATGTCGTCAAATATTTCAAACCGATGTCTAGTTCCTTCCTCGTCTGATCCATATACATGACCATTAAAATACCATGAAACGATAATATTGTCGTGTTGGTACAATCTATTTAGGAGACCCTGGTTGAGTTTTGTTATATCATCACCAATTCTAAATTTGAGTGCTTCGTTTATAGCCTTCTCTTTACGCAGAAGTGAAATTTTGGTATCCATTCTTAGAAATTTTATAAGAACTGGTCTTGGACTCCCTTCTTTCCCTGGTATTCTATGCATTGCAACAACTTCTGACGGGTTGATGTCTAATTTGACTTGGTTCTTGAGTTCATTAAGAAAAGAATGTGGTAGGTCTTCATTTCGATTTTCTGGTAGGTGGTACATGTATATTTTCACATTTTTCTTACGTGAGTATTGTTCATTCCAGTTACCAAGCCGAACACTTTCTGTTTTGAGGTGATATTTAATATAATTTAACTAATCTAATAAAACATTAAATACTTGCCCCATCAACTATTCACACAATGAACAGTTTCCTTTCCTTTTCAGGTCTTTTAAGTGTATCTATTTCACCAGCTAATGCTAATAAATGACCGCAGTGGAAATCAGTGGAATCGTGCCGACTTCTGACACCACTGTAATGATTTTATAGGGTTATGTGTATGTGTTATATTACCTAAGTTTAATAATCCTAGGCTTGAGTCATTTGTCATCTAGAAGGTCGCTCATCTATGTGGGGACGTCCGATCTGGATAACAACTAGGGCAATGACTTTCAAATATATCATGGGGAAACCCAGAATTCCATGATGCCTTGTATCGGGTCCTAAATGTAAACTTAAAAAATCTATTGTACAATTAAGAAAGAAATATCATATACTTATTATACTATTTATCTTACAGCCCAATATTTCATAACTATATTTATCATACACTTAAAATAAAATAATGGTAACACTTTTTTGAACATATATTTATTCATTAAATTTGAAAAATTGTCTTAGCCGTGTGATATGACTTTTGATTCCGGTTTATATCAACTGCTTCCGTTATAATCGCATGCTTTACTGTAACGTTATCGGATGATTCGGCAAAATCCGGAAAATATACCTCACTGGTACGTTTCTTTGTTAATATTACAACTAAAGTATATTTTCAAAGTTTTAAAAATAGTTTTTGTCTGTATGTCTTCTGTTGAAGTATTTGATAAAAAAAAACATAATATGTCATTTTCATATCAGACCCCTTATCAGCCAATGGTCGAAATTATCCCTCAAGGCTGTCGGCTCTGGGGCTGATAATATGACCTAGGACTGAAAAGGGTCTGATATAAAAAATGTCATTTTATAATCTATATTTACAAAGAGGCGGGTGCAGGGCACCTGCCCTCCCTCTAAACCCTTCTCTGAAATATAATACACACATGTATTGTGTAACAATTTATCACACTACATTGAACAATTCAGTAAATGTTCATTTAAATACAAGAGGAACATTTATCTTCAAAATGTACAACTAGTGATGTGTAACACCGTTATTAGTTTTTCTCGTTTTCGTTGTTTACATTTGTCAAGTTGGGGTACTTATAGCTTGTCAAACGCAAATGGTCAATAGGTTCTACTTTTACATTATTTGAACAATGGGCAACCTTAAGATATCAGTTTTTAGCAAAACATCAGTCATGTCTTTATTATTTTGACGGATAGAAACTAAAAATCGTTAAAACGAAAACAAAAAACGATCAACTTTGCAGAAATTGTATATATTTATTCCAAATTGACAAATGTCTTCATTTTATAAAAATGTAAATTTATTTTGTAAAATGGTGTTTTTTGTTTTATGTTTTATTTTTGTTAAAAAGCAAAGTGAGATTTTTTTTATCATGTTTGATTTCAATTTGCATCTGGAAAGATTCGAGCATCACCGATCGGTCTTGCTTTGACGAAGGTCGAGCATGTTAAGACGCGTACTCAATCGTTAAGTACTGGTCGAGTAAAATTCGAGTACAAGTTTACTGTTAAGCATCATCTATATATTTTTCTGAAGTTTTTACTATAAATGGATAATTTTTTGCGCGTTAAAGTTCAAGTGTATCTTATCATCCTGTTTATCATATTGTTTTCAATTCCGAGACCATGAATGGTTATTCTGTATATATCATAAGAATTAAAGACATAAAAAATGAATCGTATATCACAAACTTGGACGGAATTAAATGTCAACTTGGTTTTCAGATCCCCTATCAATTTCGGTGACTCCTGCGGACGGCTCTGCTATATATGGAGATGCCTCTTACACTATTCAGTGTACCATAACTGGAACTAAACCGACATCATGGTCATGGTCCAAAAGACCAGTAGCTGGTGGTGTAGTATCGCCAATATCTGCTGGCGGCAAATATATCATTGCTAACTCGGCAAATGCTTCACATTTAACTATTAACAATGTCGTGGAGGATGATGAGCAAGATTTTTTCTGTCAAGCAACAAATGCAGCTGGAACAGTAACCAGTTCACGTGCAAGGCTGATCGTCAATGGAGGTCAGTTTGATTACAATGCATGTTGATTCATTCCATACTTTTTTTTATTCAATTTCAAACCACAATTTAACATTTTCAATTTTAACAAAATATGTTGAATCAATTTTTAGTTTAGTTTAGCTTTTTCTGAGTATAGTTTGTTTTGTAAGACTGTATTCAAACATACTTTTAAAATGTTAATTAAACATGCAAAGTAAACATTTTAAAAGGAACATGTGAGTATACATATTTTCTAGCGTGTAACCATAACCATCAAATTTCTTCAATTTAAGACAAAATCATTGGTGTTTGCTTCACAATGGAATATATTTGATAATGATATTATTTATATTTAAAAACTTGGTCAGTTTTGTTTGAAAAATGAAGGAAATTTGTCTCAACAAACCTGGAATTCACACTCGAACTTCACCGAGTTACCGATGGTTAACAGTGAACTTTACACCTGAAAATGTAAAACATCAAATAAAAAATCACTGTGACCAACATTTTGCCTTAAAATTTTCTTGATGGTGTATGTGTGTAGAAAGTCATAGTTTTATGTGTGTGCAACATTAAAATTATTGAATTGCAAAAATTTGTCATAAAGCTTCCAAATTATTTGCCTCCAACCAAATGAGAGATTACATAGCATTCACCCAGTCGACTCTATTAAGAAAGTCATAAAGTGCAACACCTATTCTTCAATAGTAAAATGACTTAAAAAATGATATAGTTTTACTATAATTTCCACAAAAAAAAATATGTATGGACATTTTCAATATCTTTACAGGTTTACTAAGTATTGCTATTTCACCATCTAACGCTGATGTCCTTCAGGGACAATCACAGTTGATCTCATGTACTGCAACAGGAACACCATCTGCAACAGACATTTCATGGCGTTTCACACCAAGTGGAGCTAGTCAACAACAAACATTAAGCTTAGGCAATACTGCCAAATATTCTGGTGGTACAACCCAGAATCCTTCATTAACAGTACTGAACTTCCAGTCATCTGATGGTGGTTCCTACATATGTTATGCTACAAACGCTGTTGGGACCAGTTCAAGTACAACTTCTGTACTAAGATATATCCGTAAGTTATTAAAATACAAATGTTTGGTTGGATCTTGTAATGGTTCACCATAGAATTGTACCAGCTTTCAGAATCTATTCATAATTAAAGAATGTAATCTTTACAAGAAGGGGCTCAAACAGGACAGCCAAAACTGTAGACAACCTTCACCTTTGACAGTTAGTACCATAGATTGATCAGATTACTGTAATTTTTAGAAGACAAAATGTATCCTTTGAATCTTCTCGAAAAAGATTTCAAATGCAAAGTTTTGCATTTTAGTAAGAGCCATAGCAAGATTTTTGTTAGGAAGTTGACATTGTTTTTTTCTATGAATTTAATGCAAAATAAAGATTTCAATACCCTGTTTTATGGTGAACTGTACATGGAATTGTGATTATCCAAACAAATAATCTGAAAACATTATTTAATTGAAGTTGGAGTAAGTTTTGATTTTATGCTATATTTCAAGTAAAGGTTTTATCTTTTAGAACAACTTACAATATCCGTGAGTCCCTCAGATGGAACTGCTATTTATGGAGATTCGTCTTACACCATACAGTGTTCTATAACAGGAACACCCCAAGCTACATCATGGACTTGGGTAAGGATGACCATCTCTGGTGGTACAGAAACACCAATATCTACAGGAAGCAAATACTCCATTGTTAATTCTGCCACAGCTCCACATTTAACTATTAACAATGTTGTTGAGGACGATGAACAAGATTATTACTGTCGAGCCACGAATGTGGCAGGAACACAAACCAGTACACGTGCAAGGCTTAATGTCAATGGAGGTGAGCTCTTTGTTATTTAGCTACCGTATTCGACCATGTATAGTACGCATTTATGTATAGAACATATTTTTGGTTTAAAATTGCAGACTATTCGCGATTAAATACAGAAATTAAAAAAACTATGTAGAAAATTGTTAGAACTGTTTTGTGGTTTGATTTTAAACATATTTTATTCATTAAGATATGAAAAGGATTGAGCAACAGGCACAGCCTATAAAAGCTCTCTCCATAATACATGTACAAGGTATAATTCAATTACAACAACTGTATTTAAAATAATGCAATATAGTGGAACATGCATGCTACTTGTGAGCACACACGAGCAAATATATGTTAACAGTGTTACTTACGAAATGCAAAGTATATTTAAATATATAGGCAATTGATCATCAGTTATTTAAAGTTCCTTGAAACATGCAAATATCCTTTATAAGTCATTAGAAATATATATATGGCTTGAAAGAGACAAGAAGCTTGCTTAGTGGAATAAATGAATTAATGTTGGAGTGTAGACAAAAATAAAAAATAAAACTAGATGAAACAAAAATTGAGTAAGTTTCAAACAAAACTTTGAGTGTCACTGATATATTTCTGAACAGATTTAAAAATAGCAATATTCATATCATATGAAAATAATTTGTTTCCAAAAAGTAGTAATTCAATATTTATGTCATTATTATTAACAATGGAGTACATTGAATTATGAAGGATCTGTCTTACAGCATTATACTTAGGGCAAATAAAAAAGAAATGTTGGTTATCCTCAACAGGATGGTAACAGTTTGCGCAAAAAGTGTTCTCGGATAAGAACTGATTAAACAAATGAGATTTAAGGTTGCTAGCATTATTTCTGAGTTGACAATGACTTATATTAAGCTTCCTTATCCCATAGTTTAATGGTTTAAATATATCACCAGTCCTATAAAACTTATCCAGTCCACTTCTAAATATACCCAAACTTGGTGATTTTTGTAAACTCAAAGGAAGACTATTCCAAAGTCTTATAGGTGAAGGAATGAAACTATTAAAATAGGAGCTAGTTCTTGCAAGTGGCGGGTGAAAGGTGTTATTTTCATTCCTCAAAGTATAAGGGGTTTGTCTGGGAAGATATGGCTGGACTAATTCATATAAGTGTGCAGGTGTCATCTCATTTAATATTTTGTAGAATAGTATAAGCTTATGTTTATTACGTCTATTCTCCAGAGTTTCTAAACCTAATTCAATATAAAGTTTTTGTCTGGAGGAATTACGTCGTAATCCTGTAATAATTCTAGCAGCTTCTATATGAATATTTTCAAGAAGCTCAGTCTCATGCTGGGAGCAGTTGCCCCAAATAACATCACTATATTCTAATATAGGTCTAATAAAAGCATAATACATACGTATAAGTGAACTATCTAATAAGTGTTTAACTTGACGAAGCACAGACAGACGAGAGCATGCTTTTTTATAAATAATATCAATATGCGTGTGCCAAGAAGCTGAAGACTGTAATGTTATCCCAAGATGACAGTGAATATTTATTTTCTCAACCTCTTCGCCATTTATCCCAAAAAATACAGTTGGATGCTCCTTTTCCCTTCTAGTAAATACAATATTTTTAGTTTTCTTATAGGTAAATTGAACAGCCCATGATTTTGCCCAATTTGAGATAACATCAAAGTCATCAGTCAAAGAAGCAGCCGCTACAGCATGATCACCATCAACTATGACAAATAAAGAGGTGTCATCTGCAAAAAGTCTAATATCATTAGCAATGTCATTTACTATATCATTTATATAAATAAGAAACAGAGAGGGTCCCAAAACTGATCCCTGGGGGACACCTGCATGTATACTTCTTAGAGTTGACGAAAAGCCTTCTGAAACTACCTTTTGTTGACGATCCGAAAGATAACTTTCTATCCAAGATAAGAGCTGGTCATTTCAGCCAGATTGTTTAAGTTTAAACAAAAGTCCTTTATGCCAAACTTTATTGAAAGCTCTAGATACATCACAAAATACAAAGCTTACATCCCTACCATTATCCATCTTACTAATAATTTTATGATATGTTTCAATTAACTGATTAACAGTAGAGTCACCTGGCTGGAATCCAGATTGAAACTTTGACTCCTCATATAATTATACGTCAAATGTTTAAATAAAACGTTTTCCATAATCTTACAAACAATACTAGTAACAGATATTGGACGATAGTTTAGAGCTGAATGTGGACTACCTTTCCCTTTAAAAATAGGATTAAAATGTGCAACTTTCCATAACAATGGAACTTGTTTAACTAATAGAGACATATTAAATAACTTAGTTAATGGTTTAGAAATAAAGCTAGCAACCTCTTTTAAAATTTTAGGACTGATACCATCAGGTCCAGCTGGTTTATTAACATTCAAAATTTTTAACTGGTCTAAAATTTCTTTCTCAGTGAAGACAAATTTTTTTAAATGACATAGAGGAGGCTCATTATTATCAGGAATTTCTGGTTCTATATCAATATAAGCTATATCAGCAAAATGATTGTTCAGGATCTCTGATTTGTCCAATAGATGAATAAAAATTTGGCCATCATGTTAAAAAAAAAGGGGGGAATCTCTGTTTTTAGTAAAATTTGATACAGACTTGGCAATGCGCCACCATTTACCAGGAGGAATATTTTTGTCAATAAGTTGTGATGTCAGTTTGCACTTATAATCATCTTTTGCCTTTCTAACTAAACTGATAATTTCATTACGAATTTCTCTAATTTTTTTCCAGTGATCTGGATTATTTGAAGTTTTCGCTTTGTGGTGAATTCTATTACAATGTCTTATCTTGTTTCTTATCAAGTTGTTCATAAATGGTTTATCATTTGGTCTAACTGTAATAGTTTTAGTAAGTATATATCTCTTGACAGTACTTTCGAATGTTTTTACAAAGTTCATATAAACATCATTTATATTATTTGAATTAAAAACAACATCATCCAATCAGTATCATTCAACTGGTTTTTAAGACCTTCATAATCTGCACGCTTTAAATCTCGAATTTGTCTTTTAAAAAGTATAAAAACACAAAACTACTGAACTCCGAGGAAAATTCAAAACGGAAAGTCCAAAATCAAAAGGCAAAATCAAAAGTCCAAACACATCAAACGAGTGTTGTTTAAAAGTTTTAAATGAAATTTCGACTGAAACAGCAGAGGAGAATGAGAACTGCATATCGGTGTCAGTACAGTTACTGATTTAATTAAGTTTTTGCGATTAGTCACACATAAATCAATACAAGTTCCAGTTTGGGTTGTAAAATTGGTAGACTCCCAAACAACATTTTCCAAGTTTAACCGGTTAAGTAACTTTTTAAAAGAGTTACTTGAGTTTGACATCATATCACAATTGAAATCACCACAAAGGAAAAGTGGCAAATTACAATCAAGTGCTTTATCTACTGACTCACTAAATAAGTCCCCTATATTAGAATTTGAAATTGGAGGACGGTATAAAACACCAACTTAAAATTTTTCATTACTACAATTCCTCACTTCAACCCAAAGTAATTCAAGATTGCTTACAGATATGTCATTCCGTATAATAAAATGTAAGATATTTTTTTTATATAAATGGTCACACCTCCACCATGTCTATTTTAATTTAATTAGGTCATCAGTAATTGACTTGTCAAGATGAGATTCTGATATACAAATAATGTCATACTCGTAGTTCATTGTTAAAGAGATCTTACTTTGAAAGTAAATTACACACATTATTGTGTACTATTTTCAAATTTGTTTTGTTACTCTGATCTGGACCTGGATTTTGCTCAATTATAGCAACCAGTAATAAGAACTGTATTATACTACTGAGGATAAAAACATTTTTTATGATTATAGGGAGGATTATGTTATGAATAATAATATAGTTTACAAATTGACAGATTAATGTTAAAAACAATGATCAGTCAAAACTATCAAAACTTATAATGAATATATAGTGAAACATAAGCACATGACGTACACTTTGGAAAGATCTTTGAAACCGAAAGCTGACGTATACATTAGTTAACAGGACACTCAAACTTAGACGAGTTAAAGTACAAAACAAAACATATATGTACAGAACATATATACAAAAGGGAAACATTAATATTATATAAATAAAAGATGTTGATGTTATCAGATATCACTTATCTTGTGATACTGTAATACTATTGAAATAATGAGCAAGGTCTGTGTTCATGCAATAATCTGTGTTTTTGAATTACAAAGATGTATGACAGTAGTTATAATATGAAATGTAGAAAACAAAACAAAAGCAAATTAAATAAGCAAAAGTAGGATAACACTTGGCCTGAATTTCAGACAAAAATTGAATAAAGCGCAGTAAAATTGACTAGATTA
This sequence comes from Mytilus galloprovincialis, assembly GCA_037788925.1. Lineage (NCBI taxonomy): Eukaryota > Metazoa > Mollusca > Bivalvia > Mytilida > Mytilidae > Mytilus > Mytilus galloprovincialis. The sequence continues at coordinate 2,356,413 of JAWDJN010000025.1, read as the reverse complement.
ATCTATAGAATATGCTTGACAGAAGTTTATAAGCTTGACTTAATTTTCAATTTACGAGTGCAGACAGAAGTGAGAAACACAATTTGTCAAATGATTAGGATTATCTATGTTTTAGATTATGGTAATACTGTATATTGAGAGATATTGATTTATGTGACATCCTTCACTATTGCAACCATTATCCAGTTGCTTGAGTCTAAATCTCATGTGTCAAAACGAGTTAACTGTGGAAGTAAATAATTAAATTTGTATGTTTATAGCTAACCGGAAATATGAGTATTTTTAAAATTAAACCAAATACGTAGGAAACGTATATTTTCCGGAAATAGTTACAAAATAAAAATAGTTGATTGGTATGAGAGACAAAGAGACAAATATCATCCCAAGGTTCAAGTTGGCGTTGTAGACAACAAAATAATTATAGATGAGCAGGAATTATATAAAAAAACATATGGAACTTGACAATATCAAACAAATATGAAAAGCATGTTCAAGTGATTTTATACACACATTTTATTTTTTCAATTTTGTTTGTCTATGTCGTCAAATATTTCAAACCGATGTCTAGTTCCTTCCTCGTCTGATCCATATACATGACCATTAAAATACCATGAAACGATAATATTGTCATGTTTGTACAATCTATTTAGGAGACCCTGGTTGAGTTTTGTTATATCATCACCAATTCTAAATTTGAGTGCTTCGTTTATAGCCTTCTTTTAACGCAGAAGTGAAATTTTGGTATCCATTCTTAGAAATTTTATAAGAACTGGTCTTGGACTCCCTTCTTTCCCTGGTATTCTATGCATTGCAACAACTTCTGACGGGTTGATGTCTAATTTGACTTGGTTCTTTAGTTCATTAAGAAAAGAATGTGGTAGGTCTTCATTTCAATTTTCTGGTAGGTGGTACATGTATATTTTCACATTTTTCTTACGTGAGTATTGTTCATTCCAGTTACCAAGCCGAACACTTTCTGTTTTGAGGTGATATTTAATATAATTTAACTAATCTAATAAAACATTAAATACTTGCCCCATCAACTATTCACACAATGAACAGTTTCCTTTCCTTTTCAGGTCTTTTAAGTGTATCTATTTCACCAGCTAATGCTGATGTTTTCCAGGGACAATCTCTGTTAATTAGATGTATTGTTAATGGAAATCCAGCAGCCACATCCATTTCATGGCGTTTCACACCAAGTGGATCTAACCAACAACAAACATTAGGCTTAGGCAATACTGCCAAATACTCTGGTGGTACTACCCAGACTCCTTCATTAACAGTACTAAACTTCCAGTCATCTGATGGTGGTTCTTATGTATGTTCTGCTACAAATGCTGTTGGATCACAGTCTAGTACAACTTCTATTCTTAGATTCATTCGTAAGTATATGAATATATTTTGTTTAAAATATTGTTTTCATTTAATTTAGATTTAGATTATATAGGGAAAGTGGGATCTTTGAGAAATTCTGGGAAGATAAGTTTAAGCAAAATAACACACTTATGAAAATATTCGATTTGATTTATTATATTGAGGAAATGATATGCACCACAATAAGGGCTATTCCATTAAAATGTATGTGGTAGGGTAGGAAGGGACTTTGAAAAGATCCATGTTTGAGATAATTTTGCATAATGATAAAAGAAGCATACTGAAAAAAATACCCATGACCCACGTTCAATTCAATAATTAACTTCCCTTCCTACTCTCCCACATGCATTTTTAATTTTTTATAAAGGGCACCAACAATGAATAGTGTAAACAACAGGTTCCTTATGTCTTTATTTTTTCTCTCTTTCAGAGCAACTGACTATATCTGTGAGTCCTTCAGATGGTACTGCTGTATATGGAACAGCATCTTACACCATACAGTGTGTCATAACAGGAACACCTCAAGCTACGTCTTGGACTTGGCAAAGGAGACCACAGTCTGGTGGATCACTAACAACAATATCTTCTGGAAGCAAATACTCCATTGTTAATTCTGCCACAGCTCCACATTTAACTATTAATAATATCGTGGAGGACGATGAACAGGATTATTTCTGCGGCGCTACAAATGTTGCAGGATCACAAACCAGCTCTCGTGCTAGACTAACTGTCACAGGAGGTAATGCATTAATGTTTTAGCGAAAAAAGTAAATGTATTTACAAATGAAAAATAACTCATTATTCCTTAAAGTGTTTTGCAATGCTTATAAAAGTGAACTGTCATTTACAATTTTGTAACTCTTTAGTAACACACATTTATTTTATCCTATACCTAAGAGCCTTTTGTGCCAGACATTTTTTCATGGTCCAGCTTTGACTGTTTGCCAGAATTTCTGCTTAGCTAACTATGGGCCCTTACATTACCTTCTGCACACGGTTTACATTAGGGTTGTTCCAAGATTTGTACCTGTTTTGGGGATGGGATGAACTGAAATGAACTAATCATTGATGGAAAATTTTCCCCGAAAATTTTATATGATGGGTTGTTCAGGACAAAGAAAAGTGCATTTTAAGATCGAACCCACACAGACTCTTTAGACTATCCCCAGGCGAAGATTGCCAAAGCCATATTTGACACAACTTTTCCATATTTTAAACGCTCATCAACTTTATATTTAATTAGTTCAGCAATGATGAGTCTTATGTAAAAGGCTCATCTTACCTACCAAATTAAAAGCCTTGGAATAGTTGAGATAAAGAAAGATGATAATGGAAATTTTCTTTGTGTAGATATTACAATTGAAGGTAAAAATATAACATTTGTTAATTTATATGGACCAAATAATGACTCACCATCTTTTTATAATAAAGTTAATGAAATAATAGAAAACTTTAATTACCAACAAGTTATTCTGACAGGAGATTTTAACTTAGTTCAAAATCAGGCATTAGATACATATAACTATCTAAATATAAATAATCCAAGAGCAAGAGTTTTTGTAATCCCTTTTTCTGTAGAGTATAATTTAATTAATGACACTCTTTTATTATCTTTTCAGATCTTCTAAGTGTATCTATTTCCCCAGCTAATGCTGATGTACTCCAGGGACAATCTCAGTTAATTACATGTATTGTTAGTGGAAATCCAGCAGCCACGTCCATTTCATGGCGTTTCACACCAAGTGGATCTAACCAACAACAAACATTAAGCTTAGGCAATACTGCCAAATATTCTGGTGGTACTACCCAGAATCCTTCATTAACAGTACTAAACTTCCAGTCATCTGATGGTGGTTCTTATGTATGTTCTGCTACAAATGCTGTTGGATCACAGTCTAGTACAACTTCTATTTTTAGATTCATTCGTAAGTATATGAATATATTTTGTTTAAAATATTGTTTTCATTTAATTTAGATTTAGAATTTATAGGGAAAGTGGGATCTTTAAGAAATTCTGGGAAGATAAGTTTAAGCAAAATAACACACTTATAAAAATATTCGATTTGATTTATTATATTGAGGAAATAATATGCACCACAATAAGGGCTATTCCATTAAAATGTATGTGGTAGGGGAGGAAGGGACTTTCAAAATATCCATGTTTGAGATAATTTTGCATAATGATAAAAGAAGCATACTGAAAAAATACCCATGACCCACGTTCAATAATTAACTTCCCTTCCTACTCTCCCACATGCATTTTTAATTTTTTATAAAGGGCACACACAATGACTAGTGTAAACAATAGATTCCTTATGTCTTTATTTTTTCTCTCTTACAGAGCAACTGACTATATCTGTGAGTCCTCCAGATGGTACTGCTGTATATGGAACAGCATCTTACACCATACAGTGTGCCATAACAGGGACACCTCAAGCTACGTCTTGGACTTGGCAAAGGAGACCACAGGCTGGTGGATCACTAACAACAATATCTTCTGGAAGCAAATACTCCATTGTTAATTCTGCCACAGCTCCACATTTAACTATTAATAATATCGTGGAGGACGATGAACAGGATTATTTCTGCGGCGCTACAAATGTTGCAGGATCACAAACCAGCTCTCGTGCTAGACTAACTGTCACAGGTGGTAATGCATTAATGTTTTAGCGAAGAAAGTAAATGTATTTACAAATGAAAAATAACTCATTATTCCTTAAAGTGTTTTGCAATGCTTATAAAAGTGAACTGTCATTTACAATTTTGTAACTCTTTAGTAACACACATTTATTTTATCCCATACCTAAGAGCCTTTTGTGCCAGACATTTTTTCATGGTCCAGCTTTGACTGTTTGCCAGAATTTCTGCATAGCTAACTATGGGCCCTTACATTACCTTCTGCACAAGGTTTACATTAGGGTTGTTCCAAGATTTGTACCTGTTTTGGGGATGGGATGAACTGAAATGAACTAATCATTGATGGAAAATTTTCCCCGAAAATTTTATATGATGGGTTGTTCAGGACAAAGAAAAGTGCATTTTAAGATCGAACCCACACAGACTCTTTAGACTATCCCCAGGCGAAGATTGCCAAAGCCATATTTGACACAACTTTTCCATATTTTAAACGCTCATCAACTTTATATTTAATTAGTTCAGCAATGATGAGTCTTATGTAAAAGGCTCATCTTACCTACCAAATTAAAAGCCTTGGAATAGTTGAGATAAAGAAAGATGATAATGGAAATTTTCTTTGTGTAGATATTACAATTGAAGGTAAAAATATAACATTTGTTAATTTATATGGACCAAATAATGACTCACCATCTTTTTATAATAAAGTTAATGAAATAATAGAAAACTTTAATTACCAACAAGTTATTCTGACAGGAGATTTTAACTTAGTTCAAAATCAGGCATTAGATACATATAACTATCTAAATATAAATAATCCAAGAGCAAGAGTTTTTGTAATCCCTTTTTCTGTAGAGTAGTATTTAATTAATGACACTCTTTTATTATCTTTTCAGATCTTCTAAGTGTATCTATTTCCCCAGCTAATGCTGATGTACTCCAGGGACAATCTCAGTTAATTACATGTATTGTTAGTGGAAATCCAGCAGCCACGTCCATTTCATGGCGTTTCACACCAAGTGGATCTAACCAACAACAAACATTAAGCTTAGGCAATACTGCCAAATATTCTGGTGGTACTACCCAGAATCCTTCATTAACAGTACTAAACTTCCAGTCATCTGATGGTGGTTCTTATGTATGTTCTGCTACAAATGCTGTTGGATCACAGTCTAGTACAACTTCTATTTTTAGATTCATTCGTAAGTGTATGAATATATTTTGTTTAAAATATTGTTTTCATTTAATTTAGATTTAGATTATATAGGGAAAGTGGGATCTTTGAGAAATTCTGGAAAGATAAGTTTAAGCAAAATAACACACTTATGAAAATATTCGATTTGATTTATTATATTGAGAAAGTAATATGCACCACAATAAGGGCTATTCCATTAAAATGTATGTGGTAGGGGAGGAAGGGACTTTCAAAATATCCATGTTTGAGATAATTTTGCATAATGATAAAAGAAGCATACTGAAAAAATACCCATGACCCACGTTCAATAATTAACTTCCCTTCCTACTCTCCCATATGCATTTTTAATTTTTTATATGCCAAATATTCTGATGGCAATACCCAAAATCCTTCATTAACAGTACTAAACTTCCAGTCCTCTGATTGTGGTTCTTATGTATGTTCTGCTACAAATGCTGTTGGAACACGTTCTAGCACAACTAGTGTTCTTCGATATATTCGTAAGTATATTGAACAATTGTTTTTTTTGGCATTCAAATGAAACATATATCGGGACCTTTAAAGCTCATTTTATGTTTGGTTTTTTTCTCATTGTTGATGACCCTACTGTGTCCTATAGATCCTTACAGCTAGGTCATTAAGTCTGAGGTTGGTAGCTGTCTAATTGGCAATAATACCACGTTCTCTTCTTTTTATAGATATATAATGATTATATGATTTAAAAAAATTATATTAGGTTAGCTAGGGTGTCTACCTACGTCTTTGATTTTGAAAAAGCAGGTAACAATCTGTCTAGATCTTTAATTTCTAGAGTAGTATGTAATTCATGTGAAAAACTTTTGATATTGATATAGAAAATAATGTGTTTCATCATATTTACCTCTGTATTTTTTGTTTGATTCACTTTTTGTAAACTTTGCTACATAAGGGGAGGTAACTTAAATAAAAGGGGAGAATAATCAGAGATCACAAATCGATTTTGAATTCTTTTTTACACTATATTTTAAAGTTTGAGATAATTTGATCAATTGCAGTTAGTAAGATAATTTTCTTTTTCTTTTTGCAGAGCAATTATCAGTAACCGTGAGTCCCTCGGATGGAACTGCTGTTTACGGAGATTCGTCTTACACAATACAGTGTTCTATTACTGGCACACCCCAGGCCACATCATGGACTTGGACAAGGAGACCAATTGCTGGTGGTTCAGAAACAACAATATCTGCTGGAACCAAATACACCATTGTTAATTCTACCACAGCTCCACATTTAACTATTAACAGTATTGTTGAAGCTGACGAACAAGACTATTTCTGTGCAGCCTCAAATGTGGCAGGAACACAAACCAGTACACGTGCTAGGCTAACTGTCACTGGTGGTGAGTTCTCTACATTATTATCTTCCACTTCAATAGACTTAAGATAAGTAAATACTGGATTATACTGTGCTGATGTTTGACGGGGAAAGTTGGTAAATAATTTGTTTTTATATCCCACCTAGGATAGTACAGGGGCATTATGTTTTCTGGTCTGTTCGTCCGATCGTTCGTCCGTCCGTTCGTTCGTCCCATTTCAGGATACAGTTTTTGGTCAAGGTAGTTTTTAATGAAGTTGAAGTCCAATCAACTGGAAACTTAGTACACATGTTCTCAATGATATGATCTTTCTAATTTTAATGACAAATTAAAGTTTTGACCCCAATTTCACGGTCCACTGACTAAAGAAAAAGATAGTGCGAAGCTCAGGTTAAAGTTTTTGGTCAAGGTAGTTTTTGATGAAGATGAAGTCCAATCAACTTGAAACGTAGTACACATGTTTCCTATGATATGATCTTTCTAATTGTAATGCCAAATTAAAGTATTGACCCCAATTTCACGGTCCACTGAACATGTAAAATGATAGTGTGAGTGGGGCATCCGTGTACTATGGACTCATCCTTGTTAACTTCTACATTTTTCAAGCAAGATCCCTTAAACCTTACCAGAAGATTGCTCATAAAATGAAGTGATGAATCTGCTATTACGGAATTATGTGAAGAATTTTTTTCACATTTTCCAGAGTTGAGATTTTATTTAATTTCCAGCAAATGTAATTGCAACTACATTGTAAACATTTTACATTGATTAGTCACAAATATTTAAAACTTTCCAGGTTTGGAGACAAAGAGAGAAACGGAGAGATGTGTTCGAATACTTGAAATCAAAGCTCTGTCATATTTACTGTCTGCAAGACACACACTTTACTGACAAAGATGAATCATTTATTAGAAACCAATTGGGAGGAGAATGAATTTTTAATTCTTTTGCTTCAAATCAAAGAGGAGTTGCCATTTTATTTGCAAATAATCTTGAATATAAAATAAATAAGATAAAGAAAGATGATAATGGAAATTTTCTTTGTGTAGATATTACAATTGAAGGTAAAAATATAACACTTGTTAATTTATATGGACCAAATAATGACTCACCATCTTTTTATAATAAAGTTAATGAAATAATAGAAAACTTTAATTACCAACAAGTTATTCTGACAGGAGATTTTAACTTAGTTCAAAATCAGGCATTAGATACATATAACTATCTAAATATAAGTAATCCAAGAGCAAGAGAAAAAATCTTTGAAACTTATGATCTAATTGATCCCTTTTCAAGAATACTACCCAGACAAGAAACGATTTACATGGAGAAAAGTTAATCCTCTGAAGCAAGCTAGGCTTAATTTTTTTCTGATATCTCGGAGTTTTTATCAAAATGTAAAAGAACTAGAAATTCAAAACAGCTATTGATCTGACCATTCACCAATAGTTCTACACTTTAAAATAAGTGATTTCAATATTGGGAAGGGTTTGTAGAAATTTAGTAATAGTTTATTGTATGATATAGAATATGTTAAATCTGTTAAAGAAATAAAAAAACAAGTAAAAGATCAATATGCAACTTTAGTATACAATAGAGACTCACTAGACCAGATTGATTGCTTAGATATTCAATTTACAATAAATGATCAGCTGTTCTTAGAAACTTTAATGACAGAAATTAGGGGTAAAACAATTTCCTTTGCATCATATAAAAAGAAAGATAAAAAATAAATTGGAAAAGGCTTTAGTAAATGAAATTCAAAATTAAAAAGAAAATATACAAACCACAGAAGCTCTTGAAGATCTCAACCAAAAGAAATCTAAGTTACAAATTTTAAGACAAGACAAAATGCGTGGTAATTATGTTCGCTCAAAAATGCAATGGGTAGAAGAAGGAGAAAGATCCTCAAAATATTTTCTCAACTTAGAAACTAAGAACTTTGTTAATAAAACAATTCCAAGACTAGTCAATAATGAAGGCCGTTTAATAAACAAACAATAACATATTTTATTGGAAGCTAAAAACTTCTATAAGAATTTATATTCAAAGAAAGATACAATAAATAGTGTTGATCTCAATAAGGAAATTCCATTTGTAGACGTTCTCAAGTTAACAAATGAAATAAGGGATACCCTTGAGGGAAAAATCTCCTATTCAGAATTAACAGCTGCTATTAAAAGAATGAAAAGTAACAAAAGCCCAGGATCTGATGGATACACCAGTGAGTTTTTTAAATTCTTTTGGATAGATTTAGGTAAATTTGTTCTTAGATCAATCAACTATGGGTATAATATGGGTGAAATGTCAGTATCCCAAAAAAGAGGGATAATTGTATACCAAAGGGGGATAAACCAAGACAATATATGAAAAACTGGCGACCAATAAGTCTTTTAAACACAATATATAAACTTGGGTTTGAAGTCTATTTTATCACTTCTAATAAATAATGATCAAACAGGGTTCATTCCTGGAAGATATATTGGTGAAAATACTAGACTAATTTATGATATTTTATTGTATACAGAAGAAATTGATATACCTGGTATTCTCCTCCTTATTGATTTTGAAAAGGCTTTTGATTCAATTTCCTGGAGTTTTATTGAAAGTGTATTAGACTTTTTTAATTTTTGACCTTCTATTAAACATTGGATCAATACTTTTTATACCAAAATTCAATCTGCAGTAAGTCAAAATTGCCATCTCTCAGATTTTTTTGAGATTCAGAGGGGCTGCCGACAAGGGGATCCCCTATCACCTTATATATTTTTACTATGTGCAGAAATACTTGGTATACTTATACGAAATAATGACAAAGTTAAAGCACCTGCATACGGGGTATATATCTCCCAATTGATACGATATTCCCGTGCTTGCATTTCCTATCATGATTTTCTTGATAGAGGGTTACTGCTCACAAGGAAACTATTAAAACAAGAGTTCCAAATGGTGAAGTTGAAATCATCCCTTTGTAAATTTTACGGACGCCATCACGAGTTGGTTGACCGTTATGGAATAACCGTTTCACAAATTATATCGGATATGTTCCTTACGTCGTAACTACAATCCCCTTCCCTTTCATGAATGTGACCTACCGAATTAGACTATTTACCGGATTTGTAATCACATAAGCAACACGATGGGTGCCACATGTGGAGCAGGATCTGCTTACCCTTCCGGAGCACCTGAGATCACCCCTAGTTTTTGGTGGGGTTCGTGTTGTTTATTCTTTAGTTTTCTATGTTGTGTCATGTGTACTATTGTTTTTCTGTTTGTCTTTTTCATCTTTAGCCATGTTGTCAGTTTGTTTTAGATTTATGAGTTTGACTGTCCCTTTGGTATCTTTCGTCCCTCTTTTAAAGGAATCACTATAGATGGCTCAGAGTATCTCATCTCACAATATGCAGATGATACCTCTCTTATACTTGATGGATCACCTGAATATTTGGATGCATCTCTCCGTACTCTAGATAAATATGCAGATTTATCAGGTCTTAATATAAACTAAGACAAGACCAAGGTTGTTTGGATTGGGAAGAAAAAGTTTAGCCAAGAAACTGTGTGTGTTAAGTGGGTATTGGAATGGGGTTCCAGCAGATTTACACTTCTTGGGATAAATTTCTCAGTGGATATTAGTTAAATTGAAAATTTAAACTATAACCCCAGGTTGAAAGAAATTGAAAACATTATAAAAACTTGGACTAATCAAATACTCTCACCAATTGGAAAAATAACAGTGATAAAAACACTTATAATATCAAAATTAAACCATCTATTCCTGTCCATACCTAGTCCAAATAGCACAAAGCTTAAACATTTTACTGAAAAAATATTTTCCTTTAAAGTGTTCAATAGTAAAGGTACGCTTTGATCTTTAGTTTAAACATATTTATTAATAGTGGATTTGGAGACAAGTTTTGCAACTTATATTACTCCCTTTCCACGTTGCGGGTGCGAGTGCTGCCTTGTAGCGGCATTAGCTTACCCTTTTTTAAAATCTACAAGGGTGTCTTTAACGTGCAAGAGATATGACTCTCTTTTAACACGGGTCAGCCATTTATCGTCCCCTTTCGACGGAATATCATCGTTTCCTCAAGACCATAATCGCAGATGGTGTCAAGGGAGAGCCGAAAATTGAGTTCCTGAAATTTTCATCCCAAACAGGAATCGAACCAGGAACCTTTGTGTTAGTAATCCGATGCACTAACTTTGATCTTTAATTTGAACTTAAATATTTGTTGCAATCAACCATATAAACATATTAAAAAGGTTGTATTTTTCAAATAGTCAATGGCGGATGGTCTTCCTGGATTTCCGGAGCTTGTAACGTGACATGTGGAACTGGACAACAAAGTAGGAGACGATATTGTAACAATCCGTTACAAGCAAACGGTGGCGCTGATTGTCAAGGAGAGGAAGATGACTTCATTTCATGTACACGTTCAGAATGTGCAAGTGAATACAAATAATATTCTTTTTGATTTAGTTGTGAGGTATTGTATGTACTTAACTAAATAGGCATCTCCTTTCGAAAGAAACGATTCTGCAATATTTTGCAAATTTGTTAATTCAGTTGACCAACTATTGAAATAGGTTAAATACATAATAAATTGATTTTGAGTGATTAGCGGAGTTGACATATAATGAGTATAAGTAATAAGATGTGGTATGAGTGTCAATAATGTAACTTTCCATCCTAGTCACTTTGTAAAAAAAGCGAACAATTATCTATAATTTATTATACAGTAATCAAAATTTGCAGAATGCTTTTTGTTACAAATTGATTTAATTTAGTGATAAACCATTAAAGATTCCGAATTAACTTATTTCGAAATTTTTGCATTTCTTATATGCTATTAAAAAGTCGAATAACTGTTTATCTGTTTCACTTGTACATATTAACTGCATGTACCATATCGACGATTCGTAAATGACACTGAAAGCGCCCTACCGCAACTTAATTTTGGTCAGGACTTGGAGTAGATGTATTTTTTCTGTTACTTAACGTTAGAAATAGACCTGATCACCATAAGCTGATACCGAAACCGAAACTGAATCCGAAACCGAAACCTAAAATAGTAGTGGGGTAAATGGAAAATGTGTATAATGTTAATTAACTCAACCATTGCTCCATTATATAGTTTGAAATTTGAAAACACATGATGGATTATTACTTTAATTCAAAAATTTACACGAATCTACAAAAAAGATAAAGATTTAATTCAACGAGCATTAAGTATATTAATTCAAGTTGTATATTAAACAAAAAAGGCAAATGCAAATGCAGCGACTGTTGTTGGTATTTTCAATTGTTTCCAAATTCATTGGATGTAGAAAAGACTTTCGATCCCGATAACTACCTCATGAATTTTCATACCTATATATATCAAGGAAATTGTATTTACCAGCATGTATAATACATGAATTCTATTTCTTCGGAATAACCGGTGAAATAGCTGATAGTTTTAATGACGTATATATGATACTCATGAACATTTCCAAAGAAGGGGAACAACTACAATTTAAAGGTAATAACTCATACAAAGAATATATATATGAATGGTTTCAGTAATTTTGACTTATATTTAAAAAGTAAATACAGACACCATGCTAAAGGTAATAACAATCAAAACTCTTCTATTTTCAGAACAACAATCAGGAAATATACCAATAGTAGTTGGAACAGTCATAAGTGTCCTTGTCATTGGTATACTGATACTGGGTTTAGTTATATATGCGAAAAGGTATTTTCGGTATTTAATCTTCAAATCCTTGTCAGGTTGAAACCATTTTATTTTCTCTGGGTTTTTTTAGCGTCAGGAATAACTGTCATTTCCTTCCTCGACACACAAAACAAACAACACACATCATATAAAGATGTGCTTAATGTGACGATAGGATAAAACGTGTCCACGAGAATTGCATGATTTGTCAAATTGTTTTATCCTGTGTACATGTAATTGTGAAGGCTTTAAGTTTTTTAACTTCATAGTAAGGCTGAAAGAGACAACCACCTAATCATTAACGTACATCGCTGACAATACACATGTGATACAGTTAAATTTGAATGAAGAATTCCACAAATCTTTTCTGGGAATATAATACTTTTGCAATATAATATAAAATCCTCAGTAATGGTGATAAGGTAACATTGCTTCTTATCTACTATAATAATCAATTGAATTTAAAAAAAAAGTTTCAGATCGAAAAGAAATCATAGTTGTCATCGGTCAATGATTATTTTTATTTACTTCGTCTCTAACTCTAAAACTTTAAGGTTATATTTCGGAATTTTATATTTCACTTTGTGTTCACTCTGTGAATTGATTTCTCTGAACGCAGTGTTTAAAAAAAACATCTTTCTTCTTTACATACTTTCCCAGGCTCAGTTGACGTAAGAAATGTTGAAAAATAGGAAATAATGTAACATACATGTATAGGTGTTCATGATTTTTTTTAAATTTGTTTGAATTTTATATTCATGATATTGACTTCATGACAGTAAAGACACAATTTGCCTTAATGTCACGAAGAGAAAAGGTAAACGGTCATCACACATATTCAAATTTATTTCTCAATATCAAATAAAAGTATTGAAATAAACTCAGTATGAGGGGTTCGCCCAGTGTTGAAAGTGCTGAAAATCCAAAAAAAGAAGGCCATCATTATTCCTATGATACAGGAAATATTAATAAGCCACCTTAATGTGCAATACATAAAACTTCATTAAAATATGATCACAAAAGTAGGGACCTTTTTCGATTGAACAAAACACAAGATAAATAATGTGTCTCCATGGCGTTTTCTATGTTGACCTTTATCAGTCAAATTGTTTTTTAAACATAAAGACTTAAGACATAAAATGATGGTGATTTAATGATAAACCTGACACAGACACAAAAAACAATGTGTAAATTATGTAACACAATAATTATCATCCCAGATACCAGGTTTGCACCTTTCTATGTCTAGGAGGACGAAAGATCGAAGTTAAAGAGGATTGAAGACCCACCATTGTATAACGCTTTTGTAAATTCAACTGCGGTAATCTGTTTCTGGAGTAGAAAAAATCTTTTGTATTTCGAAACAAATTAAATGTGGAAACAATTCATCAATAACTTTGACGACCATATCAATGTTAATTCATGTCATTAAAAGCAACCGATAAGTGATTCAACGGTCAATAACGTGAAAGAGAGTTGTATACTGCTTGATATCAAATCTCAGTATTCAATTTCAATATTTTAACGAACGAGTCTCTTGGGAATTTTTATTACTTTTAAAATTCCTTAACGAGACTCGGTATCAAGAATTTTTTTTATTTTCAAAAGTTGTTATATCTATTTATTTTATGGTGTGTACGGTAAAGACTGTTTTACTGTTAATAGAGAAGTCTGTAACTTGTTTAAGTTAACCACTCCGTGCAGTGTAATATGTGAAACATACACTACAAAAGTTTAAAAGTCTGAAAAGACCAGTATTTGTCTTAATTTGCATGAACTTTTACTCGACATTCTTCAAAAGTATGACTTGACAAATTCTCATTTATATCAAATGTGTATGAAATTTACTCGACATTTTCTTGACATTCTTAATGTGGTCTTAAAATTCCTTGACAAATTCTTGACAATTGAATACTGTCTTGAAATTTCTCGACATCTTCTCGACATTCTTATTTTTTCTCAGTATGGCTTGACATATTCTGAACATTTTGAATTGTGTCTTAAATTTACTTGACAGTTCTGAGTTTTACAAATCATGACCAATATGATATAACTTTAATCTTAATTTCTCTTTATATAACACTTCTTACAACAAAAACAAAAGTTGGGCATGTAAAATAATGAAAAATTTGGGTATATAAATATTTTTACAAATGCAAATATGTCTCTGGAATCTAATGTATAAAATAATTGTGGGTGTGTTGATATAAAACAATTTAAATAAATGTGGGTTTTTAAATTACAAATTGTAATTTCTAAATATTATAAATGAAATGATTAACACCAATCATACTGTCTAGTAGACATATTTCATTCTACGATCATAAAATTCAATGTTAATATGGTAAATAATTATTGTACCAAAATGTGGTTTATATAAATAGTAAATTATGATGATATACAAATCATTTATTTAACAGAAGAAAAATTTGTATAATGTCATCTGTTGAAGTATATATTAAGTATTACATGCATGGACAGGATGTTCCCCATAAAATAAATGTATTCCACACCCCAGAGTACACGCAACTGTCAAATAGAAATTACTGCTTTACCTGAAATCAGTCATACAACGTATCAGTTGACCGACCATGTCACTACAATTTAAAAAGTTTGTTGATAGATGACAATTATGAAAATCATCACTTTGATGAAAAAAAAATTGAATTAAAATGGATTTTCTTCATCAAAATTATGAAGTTAATTATTTTAACATAAAAAATTGAATAATTCCCAAAAAATAAAAGAAAATTATTATCTACTCCAGGGATAATAAAAAAATGTATTCATAATGGGTCCCATCAATGATTTCTATAGAAATCATTGGTCTTATGAAAGGGATCTCAAACAGACATGCATAATATTATAAACATTTTTTTCTTTTCACAAATATTTATTTTTGTTAAAAAAAATTTAAAATTCAACACTCAGAGTTGAATAAAAATGTTTTTGGGTTGTCCTAAAAAATGAATAAGGTTTTTGCATCAAATTTAAAACAAATTATTTGACCTTCACGAAAGCTCCCCCCCCCCCTCTTTTTTTAGCCACACAAACCTAAAAGATGAATTGTGGGGTCCAAAAGAGACACAAGGTCAGTTTTTAAAACTGCCTCAAGTCACATATTTTATAGTAAGTTCGGTAAGGGCCATATTTGGCCCCAATTATAAAGTTCATAGTTACAAGACAATAAATGTTTTAAGTTGCCTTAAAGACATGTTAGAAAGTTAAACAGAACTATTTTTGTCAAAGTTTAATTCTAACTCGTTGATTTTTACATCCAAAAAAGGTCAAGATAAGGGATTTTGGTGAAATTTGACAAAATCAGCTAGATTTCAACCAAATAAAGGACTAGGAAACATAGAGCGCAGGCGTCGATAAGCTTAAGATTCAAATAAGACATGTGAAATGTCTTCACAAACATTATTTTAAAAGATCTTTGTTGTCGACGTATGCGCTCTATGTTTCCTGTCCAATAATCTATGGAAATTTTCATTGATTTTTTCGTGAAAAATCAATATGAGTACCACTTGTGACGTCATAATGAAACGCAGAAACGTAAAATTTTTAAAATGGTTTATATCCTAGCTAGTCAATGTATTAGCTATAATTTATTGTGATATTGGTGGTTAAATCCGAATTTGAAATTTACACTAAAAAAAGGGGCCATTTTAGGACCTTATCGAACATACTCCTTTGACTGGCAGTTTTGCGAACGGCAAAAATCTCATTGCTGTTTGTCAGTAACTTCGACTTATATTCCAAGTGAAAACAATTTATTAAACGTTTAATAAAAATAAATAAAAATTAAACTACATGGAGGATTATTCAGGGTCATCAAACTTAGTTGAACCAAAAGGATATCTTGTACCAAATTAATCCTGGATTCTTCAAAGTTTAGTTTAGCCATGATAAAATGAGTATACAACAGCAATAGAATGTCATAAACAATGCAGAATAAGTCTTTACACATTTCAGGCTAAATTTATACTGTTGAGATAGTGTCAAGACATATTTAAGACTGTCAAGAATGTGTCGAGACATATTCAGACATTATTTAGAATGTCAAGAATATGTCAAGACACATTCAGACATTAATAAGAATGTCAAGAATATGTCAAGACAGATCGAGACAATTTTAAGACAGTCAAGAAGTGGTCGAGACTAATCCAGACTCTTATCAGATGATACAGGAAGTGTCGAGAAATTTGAAGACAATGTTCATACTGTCAAGACACTTGTCAAGAAAAATCAAGAACCTTATAAGACAAATTCATACTATGTCAAGAATTTTTAAAAATCATTCAGACAAATTAAGAATGTCAAGTAAAAATTCATGCAAATTCAGACAAAAACTGGTCTTTTCAGCCTTTTTGACTTTTGTAGTGATATCGGCTTGTGAGAAATAGATAACTGGCAAAAATCAAAATAAAAATAAACATATCTTTCTTCGTTTCTAAAGGAGATGGCACAACTCAAAGAAGGAGTCGGATTATGAAATAACAGACATGACGAAGGGTTAGTTTTTGAATCTTTAGATTAATTATTACAAAATAAAAACATGCATGAAAACATTTAACAAAAAGCACAACATTTGTCATTTGTGTATACGAAATAAATGTTTTGATGTCGTTATTCCACGATAACGTGTGAGCGTGTTCGTTGTGTTTGCGCTTTTGATTTTGTCATTCGACTGAGACTTTCCGTTTTGAATCGTTCTCGAAGTTCTTTTTTTTTGTGATTTGCTTTTTATAAAATCTGACATGGAAAACATTTCCTATCATCCGAACACACTTTGGTATCAAATGGTGTCACATCAGTTTGAAACTATAGAAATGCAAAATAAATCAAATAGATAGTTTTGGCCAAGCTCTCTAGAAAATTATATGACCTAATTAAAAAAAGGATTTTTTTTTCTTCAGAAAATGTAAATAAAGAATACTTGTTACTTTCAGTTAAAGCTCACACCTATGGAGAAACACATGCCAATCATGCATATCAAAATGACCAACACACCGCTGAAATAGAGGTTACTGCTACGGACAATGTGAGTCTTCTTTTTATGGATTTTTATTCAAATGAAATAATTTAAATGCACAGGCAGATTTGTAAAATGAATTCAGATAACTTTGATGTAGTTATTAAAAAAGTATAATAAACAAACCAAACTCAAAGGTAATTCATAAAGGGGAAGTCCTTAAACATTGACGATATTTAACACGATCAATCATCGGAACAAATCATTTGTCTTACTTGAAAAAAAAAAACTTTTAGATATAAACTTATGATTTTGTTGTAACTGGCAAATTTTATGATTAGACTGATCGGAGACCAGACTTTATTTGTATAAATCTACTGCCGTAAAGTGATATCTTCTTATTCTTCCAATGATTTTCCTAATTATGCATGCTCGCAATATAAGGTTTGAGTTTTTTATTTAAAAAAACGACAATCACATTTAAATTTCTTCCTAGTTATTCAGCAAGCCCTGTTTTGGAATTAAGTTGATTCATAATGACAACAAAAACTTATGGACTGTAAGAAGACGAGTCAAAGTCTTATCTACCCCTAACCCCAATAATATAGTCCCGCCTCTCTCTCTCCTTGTGTTTCAGTTATGTTTCCTCTCGATGCGTCAATTCTGATATCAAAACAAAATAGACTGATACAAGCACGATTATTTCCCTTTGAGATAGTTTAAGTTTGCATATTACGCATGAATATGAATGAAATATTTCCTCTGTTAAGCAAAACAAAAAACAAAAAACAATCACTCATTCAGTCGCAGTACAAATAGATAAAGTCTGGTGTTGAGAGTATCTCTTCCGTATAGACGTGTTAAAAATGTCGATACTACTGTTAACGCTCGTGTTGGATAGAAGATGAATACATTATGATGTAGAGATGATTTCTAAAAGCATATATTCTCAATTGTGTTAATTTCCTGTATTAGATACATCTGAAGTACTTTACTTATTGTATGCAAGACACAATCAATAGAGCAATTTTAAAGACCAAATATTTTAAAAGTAAATTCTTGGCATAATTTTGATTATTATAACCAAACATGCAATTGTAGTTATTTGATTGATAAATGCCAAAAAATAAGAATAAATAATAAGGTAACACTTTATCTTTTGTGAAAAAGGGGAAAGCTGGGGCAAGATTTATTTATTTTCAAAATCAATTTCTTCCAAAAACTAAAGGGACAATATGTTTGTTCAAACTAAAATCCGACCTCAAACAAGCTATTGCTTTACTATATATCATTCTGGAACGATTGCAACAAAAAGTCAGAATAAAACAATTTTACACAACTTTATGCTCGATGCTCAATCTTAGAATGCAAATTTTAGATTTTGTGGGCACTTTTATTGTTTTCACGTTGCCTTTTTTTCCTTGACGTTTTCTGTGTTAATTGATGTCTCTTTTTTGATGTAACAGTTGATTTGAAAGGAAATCTTATCCAATTTAGTCGTTAAATTTGATGTTCTCGACATTTGCAGCACCGTTTCGTGTGTTTCCCCAAAAGAACGACAAAATGCATAAATCTAGGACCAAGTATCTAATCCTACAACAGATGATCTTGGAGCGTGAGCTGTATAATGTGTTTCTGTTTGTTTTCTAACATCTTCTGCTTAGTTATTTGTAATTTTTTTTGCTGTGTTCACTATCAATGTGTGCATCCAAAACCAGCTACAACCACTGACCGAAGAGGCTCCTGGGGTGTGACAGGTTCATTAAGAATATTGCAGGTTAAACAATCATATTGATAAGCGCTCAACTCGGTTGTAACAGAGCAACATAAGTACAAGTTCTATAAATCAGTTTTATAAAAGTATTAAACACGAACATGCAGGTAGGAAAATATTGAGTATTTGTACCTTTTGATATGGTCCTAATATCATTTTGTATACATCTTCCAGTGAAACGCGCCCGAACAGTAGTATCGAAATTTCTAACACGTCAAAAAGGAGATGTCTGACATAATATATATGATATTAAAACACGTACTATATTTTATTACAGTATAATACATGTGTTATAATTATAATGCTTTTTTTCGTTGGTTTGGCACTGGTATTTTTTTTCTTATGTGAGTGTAAACTTTATTTTATTTGTAAAAATAATATGAAGAAAATATACGTCGTATGATTTTAAATAAATACGATAAGACGAGTCTTGATAGATTAATCTGGTACATGTAGTAAATCTGTTTATGGTTTTTTTAAAAGGTATGTTTTGAATTATCGTATTTTTAAGAATGTATTGTGTTTGGAAGAATATTTTAATATTTTAGACGAAAAAGATTTTTTGACATTATGTAAATTTAGAATATGTTACCATAAACTTCCAGTCAACTTGGAAGATGATATAATATAGAAAGGGAAAAAGGAAAGTGTAATTTATGTAAGCTAGATATTGGAGATGAATTTCATTACATTATTAATTGTTCACATTTTAGAGAAGAGAGAAATAAATTTATTAATCGAAATTTTAGAATAAGGCCAAATATTATATTATTTACTGAAATTATGTCGTCTACAAATAGGAAAGATCTCATTAATTTATGTAAATTTATACAAATTATAAACAAGCGAGTGTGTCCTCCTGAATAAGTTCTTTTTGTCTTTGTTGTTTTTGTATATATTGTATATTTATGTTTATGTAATTAATAAATTGTATTATAC
Organism: Mytilus galloprovincialis; assembly: GCA_037788925.1. Classification (NCBI taxonomy): domain Eukaryota; kingdom Metazoa; phylum Mollusca; class Bivalvia; order Mytilida; family Mytilidae; genus Mytilus; species Mytilus galloprovincialis. Next base: position 2,336,445 of record JAWDJN010000025.1, on the reverse strand, counting down.
ATGCATGTCTTCTCTGTACCTATGTACTTGGTGATGAGTATACAGATAAAGAAAGAAAAAGAAAAAAAAAAGAAAATATGCCCCTTCATTAGTGTTAAATAAGTACTGACGTATTTAAACGTTTACTTGAATGTCGTTTCTTGTCATGAACGCTGGTTGATTTTCATTCCAGAGTAACAATATATTCATTGATACCTATTTTGAATATAAAAATTTCTACCATCTAATTCTATTAACAATGATTTCAAAATATTTTACAAACAGCAGTATAGTAATGAGGCTCAAATAGTTGAAAGATATGATGTATCAGACCTGACTAAGCGATATCAAAATAGGGAGTATTTTCAACAAAGTCTACGAGCTGAATTCAAGGTAAATGTATGATTTACTTTCCATAATTGGCAACGTGAATGTTTAATAGATTTAAAATGTAACGAAGCAATACTATGCAAACTTACAAGAAATGTGCTACTAACTTTATTTGATTGCAAATCACAAGAACAAAATGAGCGCCATAAGTTGGAACAGGCGTAGAAGGGTATGAAATGTGATGGAAATTATATATATATATATAAAACGGGCAACAAAAAGACAAAAGAAATTAGCAAAAAACATTTAAGATCAACTTTATTTGTTTGTTTTGCTTTTTTTATTTTTAAAGTTTACGAGATAAATCAATGTCATGTACAACATTGTAGGTTATAGGAAATTAAACTGATAATTTATGTCTGTTTCCTGTTGTTGTCAGTTTTATTATAGGTGTGATGAGTAAAATCTTTTTCAACTGATCTTTTTAAGTTGTTCTTCCAATTCTAACGGGTATTTATTTATGTATTCAATGTTGGGAATGGACATTGGGTGACCATACAAATGGTTGGCTTCGCAATACACTTTTTGTGTCTGTTCTAATTATGAAGCATGAAATCCAGTTATTGTAGTTAGCAACTGCAAGTTTTATTTTAATCTTTTTTTTAGCATTAATCAAATCGTTGTTTTTTTATTGTTTTTTTCTTTATCTTTCTTTACATTTACAATCGTACCAATAGTATAAAAATACGGAGGTATCCTTATTTTTATACTATTTAAAACGATGTCGACAATAAAATCTGAATTTGCAATACGTGTCTAATTCTAATCCACATCTGTTTTACAGGACACGTTGTTTTCGAACTTAATATCATTTTATGGATATTCACAAATTTGAAATTATTCAAAGTGATAATGCTTATTTTCTATTTCGTTTTAGTTATTAAATGATTCAGCAGATGATCCCAAGCAACTACATAGCCCGTACGAAATCGTGAACACTGGATTAAGACAAGGTACGTTGATAAGTTGAAAACCATTGTTTTGTTTATAAAATAAATCAGTTTAAAAACACTGAATAAATAAAAACAAAGAATTATGGTTGTTTTAAAAATCAACAACTATGTCTTTGAACCATTTAGGTCTATGTGCGCTACAGATCATCAAAATAAGAATGATATGTACTACTTGGTATACTGGTATATTTGATGAATTTATTAACACGAAATATCATTATGTAGTAAGTGTAAAGTTGAAGCGAGTTTTTGTTTCGAAGTTTATTATCAAAAGCAATTTCTAAAATTAAGCTACATTTTTCAATTTGAAAAAGAAAATGTGGTATGATTGCAAATAAGACAACTCTCCACAAGAGACCAAAATGTCACAGATATTAACAATTATAGTAAACCGTATGGCCTTCAACTATGTGCAAAGCCCATACCTTCATAGTCAGCTATAAAAGGCCCCGAAATGACAATGTAAAACAATTTTAGCGAGAAAAAACTAACTGCCTGATTTATATAAAAAAAAAAATGGAACAAAAAAACAAATGCGTAACACATAAACAAACGACGACAACCACTGAATTACAGGCTCCTGACTTGTGACAGGAACATACATAAATAATGTGGCGGATTTAAACATGTTAACGGGATCCCAACCCTCCCCTAACCTGGGACAGTGGTATAACAGTACAACATAAGAACAAGCTATCAAAATCAGTTGAAAAAGATTAACTCATCAGATGGACCATTGCACCATTATAGAAAACTGTTACATTTTTACTCCTCCATGCGTCTAACATGAACATTACGATTATAAACAATAACAATAAAGTAGCATGCACGAAGAGATGTCTCATTGCAATCATGTCACATTTGTTTTCATGTGATACTACTGGATATGTAAAACAGTTCGGTGGTTTGTGTTTTATTTATACTGTAAAAGGATGCACTCAATTAAAATCCATTGATTCGCTTGAAAAAAATTTCTTTTGTTTTCATGTCTCTATTCTTAAATTATTTGTAAGTATGAAATATTTGATGTGTTCATTAATTAATGTGTGTATTTTTTGTTGTCTTGGGGAAGACGTTACTAAGTTGTAAAACGTGTGTGTAATCTATTTGTCATTTTGAACAATAAAATATGTTTAAACTAATGAAAACAATCGACACTATCTGCTCTTCGGCTATACTTTGATTTACCGTCTTTGATATGTGTAAAGTTACAAATATTTAAAACTTGCAGATGAAAACCAACTTCACTTAAACAGTTCAACTCTTGATGTAAGTGAAAATTTTACTATTTGTCCAATCCGTTTACAAATATGTATTTTTCTTCAATCATTTGACCCAATTACCTACAAATGTACAATTTATCTTTTAATAATGAGTTTGTATATATGATTTTATTCTTATCAATAGTTTTGTTTTATAACGACAAGTTACCACATGCAATACATTTACCTTAACCTTGACTACTTATGTTGCAGTTTACAATTATTAAAATTAATGGACAAATAACTACTTAAAAAAAAGCGCATTTCACGATTGTTCTATAAGAATTAACCCAGACAGTTTAAATAAAGTCAAAATATAACAATAAATATAAGAGGAAACAAATCGGAACAACAGAAAGGCTCAACAGCTACAAAAAAATGCATCAAAGCAGACTATGAGATGACAACTGCCATATTCCTGACGTGGTATATGACATTTGAAGAAGTAGAATTGTGGACTGACCTCGTTTTATGGCTATTCAAACCTCCCGCTTTTATAGCATCATAGAAAATACCGCTAAAATGACAAAAAATGCGTGACTGGAATACAGTACAAATTCAAAAACACGAGAAATACATAATAAATAATATAATAGTCATTTCATCATGTAAATCACTTAAGACATTTTGGAAGACAATCAGTATCTTTCTTGTAGATTTTGATAAAACAAAGTATTTATTCTACAAATATATATGAACACGTATTTTAGGATAAAATTGTTCAAATTCGTATGTATATTGTTTTTTTTTTTTTCTTTTTGGGCAAATTTTAAAGGAATATGAGACATGTAAGTACAACATCAATTGTGTTCACACCAACCTCCAGTTGATATTGACAGACTGTCTCAATTACACCTGGTAAAAAAAAAGATTCCCTAATTAATAATGTGTTATAGTGCTGTCAATAAATACATCTAGTTAACATAAAAGTAAACTTTTATCAACAGGTGCATTATACTAACAACGTATCAATATTGTTAGAACCACCACAAAAGGATCTGGCTGAACAATTCTGGACCATAGTTGATAATCAGTGTGTTGAAAATATTATTCTCTTGGCAAAGGGAAACGAAAAGGTGTCAGAGTTTTATCCCACGTTAGATGATATTTTGAAAATCAAGAACTTTGAGATATATTTGGATTCTGCCGAGAGGATAAATCAACACATCATGTTGTTAACATTCAATTTACAAAACAAGGTATTTGTTGGATCAAAATTATTAAAGGTATTATTTGTTAATTATAAATTATAAATCTGTTATATTTGGTATGACGCAGTTTTGTTTCTTAACATTCTCAAAGACTATCAGGATATCAAATACTATGGTCGTGACCAGTAAAACAGATTATCGCTATTTTGTGCAGTTTTCCTTTGATCTTTTTTTGTGATAATTTTCATATCATGCTACTCGCTTGAGATGGAAAATTATCGTCAGAAACTTAGGAGCCACGTGGCGTTGATGTTTATGAAATTGACATGAAATTGACAACATCATCATAGCGATAAACCGATAAACCGTTACCGACTCAAGCGAGAACATCAATCTCGTTGAGATAACCAACGATAATCTATAATTATTACACAGATATGGAAATTACCACCAATTTGACAAAACAAACAATACAACAAGGGTCATATGTACAATCATATTAAAACTGATCATGTTAACAATGCATATTTACTCTTACAACAAATGCAATACAAAAAGGCAGAATATTTCCGTTTCTCAGAATGTGACCAACTGAACTAGACTAATATCGAGTCTGAGTTTACGAGAACTACACGACGGTAGCCTCGTGTGGACCATGATCCGCCTACCTAGAGCAAGTAAGATCCCACCCGTTTTATTTTAGGGTTAGTGTTGCCCAATCGTTAGTTATATATGTTTTAAATGAAAATTGGCCTTAAACTGATAAAAAAAATACATAAATCAGAAAAAGTTTCATGCAACTTCATTCGATAGTTTAAGTCAAAACCAATATGAAATGGACAATGTTTTGTCAAATTAATGCTTCTTATACACATGTTCTAAATTCAAGAGGGTGATTTGGTACCGTGCACAACGTACATGTACTACCATTTTAAGATTTCAGTTTTAAATTGTAGACAACACAGTCGATTCGCCAGATAAGAATGTTTAAAACAAATGTTTCCGAATATCCGACTATCCAAACACTGTGTTTTGTTGTTGATAAAGCAAGTGAAATCAGAGGTGCAGCAGTTCTGATAATTAACAGGTAAGAAAATATGAGAAGTGAAGGGGGGTTGCGGTTGATGACGTTTAGAACATCACCAACCTCAGTAGTCATCGTGTGTTTGTTTTCTGTTTTATTCTATTTTGTTATATTTTATATTATATTACATTATATCCTATTTTGTAGACTTGTTTTCCTTTCTGTTTTTTGTTAAATATAATTGTCAAATAAGATATAAACTTGTGAGGTTATGGTTAAATGGCACACTGTTAAATTCACAAGACATGAAACCCTAACAACAAAGGCATGATATACACTTGGAAAAGGACCTAAATACAAATAATTTTTTTAAAGATTTTTTATTCTGAGACCGGAAGTGAATTTTACAAACCCGGCAGTACTTAGTATCTACCATATTACAGGCAAAAGTGTATAGAAACCATCTACTTTTGGAATCAGGGTAAATAAAGTTACCATGTGAAACTAAAAGTGACATTTTTTTAACTGGAGTTTACAGATCTATTTAATTATTGAAGTATGATGAAACTTATGCTTGAACACCAAAAGTAACCGAAAGTAGCTTCTCATTAATACGTTTTAAAACTGATGTGGAAAGACCTTCATTTGTTTTTAATATTACGTTAATTCGTTTTGGTAATTTATACAATTTTGCTTTCACAGTAAGATGGCTGATTTGTCGGTTTGTGGAGTATTGACAGTCTGTTTGGATGCTATCTATGCAATAAAAAATGGAAGTCTGTTCAGTGTTTTGGAAAACGCAACGATGGCGAATAAAAACAATTGCAGTTTCTTCAAGAAATTTGTAGGTTGTTTATAAACGTGCATTACATTTTACAAAGTTGAATATCTTGTCTGTGTTAATGAAGATGATTAATAGATATTAGTAAAATTACACATTTATAAAGTATTTAATACAAACGTATATTTCTGGTCAACAGTAGTATACCTTGTTCGAAATTCATAAATCGATTAAGAGAACATAAATCCGGGTAACAAACTGAGACCGAGGTAAACCCATAAACTATAAAAGGAAAACAACAAAAACATTGAAGTGCAACAAAAACAAAATGCAACAAACACAGAAGCGAACTATAAGAAAACAATAGCTATATTTCCCACTTGGTACAGGACATAAGAAAAATGGTGGGTTGAATCTGGTTTTGTGGCTAGCCAAACCTCGCGTTTTATGGCAATATTAAATATACCACTTATATGAATACATAACATGACATGGATACATTAATATATCGTAAGTTCATCATTCTTCAAAAAAGGGACGAAGATACCAAAGGGAGAGTTAAACCTTAAATCGAAAATAAACTGACAACGCCATGGCTAAAAAGACAATCAGACACACAATTGTACACATGACACATCATAGAAAACTAAGGAATAAGCAACACTAACCCCAACCAAAATTAGGGGTGATCTCAGGTGCTCCGGACGGGTGAACAGATCTTGCACCGCATGTGGCACCCATTGTGTTGCTCAAAAGTGTTACAAGGTCTTCTTTATAACACATACCCTCTATTAGATCAGTCTGATGAAGTGATAACGTTTAAACACAAACGTAAGTAGTTGCAAAACGTGTCAATTAACTTAAGAAAGTTGAACAACCATTAGGTATCTCACGTTTTTTTATGCCCCACCTACGATAGTAGAAGGGCATTATGTTTTCTGGTCTGTGGCTCCGTTCGTCCGTACGTCCGTGCGTCCGTTCGTCCGTCTGTGCGTCCGTCCGTTCAGCTTAAAGTTTTTGGTCAAGGTAGTTTTTGATGAAGCTGAAGTCCAATCAACTTGAAACTTAGTAGACTTGTTGCTTATGATATGATCTTTCTAATTTTAAAGCCAAATTAGACTTTTGAACCCAATTTCACGGTCCACTTAACATAGAAAGTGAAAGTGGGAGTTTCAGGTTAAAGTTTTTGGTCAAGGTAGTTTTTGGTGAAGCTGAAGTCCAATCACATTGAAACTTAGTAAACTTGTTGCTTATGATATAATCTTTTTAATTTTAAAGCCAAATTAGACTTTTAACCCCAATTTCACGGTCCACTAAACATAGAAAATGAAAGTGGGAGTTTCAGGTTAAAGTTTTTTGTCAAGGTAGTTTTTGATAAAATTGAAGTCCAATCAACTTGAAACTTAGTACATATGTTCCCTATAGTATAATCTTTCTAATTTTAATACCAAATTAGATTATTACCAAATTTCATGGTCCATGGAACATGAAAAAGGATAGTGCGAGTGGGGCATCCGTGTACTTCGGACACATTCTTGTTTCTTCATGTTTTTACACACAATAAACATGTTGCTGCATTGAATTTTATAAAAGGTAAATTCACAAAAATACTAAAGAAAATTCAAAAGGGAAAAACAAACATATCAACGAATAGACAACATATAATAGTGAATCTTATCGTATTCTTTATATTATGTTAGCGATTTCATGTTTTTAACAATATTTAAACAGACGACACCTTTTGAATATCATAGAAATCTATGCCACCAAACAAATCAAATTACGGTAAAAGAACATTTCTGCGTTACATGTAAAATAAATTATATAAAATATTTACAACGCCTAATTTTTTTTTCAGGATGACTATGAATTATGCTATAAAGTGCTGGAACACTATTTAGAAGCAGTTCATACATATGATTTTATTGAATAGAATTACTTTTTAATTACCTAATAGACGTAGATAATATATAATTTATGTAAAAAAACACTGTGCAAAAATGATACTAAATGATATTGGTTTTGCTTATTTCTATTGCATGTTATTTTAGTCCCAATAGGCATGTATTGAATCACTAACTATCCTACAGTCATTGACAGAAGAAAAGAAAGATAAAATATGAAATACAGCAGTTAAAAAGATATTGTAAAATGCAAATTTACTGAAATCTTTAATTTTATGACTGATTTTTATGTACATACAAATCTCGTCAAATTTTTCTTGCTTCATAAAGATTTTTAGACCAGGATCCTGGCTATTCTTTCAAATCATTTTGCACATTTTTCTGTGATAATCTATATTTTGCTAGATTAAGAATAATACAAATTGACAAAAGTCTTCCCATATGTTGTACCATTACACCACTGTCTCAAGTTATGGGGAAGGGTTGGCACCTTCAAACATTAACACCACCACATTCTGTATGTTCCTGTCCCAAGTCATGAACCTGTAATTCAGTGGTTGGCTTTTGTTGCTGGGTCACATTAGCAATCAATTATCATACCACATCTTCCTTTTATATTGAAACACAAATATTGACACATATCTGTCAGATAGAAAGTCAGAACGCGACTTATGGATAAAGCCTTAGCACACTCTCAGCTCATACTTATCATATGTCATCACAACCATGGTTAACGTTTAAGCACAAAAATAAAATGTTCGTCATGATTATATTCACTTTGCAGCAGAATAAATAAAAAAATGACAAAGATATACATTTAACTGTACGTGTTTTACTACAGTATAGTTCACTTTTCTTGGATAGAATTAATAAAGTCTACATGTACAAGGTATATTAATTAAAATCAGGCTATGCTAAAAAATAAATTCAAACTGACAAATAGTCAGGATGGTTCTTGTATTAGCTGTCTTGTACAATACTTTTACCCTAATTAGTAAAATGTTATTTGGTACAACAATTTCTTCTTTAGACAATGAATGTATTTATAACTTGAAAAAAGAAAGCCAATTTGAACAGGTACATGTAGCATTAAACAGAGAAATTATGTGGCAAACCAGTTAAAAAGGATGGAGAGTTGTCTCATTGGCACTCATACCACATCTCCTTATATCTATTATATAGGATTCATAAGAATTTAAAAAATATATACAAACATACATCATGGGAAGTGAAAGTTAGTGCTTCCTGGGGTTTGAATGCCTATTTTTTTTAACAATCAGTGCTTTTTAATGGCGACATTATGTCATATGGTTGAAACACCCCTTTAAAAATGGCTGGATCAGCCCTACAGAAAAAATTTAACAATATCATCTGTAACATTTGATCTGTCTGATGATATTTCATCCGGATAGAATTCTGCTTATCATAACCATCTATCCATGCAAGACAAACCATGTTTGTTTAAAAAGTGTAAAAAAGAGAATGAAATGTATTGAGACTACCTTAAGATTATGATAATCAATGGTGGAATCACTAAAATTAAAAACTAAAAAAAGAAGTGAAGTCGCATATATGAGATATGTGAATTATAACAAATGACAATTGTAGAAATGGTTTTGTCCATGCTTTAATAAGGCCGTTAGTTTTCTTGTTTTCTTGTTTTACATTTTTATTTCGAGGCCTTTTATAGCTGACTATGCAATATGGGCTTTGCTCATTGTTGAAGGCCTTACGGTGACCTATAGTTGTTAATTTCTTTGTCATTTTGGTCTCTTGTAAATTGGCAATCATACCACATCTTCTTTTTTATATGCCCGTTTACGGGACGTATTATGGTATACCGTTGTCTGTACGTCAGTCGTACAATAACTCAAAAACGCTTCATCCAGTTTGTATGCAACTCTGGTGGATCGAATTAATATATATTTATTGACGTGAGCTCCCTTTCGATTTTTATAAATTTTAGATTTTAGGTTTTATTCTTTAAATAATTGTGATTTTCCAGTTTTCGTACAATAATTCAAAAATGCTTTGAGCTGTTTTCATGCATTTTTGTAGAATTGTTTATATTTATTAACTGACGCTCCCTTTCTATTTTTATAAGTTTTAGATTTTACGTTTCCGAGTTATGAGATTTTATTCATAAAAAGGGGGGATTTTCCAGTTTTCAGACAATAACTCAAAAGTGCTGACTGAAGGATACATATCCAAACTTATCCAGTGTACTAAAGTTTGTTGATGTTACTCAAGAAATAAACATGTCACAGAAGATGATCGTTTTTTCCATTTCGAAACTTTCTATTCAATATGGATTGTAAGTCCCCTTTTTGATGTTGTTGAAGGAGTGATAAAGAATGTTCGGAATTCGTCTACTAATAGTCCATTTGCCAATTACCGATTTGATTCCGTTATTACTCACTTTTTAAGCAAATTACTTCCCTTTGTCAATCGTAGACTGGTTCCATACCGGACAAAATTGGCTTTTGCCAATGCAAAGCATGATGAATTGAAAGTGATGTATCGGCGGTTTAACTAATTTTTCATAAAAAATAATTTCTGATGTCAAAAGTATTTAGATTAACAACAAATTAATGTAATTAAAAGATTTGAAAACCTTAAAGATTACTCACATTACGCACAGGCAAATTTGCTCGTTCTGCTAGCTCTCCATAATAAATGAAAATTAATGTCCCTCATAAGGGAGACAACTGAAAGAGGGATCTCTAATTACAGGGTCAATTACGGGAATTGGCAACTAGCCTATTGTAAAAGAAACTGGATAAGTTCACTGTAAAACCTAGATTTACCCACAAATTGCACATGTAAATGTCATTTCACAATCTGGAGTAAGAATGTTGTCTTCGGTTTTGACAATGCGTCCACTTTTCCCCGTAAAAGGACAATTATCAAAATTATTTTATAAAAATACAATACAAGTTCTAGCTTCACATGTACAAAATATCAATTATTGACCTTGGGTTCGGAGGTCAAGTTACACTGCAGTCCTTATAGCACATGACCTACCCTCCTTTGATTTTACACGTACTTAACGAACTTCATATTAATCTGTATAACAATGAAAACAAAATTTTTGACATCCAGTCAATCATGCATACTTGAAATGTCAATTATTTAACCTGGAAACCAAAGGTCAAGGCTAAATTGCTAGCTTTCCTGATTGTCCCATGGTTTTACAAAAACATACAATACATCATCGATTTATCTCAAAAGACAAAAATATTACGGCTTGGACAATCAACTACAAGTTCATAATATAACACTTAGATAGGTTTCAATAATTTGACCTTGAGGTCAAAGGTCAAGTACAAAATGGGGCTTGGTGGTACACAACTCACCCTCTTAATATTAAACACTAACATACCAAATACCATTGATGTATCTAAAGAAACAAATTAAAATCGGAACAAGCAAAAAATAAAATTTAAAGTTAACTCCCTTTTTTTTATCTATTTTCTTGTCATAATTAGCTTGTATCTTTCTTATATGGACGGTGACCTACCAATTTTTTTTTTTTATCTTAGCTTTTAAATTAATGTTTTGAGAATTCAGAAACACAAAATAAGAACATTCTATCGATTAGAAATGCAACTTTTGATTCAAATAATGTATCAAATTTTGTTTTTTCCTTCATAGTCTATACGAAATTTGTGTCAAAATGTCCATTTTGCCTTAAATTTCCAAATCAAAATTTTTAGCTTGGAACACTGGTGACTCCACTTTTTTATTTGATAATTTCAAAGTATATATCACTAATAAGTTTTTTCTGAAAAAATATAAAAAATCTATGGATAAACAATTAGACCTGCCAAAGCGTCTTTTTGTTTCAATTTCAATACGTACATGTACATTCATTTTTTTTTTTTTTTTATTAAAAACAAATAAGATATATAACAATTGCTACCAATGTTTTATCATTATAACAGAAACTAAGGAGGAGACAAGTATAGATCTGCTTCCCGTCATTATTGGAACTGTTGCAGGGGCGATTGTTTTTGTTCTGGCGTGCATTTGCTTCATTAAAAGGTATGTCACATCTATTTGTTTAAGAATACAAGTAAAACAAGTCTTTAATAATTTTAAAATGAGATATCAACATAAAGCTGCACGTTTAAATAAAAAACATCTTTTACAAATTGTGACTTGGTTGTGTCTCATTGGCACTCATATCACATCTTCTCACGGTATCTATTTGTTCACTTATTCGCACACTTCAGAACAGTACAAGGGTGGGAACATTTGTTTGTACGGTTTCCTTCAGTCAGACTGAAATATTAGGATTAAATTATACTTTTTTATGAAATGTGAGGTCGTTGATAAATGAATACGATATTGCTAATTCACATTCAAACAAAAAATAAATTATACCCCCATGCGACTCCCAGAGAAGGTTAATCACTGCTTTATGTTCCATTTGAAAAGCAGGAAACAGGTTGTACATATAATTTATAAAAACTGACTTGATGTTACCATCATTCTTTATTGACAAACAAATGGCGTTCAAACACAAACAATCAATCAATGTTACCATCTTGCTGAATACGATACATGAAACGTCTTTCCAAATAACTAACATGTTTTATCATCAATACAAAATTAGCTACGTAGATAAAAAGGTGCCGACACGAAATAGCCCAAATGTAGCGCTTAAAAATGGCGTTCAAACACAAACAATCAATAAATGTTACCATCATGCTGAGTGTGCTCTACGATACACGAAACGTCTCTCCAAATAACTAACATGTTTCATCATCGATACAAAATAAGATACTGACATAAAAAAAAGTGACGTGTCTTTCGGTTAGAAAGGAAAATAAAATCTTTGTTGAAAGCAATTAGATGATTTAGTTGCGACTGTTTTAAAATGTTATCAGGGGCCTCGGTGACCAAGTGGTCTAATTTACTTCTTAAACCTTGGGTTAATACAGAGACTGTTTCCATATATACTCTATAGGAATATTGGCAGCTCTAGAAATATTCACGGACGCCAAAATACATTTGTTTACAGGAACTTGAGTATAAAATAATTTTGACGGGTAATAAAGAAGAGCAGAATGATATATATATATATACAAGTGGTTTACATTAGTTATATTCTTGTTTGTCCTTTGTTTTAAGGATTAAATGTGCACGTATATGAAGCGCTACCTTTTATTGAAGATTTGCGTGAACTGTTAGTTATTTTCTTTTGTGTTTTTGTTGTTCGTCGTTCCATCTTCTATAAGTTTCTTTGTTTGTTTATCCGGTATCTTTTGATTATGAAAAACAAAATTTGAAGCATTTTGTATGTTTTTAAAAAATGTGTTCATTTAAGAAGTTTACTTAATCTGATTTTGTCTTAATCATGTGTAGCAATTTTGTATTTTTGGTAACGATGAGTCTAAAGGTTTTTGCACTCAAATATAGACCTGAATTATAAAGCAAAGTTGACCAAAAATTCTTTTACTTAACCCGCCAGTTTTGTGTCTATAGTTTACTTAATTGATGCTTGTTGTTCTATAAAACGCTTATGCATATTTTTCTACAACTTAATCAATACAACTAATTATGTTATCAGTTGTCTCTAACCTACCACGGTTAATCAAATACAACCTGATAAGAGTGTATGTTAGTTAGACAGGACCTTAATAATATAAAACACAAGTTAATAATAGGTTTGTATTTTTAGTCTGTGTAAGATAGCAAAGACGCAACATATATACGGAACGGGCCGAGGGACAATTTGTAAGTAGTGCTTTTTATTTTGGTATATTCAAATACTTTTTAATGTTGTACTGACAAGTACTAACTATTAAACTTGTGGTCAACATAGGTGAGAGAAGAAAAATTACATGGATTTGAAAAAGTGATCGAGTCGGATAAGGTTAATCATATAAAAAAGAAGATGTGGTATGATTGCCAATTGGACAACTCTCCTAAAACGACCAATGTCATCGAAATTAACAACTATGTACCAGTTTATTACACAAAAATAATAAAGACACGTTTGAGTCGAGATTGGGTTAGCAGTAGCTTGTTACGAAACTCTTATGTTTATATATTAAATAGATTTTTGTTCAAGATAAAGATATAAAACAAATCGCAGATATAAAAGCTGTTGCTGATGAAGTGACTTTTCCTCAAATCATATTGTATTGGAAACATGTTTTTGTTTGTTTTAAATGAAAAGACTGTTCCTGATATTGGTATAATGCGTTGTTAATGTTCATATGCACGAGTCATATTTCCACATATTCATTATAAATGTTGCAATTAAAAACACTTTACCCTTTGATACTCATTTTAATTTTGTAAATATATTATTATATTTGTTTTCAGTTGAAGCAAAGTGTAATGACAATAGAGATTCAGATCACGTGTACAAAACGCTTAGCATATACAATGCAACCGTAAGTTAATAACGTTAATTTATTTCTTTTTTATATATCAAACAAACAAACTTTATAATTGACTACTGTTCATATCTTATTATGTATCTTATATAAATTGTTAAAGTTTAATAAAAGCACTTATGACGCAAACTATAAATACTTATTTGTAAACTGTAATTCTGATTTCAAACTGTACTAGGCACTTTTGAAAACATGGTTAGGAAAACTTGTAGAAGTGGAAGCTTGTAATGATAACTAGTATACATAACCTTAAATTATTGTTTTTGTATTTGTAAGCAATCTATACGCATGCCTAATGATGGAAATCTAAAAGCCAAAAGTAAATAATTTCGCTAACCAAATGATAGCAAAACATAAAATGAGAGAACTCTTCTACACATTTACGTGACCATGAGTGACTTTATTTGCTGTGTTTACTGGACAGCCACAATGAAAAATTGCTATCCTTTAATTAGCAATCAGTTAAGTTTATTGAGACGCCTATTACAGAAATTGGTTGCATGTTGAAAAATGATAACTATCTTCCATCAATAGTTCTAATACACAAAAAAAAATTCAAAGAAAACATAATGTCAACCAACAATCCACAAAACACACCAAAGGAAAATAAATACAGAGCCTTGAGGGTGAAATTTCTTTTTAAATGTTACAATAGTAAACCAATTTTGTTATGAAACGGTCATTTAGAGCTGAACAGGTCTTAGACAGGTCTTAGAATACTGAATTTTAATTTATAATTTCATTTTCATTTTTACTATATATAAAGATTATCTACTGCTGTACCTCAATACTATTGAGACAATTTGCTTGCAGTCAACTGTGTGATAATACTACTGTTCAGTTGTCATAATTTACTTGTACATTTCAACATCATACTGTATTGCCCAAAAAGATACTGAACAGTACTAAATGGAATGCTAGCCACTGGTCCTAGCAGTACTGACTTAATCAGGGATAATAATTCATAAAATTGTTTTAAACACGGACTAGATTCGCATGTAATTGTACAGTTGTTTCAGACGATGTTAAGATCATATATATCGTTTTATGTTCTCATGAAACTAATAAACGAAAATCAGAACTGTGATTTATGTTGAAATAAAAGTATAAAGTAATTTTTATTCGGGCTTCATCAAGGGTATGAACTCCTTACTTTGTTAGTGCTCTATATCAACTTCATTGCATAATACCTTTGAAGATTCCAAATATCATAGCGTATACCACGTGACGTTCAGCAATTAGTACATTAACCTTAGTTTACACATAAATGCTCACAAACATTCATAACTTAATATGTTTGTTTTCTTTTACAGTACGACTATTCAGGAACTACAGACGCACGCATGTCTTCCCATTGCTATGAAGACATTGACATCTTAAACAAAGACGTTTGAAAACTTGGATAATTACATCAGAAACAATAATTTATTGCACATGATTAGATCACATCTTATTATTATTTTTATTTTTTATAGTGACGTTCTTATTGAAATTGTTACGGATCCCACTTGTGGGACTGTGTCTGCCTACCCTTCTGGAGCATCCGAAATCACTACACACTTGTTTTGGTGCGTGTTGCTCAGTGTATAGTTTTGGAAGAAGTTAACGGATTTCTAATCTCGTTTCCTAGAAGGTCAAATTATCGAAAAAGAACATGTTTTACACATAAGATGAGTTGAAAATACAATATATCTGAATCTGTTTTGGCCTTAAATAAAAATACAAAAAAAAAGCGTTTACAAATAATTTATCTAAAATCATCAAATACACTGAAACTAATACAACACAACTCAAGACGAATTAACTACGATTACACAAAACGTTATAAAATAATTTCGTTTTTTTTTAACATTTACAAAAGTGTTTGAAATAATATTTCGTTAATAGCAGTTATTTTATTAACTTTTGTTAAATACCCATTTAAGATACCAACTTTACATTTCTAGATAAGACGTCGACTCATCAGTCATGTTAGTAGTGCCCGAATCACAGTAAGAAAATCAAATTTGAAGAGAATTAAACATCAAACAGTTCCAAAAATTTGTGCAAACACAATAAGAACAAAATCATCGCAGAATTATAGTTTGCTTGTAAGCGAATAATTCAGCCTAATTTGAATACGTTTTCAATCGACCTTTGATCGTACTGTTATTGGAGATGGATTGCGCATGAGCTGGGAATGCATAATACTTGAAATGAATGTCAACTGGTAAGGTAAACAAAAGAAAGGCAGCAACAGAAGACTTTCCCTAACTGATTTGAAAAAATTAGTGAATGGTTAACATATATCTTCTATGTTTTATCGGTCAATGTGATCAAAGAGAACTCAGAAATAATTTGTCTGCCATTTTATAGTTTTAAGAACAACGGGTTACAATAGTCATTGACTTTTTTGTTGTCATGTCGATAATTTATTTCAGGGCGTACAGTGTTGGGATAAACAAAACACATTGACACTTTGTAAGTTATCAAGACATTTTGTACAGTTTTGTATAGCATGTTTTAGTTCTGAATACGTACGCGTATTAGTATGTACAAAAAATGTATTAAAAAACATCAAAGAGTGTAAATAATTACTGTTAGAATAATAGGTTCAGATTTTCTCCGTAGTATCTTCCGTTTCTTTTTAAATTTTCATTTGACATGTGTCATAGTCAAAAGCGTCATTTTGATTATCTTGAATAAGCCAAGGGCTACTCCTACGTCCTGTTTTCCCAAATTATATGATTCAGAATGTGTTGTCCTACTAGAGATTTCCAATAAAATGACTTTACTCGACATAACCGACCTAACTCAACGTATTTCGTCCTACTGCATTGAATCATGACTGAGGGGAGTATACACTGCATGCATGTTTTGCTCTTTGAACACGCATTGTTTGCTGGAATATACCGTCAGTAAAAATCAACCCCAACTAATTGTTTTACTCTTTAAATATTTTGTCAACTTTGAATGATTTTATTGACACAAATAATATAATGGAACAAGTAAATTAGCAACTTGTAATCAAACACACCCATCATTTCTTGTCATTTCACTTAACCCATATTTTAGTTCTTCTCAAATTATGAATTTTAAAAACTACCAAGACGAAATTTAACATGCAAATATTAAAATAACGAATTCCGAAGCGAGAAGGTTGCCTTTCTATTGTTTTAAAAAAATTTAACGTTTAAAGTAGATTCCAACACACCCGAATGTAAAAGGTGTACTCGACTTTTAAAACAAAATAATATTTTTCTATAATTTAATTGAAGATAATTTGATGTGGGCAGAAATTCATATCAATGATATATTTTTCAAAAGTACTTTTTCGTCTTTACCTATACCAAATTATGGGGCGAGGTTTTTTGTTTAAGTATACCTAAACTTGCATCCGAGGATACCGGGGTAGAGGGCGTACTCCCCCTTTTCGATCGCTAAATAAGTTTTAAAATCCATTTCATTTTTAGCGTATAATTGTCCAAATTGTTTTTTGCATCGCTCCGCTCGACAGTATAAATTCAATTATAGAAAACTACACCCTCTTTCAAATATCTTGGATCCGGCCATGATCACAAATTGTATTGCACGAAAAAAAAAACTTAAATGATTGTCGTTTGACTTTGATAAATACCTTTTAAAAACAACAATGTCTGAACATTAGGCATCTCGCATGTGATTTAAAAGTTTAAGACTACATACTGAATTGGATTTTTTCCCGTGATTTAGTAGCTCACTGAACACAGACATGTGATACTGACGTGTAATCTAATGGACACATGGGCAATACATAAAATCTGCTAAACAGTTATGACCACTAATGGTCCTACAAATACTCTGTACTTTTGACATGACAAAAGGTCTCGCTTTTCTAGACTGTCTATGAATGTTTTATTCTTAATTTGTGATGTACAAAAAACAAGATGTAGTATGATCGTCAATGAGTCAACTCTTCACAAGAGACCAAATGACACAGAAATTTTAACAACTATAGTCCAACGAAGGGCTTTCAACAATGAGAAAAGTCCATACAGCATAGTCAGCTATGAGAGGTCACAAAATGACAAATGTAAAACAACTAAAACTAACAGCCAAATTAATGTTAAAAAAATCAACGAAAACACAACAACAAACGATAAGCACTGAATTAAAGGTTCCTGACTTGGACAGTCACATCAATACTAGGACAATGGTGTAACAGTACGACATACTTGATCAATATTATAAACGGGATAATTATTCTTTATTTATTAGTTGTAGTTGTTTTTAAGATAGTGTTCAGCAGCTGTGGATACTATCATTTCGGTACATGGAGCTTATTTGGAAATACTAGAAATGGCTAGCTGTTTTTATGCTTCGTTTCAGTCTCACGAGTCAATCCCTTTCTATCTGTTTTAATTGTGACATGATCATTTGCTAACGATCTCCATTGGCTTTAACTTGGATATTTATAAAAACTATGTATCATAGAGATGCATGCGTAAAATAAGTTCTCGACATAATCTGGCTAAAATATTAGATACGAATTAAGCCTCACGTTATACTTACGACGAAGAAGCCTACAGCTATATATAATACATGTACTTACGACGAAGATTAAGCCTCAAGCTATAGTACTTATGATGGTGATGATACTGATGTATGTCTTATATCCAGCGACAAATATTACATATATATTGAGGATGATGAAAATTAATTATAATGATAAATACATATACCTTTTTAAACATGCCCGACAATTAAGAGTCGCATTTTCATATGCTAGGTAACAAGAGAGTGTAACCACTATCAAGACACACTAGTCTTTTTACGAGTAAACCAATACCTGCTCTTGCTCGTGAATGCATCATGCTTGGTGGAGAAGCCGAAAAATACAGTCTTAAAGTCATTCGATCAGGGGGTCCAACAAAATAATTGAATTTGTATTCGAGGCTAGCCTGCTACCAGTCAATCCCATATACAAGTATATAATCATGAATATAAAATGTTTTTTTTCCATTCGTGTAACACCTTCACTGGTGATCCTGTCATTGGATCCGTCGCATAGTTGTCACTTTTATTTATATATATATATATATATATATATATATATATATATATATATATATATATATATATATATATATATATATACCTCCAAAGCGAGACAAAAATTGAAACTTAAAATTTTCGCTAACTCAATCAATATATGCGATAGCTTTAGGATCTACTTCTAATCGGATGAATACGAGTAAAAAGAAAATTCCCGTAAAGACTGAAGTGACATTATAGTTGTCTCAAAAATGTAACAACTATGTAAATAGACATTCTCATCAACTTTTAATCAGAAATACTTGGGTCCAGGATATTATTAGCCAATTACTATGTACTATGATAAGTTGATAGTTTACTATCCACAGTGGTCAATGCAGATTATTAGTCATCACTTGCTAATCAAGTACACCTTCCAAATTACAATCTATATAACGAATTGGTGTACACATTTATTTACACACATTATTATCAACTACAATTTTCTTTTTTTTAATGTTCGTTGACTTTCATTTGAAAGAAAAGTATATGTCAACTATTAAAATTTAAAGAAGTACATGACCTGTTTTAATGGTTTTTTTTTTAAATATTCACTTCCCGTTGACGTACGTTTTTCCTGTTGAATTTTTGTTTAGAAGTTATAAATTGAGGAGATTAAGTGCAGAAGAAGAGAACGTTTGAAATGATACTTAATAAAGTATGATGCAATCCCAGTTATCAACTATAACAGAGACACGTTCTGATTAACATTTTGAGTTCATTTTTTTCTGAAATTACGAAAAAATCTATATAAATTAATACCCACGGAAATTAAATATTATAAAACATTAAAAGTCGAAAAGAAGAATCTATCTGATAACGACATACAAAATCAATACAAATATCAAGTAATAAAAGGTTCATTAAATTTTGCAAAGATAAGTATATCTGAAAATCAAAGTCATTGTCAAAACCATGAAAGACAACTCAAATGAATCGTATGATAGGTAAAGATACGTATATATACGTGGTCTTATGACAGTGAAGTTTAGGCGGGAATCTCAATAATCACGTGATATATAAAAATCATGATTTCTTTCGTTTTTCATCATCTTAGAAATATTTGATATTGATAAAATTTATTATGAATGGATTTCATAGTGTAGGAATGCTTAGTTAAAACTTGAGTAACGCATTTAACAAAAATAATTGGTTAGCAATAACCGGTCCCGTTACGTGCGTACGTCGAGTTGGGTACGTATGTCATTTTATTGGAAATCTCTACTATGACGAGTCTTTGCGAATGTTTATATTTTGGTCTGTTGACAGATAAAGATGCGAAACAATGCAACTATTGAATATTGACAATCTCATCAACATATTCTCATAAAAACATATGCTCTTAATGTAGAATCTGAAGAAAATATCTTTTACAAAAAATTAAATTATTTCATAATAAAAAACATAAGGTAAAATTGGTTTAGGAAGAAACATCATTGCTGCTTTTAAAATGGAAGTCGTTACATTTGTGTGACATCTCAACTGAAACAAGAGAACTGAAAAATTAATAACGGTATTCTCGACGAGCACATATATTTCTAGATTTTAAACAAATGAAAACAAAAATTATTATACAAAAAGATTCTGAAAAATAATAACAGTGAAATTGTAACAAATCAAGATCAAATATTAAAACTTGTATTCTTTATAATACGACACTTATCAAAACCGTATAATATATAGATTTTTAAATTTTTAAAACTGAAACAAAACGTAAACCTAAATTATCAGAGAAGGATAGTAAATCCCACTGTAAATAATTAAAAACCTAACAAAAGACGGAATATGCATTTACTTTAACAATCACAATTGGTGACTCCTTGATACTTCTCATCTGAAAAAAATGTAACAACTGCAATACTTGCATCGACACAATTTAATTCATGTTACCCGTTGGAACTTGCCAAATACGGCTAAGGTAATCTATTACTGAAGTAGAAAAGCCTTAGGTTTTTTCAAAACTTCAATGTTTTGTTTACAGTTAATGAACATATCAATGAGAACTCAAGTCAACACAGAAGTGCTGGTGATACCCTCGGGGAAATAAATCTCCGCCAGCAGTGACATCGACTCAGTGGTTGCAAATAAACTCATTATATGTATTGGTATTAATAAAAAGATTACATTGTTCATATCTAACAAAAAGCTTGGGCTATTCATATATGCACCAGTAGGATATCGCTGTTTAATCATAATAAAACGATAAAGCAAAAAAAAAATCCATCTAAGAAACCTTATCCGGTGAAACATATGAAATATTAGAGGAAATCAACGGAGCAACAGAAGCACTGAACTGCTTTTAAAAGTAACGACAATATACATAGATACGGACTATTTGATAACAACTGCCTGATTTGGCAAACTATTTGATCAAGAAAAATTATTAAGAATTAAATGTTTTTTTATCAAAGTACTACGTATTTGTATAATTGATTCTTTACAAATATACAATGCATATATATGGTGTTAGTTCTATTTGATTATAGCATAAACATTTAATACAATGTTATCAGATGTCATTTAATACTTTACCTGGTTGTATTTAGTGTTATTTCGTCCTGATACACAAACCATATTACACACATATAAACGGTGTATATGAATTCCTGTAAACGACGTAAGGTTTAAATTCAAAATGAAGACGTAGATAAACATATTTGAGACCTCTTAAATGGCGACAGATTCTTCGTGTGAGGATAAAATAAAACGAGCTGTAAAGAAAAAAGATGTGGAAACTATTCTCCGTTTCTGTGACGATACTTCTTACAGAAAAGGTATTCAAAACTTCAGAAAAGATGGGAGGCGATTAGTTCACATCGCAGCTCAATTTGGTTCAGTAATATTACTTGAAAAATTACGTAGCATTGGTTCTGATTTAACTGTTCTAAGTCATGATGCAGATGAATATCATAAAGGTGGACTATATACTACTTTACATATTGCATGTACATGTGGTCACATCGAAGTAGTCAAATACTTGCTTCAAAATGTTCGAGATGCTACCTTCAAGAATATAGCGACGATTCAAGGTAAAGATAAAAGTTACAGGAATGCATTTTACTATGCAGCACAGTCAGGAAGTGTTGAGGTTGTGAAATGTCTTCAAAACTAGACATAAATGAAATTTTACCGCATAATAGGACAACGCTATCAGTATTTGTTGCAGAAAATGATTCTACAAGTGCACAAATCTTATGTGAATGTGGTGCAAATGCGAATCTAGGAACGTTTGAACGAGGACTTAAACCTATTCAGTATATAGTAGAAAAACCTGATAGTGCTGAAATTATTAAAGTCTTATTGAACTTTGGAGCAAATGTAAATGAACTCTGGGAAAAACATTCGAGAAGATCATGGTTACGACAGTCTCCACTGTTCATGGCACTTAAACAAAGTTTTGCTGATAATGCTAAAGTTCTTATAGACGGCGGGGCGAACGTGTCTTTTGTTGGCCAAGCTTCGAATTTGGGTTCAATAAGTTGTTTTAGTTTGGCCGCAAAGAGATGCCCAGCATTAATTTCGGAATTTCTAAAACATGGAGCTGATCCAAACGAATCACTCAATGGTCAATCTTTGTTTTTGATGGCCATGGATGATTATGCCTCCAGTGATACAATAAAAGCCTTCGTGGAAGCCGGAGCGGATGTTAACCAAATTAGAAATGGGAAAACGGTCATTCAAAGTTGTACATTTTACGGTAAGTTTCAACGTCTAAATACGACGTCTTCATAATTTGTAAACATAAGAGAAAGACACTATGGTTTGAACATTTTAAGGCAAAGCGTACATTGTAGGATTTTTTCTATGATGATGTATAACCACGCAATCACGCCTTATTGTAATGAAGACAATAAAACCTATTCAACGTGTAATTAAATGCAATTGTGCACGTTAAAGAGCAGTTTCAAAAAGTCTTAAGTACAGCTCTTTATAAGAACCAGGCAGAGTGCCATATACATGTGATAAATGGGGGGGGGGGGGGGGGGGGGAGGAGGTTCCAGATTTTATCTATAATTAATGTTCATATGTTACATTGATACAACTTGCTTTTAGCTTCATTTTAGTGAAGATTGCATGTCAACCAAATTTGGATATTTTTTGAAATTTTTTTGCGAAAAAATGCATATTTTCAACTTTTCTGAATTTGGGATTTTTTCGAAATCATCAAATTTTCTCTGGTGTTTTACAGAAAAGTGCAAATATGTACAGAATAGTTAGCACTGTAGTTATGAAAAAGTTCAAAAAATTTACATATTTGGTTGACATGCAATCTTCACTGTAATGAAGCTTAAACCAAGTTCTATCAATGTTACATATTAATATTAATGAAAAATGCATGATTCTATTCATAATCAGGCTCTGAATTGTGGTGATTTAGCTGATTTTTTGAAAGATTTTACCACGCTTAACTACCCAAAAATAGAGAGTCCGTTACCATGGCAACCACTTGTATTTTCCCACTAAAAAATATTTTTTTGGAGCAGTATTCATTTACTGCTTCTACTAGGCCAGTTATAGATAAAATCTGAAACCATCATGTATCGCACTCTGTCTGGTTCTTACAAAGAGCTGTACTTAAGGGTTCCGCAAGTGCTGTATTCAGTACGAGGGCAGACATATTCATAATATTGAATTCTACCGAATGTCCATATACGTCAAAGTTAAAAGATGACTTTCTATAGCAGTAATTGAATGACATATCTTAAAATTTTATTAATGCTTGACTATTATCTTAAAAACTAAAACAGTTTCATAGAAAAATTAGATTACAAAATTTATCAGCAAGTTCTACAAATAAGGTCACATTGACAAAATCATCAGCCGACTCTTCATAGTTATTGCCCTTTGATGATGATTTTAACTATTTTTTTTGCATTTTTGCTTTATAACTTTAAAATTATAATAGAGAGATAGAAACGTAAAAAAGAGTAAATAATCAGCAATACCATAGAGGAAATCGTACGACGTCTCCTTGGAATATTTGCCCTTTAATGACGATTGTTATAATTTGTTCGGGGGGTTCGCCTGATATGATAAAAATTATCATAGCAAAAACTATAAGAAAATAAAGAGAAATTAAACAGACCAAATAATAAGTAATACAAGATAAGCAAAACAGACATTTTTATACCTGAAGTGATCTTTGTTGAATATAAAGAGAGACTAAGGTGAGCGCACAGGCTCAGAGAAAAGCATGACCTTTTTAACTCTGTTGAAATATCACGCTGTATTTTAGATCAACTGATGCCATTTATCGAAGGAGGAGTTTCTGTAAAAACAATAGAATCCAAACATAAGGTTTATACAATATCACTAGCTATTGACAGTAAATATACATCAGACACAAAATCCTTATCGGATTTGTTATCAAAAGGAGCCGATCCAAATTTGACGCCAGATGGCAAAGACCCCCCATTAATTGTGGCAACACAGAATGATCTATCAGAAGATGTGGAATGTCTAATAAAAGGAGGTGCTCATTTAGATGCCGTTAGTAGAGATGGAGATACTGCAATTGTAGTGTGGTGTAAGAAAGGTTGGAACTATTGTATTTCTTATATTTAAGTTAACGTAATTTTGTTTTTAAAGTTCATTTCTCTACATATGTTACAACAATTGTACGATGTATCGAGTGTTCAAGCGAAAATCAGTATGTGCAAGAAACTCCACTATTTTTACTTCATGTATCATTTAATTGATTATAACTTAAATTTATCATCCTTTGACGTGGCTTTTCAGGCTTTTTTTTATCTTTGGTTAGGCTGTTGTCTCTTTGACACATTCTCAATTTCAATTTTCTATTTTATGAAGGCATGCGCAATACACTTTGGTGAAATCGTTTTATCAATATAATAATTTGGATTTGTTCCTTTTCATACTTAACCGATAGTTTTATTTTATTGATGCTTTCAGTATCGCGTTCCTGTTTTGAAACACTGAATATTTTGATCAAGTCCGGTGCTTCACTGAATATAGCGAGCAATGAGGCAGAATATCCTTTAGAATTGTTGTCCCAACGAATTGAAATGGACAAACATTCTAGTGCTAATCTGATGAGACATTTTTACGGATACCAGTCTTCACACAAGGAAGAAATAGAAAATTGTATCACTAAAATGTTAGCCAAAGGAGCTAACCCAAATATTACAAGGAAGGGCAAAAATTCAGCTTTAATCACAGCAGTGCAAAAACAGTCAGAAGATTTAGTTCAAATATTGCTGAATGCTGGAGCAGATATTTTGCATGTTGGTGAAAATCAAAGAACAGCTTTAGATCTATGCTTTATTCAAGGTAGATAAAAGCATATCCTCATAACACATGTTTTTTTCTTCTAAAAAGGACCTTTTAAAAAACTTGAGAACACGATATGGTAAAAAACCGAAAACAGTATTAACGATGTATTATATTTCATAAATGTATAAAAAATAAATGGTGTTAAAAGAAGTATGCAAAATTTACCTTTTAATCACCATAATGGCAATAAAATAAGTTAATAAAATTATGTGTAGTGAATTAAAAGCAAACATCAATATATTCATGACATTTTAGCATTGCAAATAGTAAATCCTTCGGGTTTTGTCTTTCTTTCAGGTTCAAGGGCCATTAGATATACTATTATCAAAGTTTTCGTTGATAATCCAAAATTATACATGACGTCAGATACAGTAGGTCCACACCTTGTAGATATGTTGATAGAAAACGATGTTGAAGATTGGATTGTAGAATATGCTGTATCGAGAGGCGTTGATCCGAATCGAGTCCAACTGGGCAAAGACTCACCATTGATGAAAGCTATCAAACGAAGAAGATATAAAATAAGCTGTGCTTTAATTGAAGCAGGTGCCAATGTGACATATGCAAGGTCTGATGGAACGAGTGCTTTTGATATATTTTCAGGTAGGGTAATTGATATAAAATAGTTGTTTATTATACAATATAATATTTTATTACTATTGACACACAGTCCTATGTAATTCTTGATACATAGGCATGGAACGAACTACACAAGTTGACAAGACTTTGGTACAAAAAAAATAAAAATGTATTAATCCAATGTACTTAAAGCTTCATTTTGATAGTTTAGGAAAATTGTAAACGTTCACATATTTTCATATTTTATTGATTTTTTCCAAGTCAATACTTAAATGTTGACTCAATAGGTCAAATTGTATGTCTATGGATTATATTTCAGCGTATATAATTTGATCAATATAATTAGGAATATCCAATATATTGTACATGTGTCACACGGAGCTGTTATTTAAAGTCATTATTGATAGAAACTTTTCCATGTAACATTTGATTTTTACATCTAAAAAGTAAAATAGCAAAATTACTGAACTCCGAGGAAAAAGCTGGTGGAAATCAAATTATCTAAACAACTGTTTTGGGGATTATCTTTTGAATGTTAATCTACATGGAGGTTTGAACTTTGAACTAAGAAACAACATTGCTTTTTAGACATGTTTGAGACCCACTTTTACTCCACTAAATTGCGATTTTAACCGTTTATTATCCATACTGTAAAGTAGGAGGCATATAATTTCCATCATATTTCATCATTGTTTTTTTATTATAACTACATTAGCTGGTATCACCCATTTTCGTTCAGGTAAAAAAAGAAAAGCGAAAGATACAAAAAGACATTCAAACTCATAGGTAAAATATACTGACAAAGCCATGGCTACCACACAAAAAAGACAAACAGACACAAACAATCGTGCACAAAATACAACATAGCAAAATAAAGACTACGCAGCACGACCCCCATCAAAAACTGGGGGTGATATCAATTGCTCCAGAAGAATACGTAGATCTTGTGCCGTACATGGTATTCGTCATGTTGCTCATTTTTATTACACACCCGGTGACTAGTCGGTAGGTCACATTCGTGAAAAGGGAACGGGATTGTAGTAACGGCATTGGAAACATATCCGATATCATCTATGAAACGGATATTCCACCCAACTCAGGATGGCATCCGTAAAATTTACCAAGGGATGATCTCAACTTAACAAAAAAGTTTGGAAGCTGAAATCATCTCTTTTGTCGTAAAATTTTGTTTTTGTTTCCAACCGACTCTCATGTTCATTTTCTAGATGTAATTCAAGATATGAGATAGACTTAACTGTATCTGTTGTATCTATCTGTCACATAGCTCTTCAACGGTACTTATACACCTTCGAATTTCAAATGTTTGGCTTTGAGCGTTGGTGATGAAGGTAAATCCAGAAAAGCGCTACGGACGCAAGAAATTATTAAACGTGTTGTTGTCAATTTTTTGTATCCGTTATCTTAAGTTTGATGGGCTAAATGCTGTCAACATAGTCACCACATTTTGTATTATTTAGTGAGAGAACAATATATATAGCAGAAAGTAAAAACTAAGGCAGTTTGAAATATCTGTTTTTTACATTTTTATATTTAAAAGGTAATGTCCCTAATCAGCATCTATCAAGTTACCAATTGCACAAATATGACAGCTCATATTTTCATTATAAGTAGATTTAACAAATCAAAAAACATAGTAACAGTTACTTAGAACTGATCATACATTTTGTTTATTGACTTCTTTTACAAACGCATTTATTGACTTTAGCACAATAAAGGGGAAAGCTTGTATCCGCGGTCGTAAAAATGATTAATACCCAACATTTTGTGTAAATAAAGTTCCAAGTATTGAGCCTGTAATTCAGAGGTTGTTAATGTTTGCTCTCTATCAGCTTTATTTTCATTCATTTTTTGGTTACCAAATGTATTGTTAAACTGATTTGTTTTAGAATTTTGTCATGTCAGAGCCTCTTAAAAGAGCTTGCTTTGCGATTTAGTCATTATTGATATCAGTGTTGTGATCATTTTGTTAACATTTACGTTATATGGTCTTCGGCAGACAGTTGTTTTTGAGTAATCATACCACATTTCCTAGTTTTATACAATAGGACTACAGAAGTCAACATACCTTCAATAATGCAAGTTTAATAAACATTAGAATATGATTATAAAGTTCCCCATGGAAGAAAATTCTCACAGACTATCTTTCCTGGATATTTTGAGTATAATAATAACGTACTGATCTTAAAACGAATATTTATGAAAAAGACTCTGACACACAAAAATATTTAAACTTCCATTCTTGCCATCCAGCGCTTACATAAAGGAATATACCCTTCTGTCTAGCCAGGAAAATATGCCCAGTGATTGAGAATGAAGAATTAAGGAATGAACGATTGTAACAACTCGAAGAATTTCTTATTGCACACAAATATCCTTTAAGCCTTATTAATTGGATAATAAATAGACCCAATACACATTAACAAATATTTAGATAACATCTTTTAGACAAGCATCATTTCGATAAATACATGCCAATAACTAAAGGTTATTGCTAGATCTTAAAATGCGGCTATGTGGAACGTTTTAAAAGTTTTGAACTAAAAGCAGGAATTTATGCAAAGAAATAAGACCAAATTTGAACATAAAGATATTATATATGACAGACAAATGCCATAAAAAATTTAAAGGACGTTATTTGAAGTAAATTAAGTACGTTTTTGATTTTCGAATTCAAGGGACTTTAACAAAAAGTCGCACTTTTCCCTTTAGTTTGATGTTTCTGAGCGTTTTGATATTGCCATTTGATTAGAGACTTTTATTTTTTAATTTTCCTCGGAGTTCAGTTTTTTTTGTGATTTTATCTTTTCTTTTAAAAGAGGGACGAAAGATACCAAAGGGACAGTCAAACTCATAAATCTAAAACAAACTGACAACGCCATGGCTAAAAATGAAAAAGACAAACAGAAAAACAATAGTACACACGACACAACATAGAAAGCTAAAGAATAAACAACACGAACCCCACCAAAAACTCGGGGTGATCTCAGGTGCTCCGGAAGGGTAAGCAGATCCTGCTCCACATGTGGCACCCGTCGTGTTGCTTATGTGATTACAAATCCGGTAAATAGTCTAATTCGGTAGGTCATATTCATGAAAGGGAAAGGTATTGTAGTTACGACGTAAGAAACATATCCGATATCATTTGTGAAACGGTTACTAGTATTCCATAACGGTCAACCAACTCGTGATTGGATTCTATTCCGAACGCTTTAACTCACAATTGGTGTTTTCCATTTCTATTGAATTTATCTGAAGTAGTTGTACTTCTGAGCATATTGTTATTATGCATCTACATCAACTACATGTAAACAGCCTGCTCAAAAAGAGTTCAATGTGTAATCTCATAACTTAAAGTGCATACTAATGTTTACTGCATTCAAAAAGTTTTTCTTTGCTCCAGAAAGTTGTAAGAAGTTACAGAAAAGTAAAGATGCAGACAAAAAACATCAGTCCAAACCTAAACGTTTGTATTCAAGAAATACAGAAAGTGGCAAAGATACGGATAAAGAAACTTGTAAGTGAACGATGTTTTTAAATCCATTAAAGTTGTTGAAATAATGATGATATGTCTTGCAGAAAATGATTATGTCTTTTTTATTTTTTTTGCAAGAAAAAAATTGTAATGGCTTTGACGTTTATTTTTCTATTATCAATAGTTTCATAAATGTTCAATAGATTTAATAAGTCATCAATGAAATATATATGAACATGTTGAGACTATAATAAATTATATCATCAACAAACAACAGTACAATGAAAAGTTGCACAATAACATGTGAAGCCATTGCTGAATATTCATTAATTGGTTTCATTCATATATCTTATGTGCTATGTCCACATATTTCTTGCCCGTTCATTTAATTACTGAAACTATATCTCTGTTTTACATTTTACATGTATCTACTTGATTTTTGTCTTATTATACCAGAAACCTGTTGGTTATAATTCTTATATCACTATTTATATATACATACAGAGAGAGAGAGAGAGAGAGAGAGAGAGAGAGAGAGAGAGAGAGAGAGAGAGAGAGAGAGAGAGAGAGAGAGGAATACTAGTATTAAACGTAAGAAGTCAAATGATCGAACCTTGATAAAACTCGAATAAACTGCTAGCAGTTTTCAACGATTACCTTTCGTTTTCTGTACACATCATTATAAGCTTTATCTACTTTAGTGTGTCTTTAGCAAAACGACGACAAATAAAAGCCTATATTATAAACAGACCATATGTTGAAAAACGTCAATGAAACGATAAGCTTAATGAAACAACCATGTTACCAGAACAAAAATACTATAGTCATATGAAACGAGTGACTGGTGAAAAATAATTTTTATTCAATTCTTGAACCAATAATCGTAATTTCTATCTCTTCCTGTCTATTTTGATGTAAAAATATGGCGGATAATTATTTGTCGTGTTTTAAGCCGAAGTTTACCGATTGTCAGCTTATAGTAAACAATCAACATGTAGATACAACATGTGACCTTCTGCTGTTGTCTGCTCTACGGTCGGGTTGTTGTCTCTTTGGCACATTCCCCATTTCCATTTTCAATTTTATGTACAATCAGATAAGAGTTTATTTCAATGAGAATTCCATGCGTATTGCGATCCCCGAATTGTTACGAGACGGGTCGCGCGAATGTAACTGTGAATACGGAATAAATGTCGGCGAATTGCTTCCTGAAAGCAAGCAATTAAAAACAAGTAAACTCCATCTATATGTGGACAAATGAAAGAATTTTCTTCAAGAAAGTATATGTACATAGGTTTTATAATGAAAACTATCCATTTAGGTATAAAAAAACATATGCATCATTTTTTGTAAATTTGAAGTTTCATATGACTTTAAAACAAATCAATGCAAGAATCGGTTGTATTCGGCTTTGTAAATATTTTACTAAAGAGTTAGGAGTTAACTGTATACAAAAAAAATAGTTTCATATATACATCGCAACTAAAAAAATATTATACCTGACATATTGATTTTTTTTAGAACAAACGGACCCTAGTTGCAACGCAACAACATATTTCAAGAACCTTTCTATTACTATCTACAATCTCGTTTTCGCTAACCCGTCAATAACGAGTTACTTTTGTCTCTGGTATAATCTAAACGAATACTTTTAATTACTTTTTGGGGGCACCCGTTAGAATCTGTGTAATTAGATTTCGTGTTTAGATGAACGAGATCATCATACAAATAGTTTGAATGGCCATTATACTAATCTAATATTTATCTATAATAGTTATCAAAGGTACTATATAAAAAAGAAATAACGTTTTTCAATGTCACAAATTTGTTAAGAGCTAACTATGCAAAACGGTAATTTTATTTAATAAATCGTACAGTTCTTGTCACTTGTTTTCGTAAAGAAAGTATGGTAATGTTCCAATGATTTTGATGTTTTACTGAAAAAACCCAATTAATATACATTGACAGAATCATAATCTTCAACAATAGTAAGCTGTTTACACAATATGTAAACCTCTTAATCGCTTATTCACTTTCCACGCCAAATGTTTGAGCGTTTATCTTGTTTGGTCATTCCAATCTGTATACTGTATAACTGAAAAAAAAGTGAAGAAGTTTTGTTCATTAGAAGATCATAATTATAGCACTACTGGTGTTATCATAAACATCATGTAAATACAGTGACAAAAAATGACAAAAAAACGTTCGCTTTTTATTCTATTCAGAATTTCGCAGTTTCAATTTTTTCAACTTCCTAGTTTATTTGGCCTTTCATTTTTTTGGTTCGTGCATCACTGATGAGTCTGTTGTATACAAAACGCGCTCCTAGATTATAAGCTAAGTATCTTTAATTTGTTTTACAATAACATAAACGATACCAATGTGTCTGCACTAGAAGTGTATTTCAAAAATAAATGTCTCGTCATTGATGCTGGAGGCCAAAATATTGAAAAAAAATCCAAAGCTGATTATAAAAAAAGAAGAGCTTAAAACCCCAAGTCGCATACGTGCAACTACACTAGTTCTCCGTTAAAGCGCCCAACGTCAGAGTAAAAAATGATAAAATATAAATTGCAGCAAAACTTGTTTATAAAGAACATAGAACATCTTCATAGTGTATTCTATCCACCCTATACATTTTAGCATGTAATGTGCTACCGTTAATTTGTAATGATCGAGACAGTTTAGATGAAAAAAACAATAAAAAAAAACATTTAACGTCATTTTATTTCCTTTGACGTCGTGATTTTCAATGCCAAAATGCTAAAAAAAAATTATTGATTCACGTAAACTTTTATTTCTTTTTTCTTGTTAGCTGACATTTAAGTATGATATTCAGTCATGTCTCCTTATTATTCTATATATAAGTTTTTTTTTATCTCCTGAACACAAATTAAGATGATAAATCTTCAAAAAAAATTTTCTGTGCGAACTTGTACGATAAACAATCGACTCAGCATATCAGTCATGTACAAAGCAAGATAAATAATAAAATCGTATAAACATGCTTTCAACACGAATACGCATATAATTTGCCACTGAATCCTCCTCCTTTTCGTCATCATCCTATTTACCAATCTGTGTTACCATGAATTATAATTGATGTGGTCATACTGATATCGAAAACATATATATAAATCAACTGTTTTAATTTCAAAATGCACAAGTATGGCGTATAACGCATGAATTTCTTGCTTTGAACTGTTTTGAAAAATTTCTTCGAAGCCGAAGCACAACCCTTGTATGATCTTGTATCTTTGATAGGTTACTTCCTTTGATATTCCTTAATACCTTTTTGTATTGCAAATTAAAAAAAATAGGAGAGACGAAAAATGTCTATTTATTCTACTAATAAAGATAGTCGGCAAGATAAATTCGTGACACAGTGTTTAGTGACCTAATACGATATATACAGGGTCAGTAAATTCCAGATGAGGTTCTATTTTCGCTCAAATCCCTTATGGAATTTACTGACCACGTATTTATTGTAATTAAATTATAAATAAGATGTTACATGCGTTGTCGTTGATAAAGAATTTAAAAAGGTTCAATAAAAATATATAAAAAAAACAATGATGAGAGAGACACGACAAAAAAATTATCCAGCAAAATATAAAATATTAAATCATTATTCATATATATTTTATTCATCCTCTTTGGTGGTTAGTTGTAGCCTATTAATCTCGCAACTTTGATTTGTAGACAACCAGTAACGACCACAGTTTCTTTTTGTAGATCCTCTTATACTAATAGAACTGTGCATCGTATTCCGTTTGAATATCATATACTTCTTTTTTAGTTATTTGAAATAATTCAAGATATAGGAGGTGGTTTATAGATTAAAAAATAATTTTGAAACTTAAGAATATGGTGAATTGAAAATAACAGAAATAAATGATTTAAAGATTAATGAAACTTTACGTTTTCTGCAAATTAAATTCATTATTGACAATATTCTAGTAGATCATTTCGAAAGAAACGTTGATCTTTCAAATTGGTTGTAAACGCTACTGGTCAAATGAAATAAGCGATGCAAATTTTATACATTCATATAAGCATCATTGTTTTTCGCCAAAATCACGATCTTGCATGAGTTAACTTTTATTTCGTTTCCTATTGTAGGCAAATTTTACCTTACATCCTTCACGTGCATTGCGTCAGCAATTATTTAATTTTATTCACCTGAAAAAAAAATTAGTTCGTGACTGACCACGATAATCCGATAAGCAACAAAAAGATCTGCAATAGTGGCCGAAAAAAAAAAACAAGTTATAAATTCCATGCGTCCGAAGCGAGCACTATTTTTGATTTATCTTCATCATTTACGCCCAGCGACACGTATTTAAAATCCAAAGATATGAAAGAATAGATAGAGTTGATGAGCTATATGTATAACGAAAATGACACACAAAAATATTCAAATCAGTCGAATGTAACATTGATTGATAGAGTATAAAACCATAGGTATCTTTCTAATTCCAAAATATATAAATTGACCATTGATTGGAATTGTAAGGATTTACAGAACCAAAACATTGTCATAATTCGTACGTCTTAAATTTTCATACTGATGCTCGAGGACGGAAGACATTGTCTTCAATATTTTAGGGTATAAAATTTTTTTAGTACCAACACATATTAAATATATTTCATTATTCACCAAAAAATTGATTGATAAGCAATGTTTCTTTCTATATTTTGTTGGACAGATGAGTAATCAATGATAAAATCGTTTTGGTGAT
The DNA here is from genome assembly GCA_037788925.1 of Mytilus galloprovincialis. Classification (NCBI taxonomy): domain Eukaryota; kingdom Metazoa; phylum Mollusca; class Bivalvia; order Mytilida; family Mytilidae; genus Mytilus; species Mytilus galloprovincialis. The sequence continues at coordinate 2,302,431 of JAWDJN010000025.1, read as the reverse complement.
CAAATTTTTATTTTATCCGATTTCAGATTTCTCTTAATGTCGGTTAGCTACCGGTACTGTCACTGTTATCAAACTGAACGTTCAGCTCCTCATTACCAGTACCTCGAATCACAAGGAAAATATGATAAAATATACCTCATATATATCATCTTTACTTTTGTTTATGATCCCAGCTATCCAACTTATTTCGAAGAATTTGAAATACTTTTTTTTTCTCTAAGTTTTATACTTATTTCAAATGTGGTATCATTTATGCAGTACAGTGACAGAATAAAAAAGAGGGGCTATACGGAGAAGTGTCGTCATACTTATGTTGTTGATACAGACAAGACAATATGTATTGTCAAAATTTTATATACGGAATTTTTGAAATGCAGGAACTGAACCCAATAATTTTACAGAGAAGGCCATATATTTCTAACTGAATAGAGAAAAATGGCCAAAAGAATTACAGAATGCAGAAATGTAGATCTCCTCCCCTAATACAGACTGTAATATATATATAGCATTGTGACGGATAGTTTTGTTTAATCTATATCTTACTCCTTTTAATTCCGAAAAGAATGTTGTACAAGGTGTTGTTAATTAATGTAACGGAATTTATATCGGGCCCTTTCAATCGACGTCATAATTTCGATGAAAGCTAAAAGCTTCTCTGCTTGTGCAACACGAAAAAAGAAAGAGCAATTTTTATGGCTTCTTGCAATTGCATACTTGTTAAATAGTATTGAATTCGGTATCAAATTTATATTAATCATAAAGCTTCATGTCTTGAATATTGAAAACAGGTATAAATTATTTACATGCATTACGATTGATATAAAAACATCCGGTTCGTTTTGTTTTTTTCTTCAGCTAGATTTGAGAAAGAAGCAACTTTGTTACACTCAAACAATTATAGACCAAACAATTGATTTATAAAAAATGTTACATGTTGTCTTCTTATGTCGTCTGGATTACAATATATTATTGATCTGTAAGTGATATATCCGCCATCCATTATAACTATCTAATATGTTTATTTGGCACGCCATACTCGATAAAAGTGCGGACGTGATAGAAAGCACTCTTTACCAAAATGTCAACGGAGATTACATTCCACGGAGGTTACATTTCGACGATTTCGTCATTTATGAACCATAATATGTATATCTAAAGATCGGAGTTAACTAAAATTTAATGTTGACATCCATATCGATCTGTTGAATGTGAAATTTGTTTTCATAATTGATGTTTTTTTAAGAATTGGCCATTCCACGGAGATTACACGCTTAACAAATCTCTGCAGTTTTCAACTTTGCTTCGTTTTTCAGACTGATGTAACTTGGAATAAATGACCATTGTTATAAACAACATTATTTATGGTAACCTTATGATCAAATTTAACTCATATTACACTCTATACCGTACTAAATATTTTGTCCTGCTTGGTCTTTTATCCATCAATGGAAATTTCAGCTTTTCGAAGAAAACATTATGGACGGCCGGTACGATCACGATCGTTGAGCAATATGTACTAAACTTTATAAAAATTAAAAATATAGATAATAAAGAATTCTAAAATTCTCAAATATAAGTATAACAAGCTACGGGTATATAACTGGAAGTCGTTGGGTTTGCTTTCTTACGGAGGGACAAAATAACGTCATAAAATGGGCGCTTTAACGGAGAACCAGTGAAGCGTGATTTTACCTTCTTAAAATATTCTACAGACAATACAAATCTGCAAATTAGGTGATAAAGTCTAAAAAACAATTTCGCAATCTATTCCGAGGATCTGTATGGTTTTCACCACTCTTGTGTTTATTGATTTAAGGTTCATGTGGACCCTATGGCTAACATGGCCGTATTTTCACCTCAAATTTTACTCTGAGTACAGGCAAACCTGTGCATTTGAAAAAGTTTTAAAGCATAGCATGCCCTAGATAAATTTATAGAATTCAAATGCATTGTATGATTTAGAAAATTCATAACTTAACTGGATTTTACCGTACACTTTTTTTCGTCCCTGCAGAAGATGATAAAATTAACAAACAGTTGAGTTTACCTTGATATGGTCCACTCAGGTACACAGTTTAAATAACCAATTATTGTCAGGTATCTATTGTCCATCTCATGTCCATGTCAAACAAAACAGCTCACTTCAATAATTACCTGTGGGGAAGTTCTCAAACCTGTTTCCCAACTTAGTTTATTTTGGCATCTTCTGGAGGAATGAAAAAAAGTGCACGGCAAAATCATGGTAAGTTTTTTTTTCTAAAACATACAACATATTTGAAATTTATTTATCTAGGGCATGCTATGCCTGAAAATTTTTACAGATGCACAGGTTTGTCTATACTCAGAGTAAATTTTGAGGTGAAAATACTGCCATTTTAGCCATAGGGTCCACATGAACCTTAAGGATTATGTACCCATGTGTTGATTCAATGCTAAGCATATGGAAATTTTAAAGAAAATCCACAGGATTTATCCTTGTACCCTCATATTTGGCAATTTCATAACTGACAGATAGAAGATTATTGCATGCAGTGCTAGCATTGCTTTCCTTAAAACGAGTTTATCAATGTAGCTTTTGGTTAAAACAAATTAAAATATGGACCAAATCAAGTACACCTTTTATGTTGCGCTCGACTTTAATGACTCACCACGAGTTATTTTGGCATTTACAGGTTGCGTAGAACTTTTTGTAAAAATAAACACTAGCACATCATAGAGTGAGTAATCTATGTTTCCAATTTTATAACAAAACTCTCTGTATTAAAGGCTGTAGTTGTTCTATAACAATCTCGGTTTATTTGCCAAAAAGTACTACTTTTCTGTTAAATGAAATGAAACGATAAATAATAATGGTTTGCATCAAGTTTCTCCTTGGTATAAATACAAAATGGCCTATCTCTATTATTCATTACATCTGTAGTTTTGATACAATTGAAGTTTGAAAAATTCATACAAAAATGGCTACAGAAGGGGTCATAAACCTTAATACCAATTATAAATATGTAAACTGAATACCTATAATTAAAATATTTTCTTGTTCCGATTCGAGTTTGTTTTGGTAATAAGAATTACAAATAGGGAGTGTTTACCAGTTTTATATTTACATTTTATAGTTTACTGTATTCCTTAAGATTCCTGTTTAAAAATTTGTACGCATTTATATTATTTTTTTACTTGACAGCGGCAGATATTCTGACCAATTTATTTAGATGTTTTATGGTTTCGGGTATTGAGGTAAATAAACCGACCAAGTATGGTATATATCCACTTCAAATCCCAATTTGGCTTAATAGTTTCGAGATGACCAAGTGGGTTCTAGAACATAATGCTGACGTTAATATTGTGGACGATTTAAACAATGCACCTTTGACAATTGCGCTTGCAAATGGACACATAGATATTGTACAACTTCTGCTTGATTCCAAGGCGAATCTTAACTTAACTGGACATGTAAGGTCGGAGACTGAAATTAAGGGCCAGGGTAAGTCCAACCTTATTCTTATATTTGTTTTTCTGGTCATGTTTTTTTAAAGGGGATATGACAAGCTGGCCGCTGTTGGAAAACATTGCTGAATATTGCAATTGAACATTGCAATATCGAAAACGAACAAGAGAAAATTAACATAATAGAATACAAAACACAATATAGAAAACTAAAAACTAAACACTAGGCAACACGAACCCAACAACACAAGGGTTGATCTCAGATGCTCCGGAAAGGTGCGCTCGTGTTGTTTATTTAAGTACCAACCCGGTGATGATTGTGTTCAATATGTCACATTTGATGAAAAAGATTGCGGGATTGCGGTGAAAACGATTTAAAAAATGTCTGTAGGCATATATGAAACATGTGAAAATAGAGATTAGTTCGTGATGGCCTCCGTAAAATTTCTCGTACTTCCTTTGATTTTTTCACCTACTAAATCTGTAGATGTGTTTTAATTGGTACATTAGTCTTGGTGAACACGATTTAAATGTCTCAGTTGTGTATGGTTTTTAACGAGCTTTCAATAACTGAAAGTAATCTTTCGTCAGTACTTTGTGTCTTTTGGATTTTTGTTAATGTTTTTTTTTGTTGAGTTCAATCATTTCCTTAAGGGGAAGAGTTGAGCGCTCTCATGCATGTTTGACACTACTACTAGTATATTCTTCTTGTCCCGGAGTCAAGTTTGAAGCTAATAGCGTAGTGGTTGCTGTGTTCTTTCTTTATTACTTGTTATTATCAAATGGTTTACCTTATTTCAGGCTGATGTTTTCCTGATACAATTGTTTGATATTTAACATGTCGGACCTTTTTTATACCTTACCGTGCTGTAATTTGACCCAACATTACGTATATTCGCGTCATTTTCACTATTTTTTTAGTTTATCATTAGTGATCATATAACCTCTAATTTTTCATTTAAACCCAACACAACAACATGAACAACACAAAAAACGTTCAGCATAGTATATATGATTTACCGGTAAAAGGTGTATAATGAAGCAACACCATTGGGTTTTCAAAGCTTTTCAACTTCTTTTTTGTTTTTTGCCGTATTTGATTCAAGTGTCGCTGATGTGTATTTTGTGGCAAAAACGCGCGTCTTGCGCATTTGGTGTTGTACTATATTTCACATTAGTATTCTTATTTGTAGAAAGAAAGAACAAAGATTGTATCGATGACAATGTTGAAGATTCTTTGTTGACTAGAGTAATACGTGGTCATACTAATACAAAAGAAGTACTTGTAAAGATGCTATTAAAAGCAGGTGCTGATCCAAACATTGCTGTAAAAGGCAACGACTCACCGTTACTACATGCTATTCGTACAAGGAATATTGAAATTATTAAGATTCTACTTGAATCAGGTGCAGACGTCAAACATGTTGGATTACAAAGTTATACTGCTCTACATGTTTATTTTCATCCTGATGGCGGAGACAGTCAGTAAACTTTGTAACAATCAGCACATGGAAATCTCAATATTTGTCAATCACATATCTTATAACAATATTTGATGCCGAGTAAATACGAATTATAATTTATTAATTTCTTGCAATGAAGCTTCAAAAATCATATCAAATTAGTATACGTATCTCCCTTATACAAAGATCTGATTCATAGCCCGGATTTTCTTTACAATAAATTTTTTCATGTTTTTTTTTTTCATTCAATTTTTCAATCGATTGCAAAAGAATTGAACTTTTGAACATGTCTTAATGTACCAAGATAAATCATTTCATGTCGCGGAATTTAATTCAATATTAATTTTAAATATTTTCCAAGATTAATTGGTTAGAGTGGTACCAAACATCTTCACTAAAATTAATTTGGCTCGTTTAATTTTCATAAAATTTTGACAAAGTATTAACTTTGACCCTTTGACAAAAATTACACTGGTTATATAGCAGATTGACAAACACTGAGACGCTTAATATTCCCTTAACAATACAACGTAATTAAAACGTTTAGCTGATTTTACAGAGTTATCTCCCTGTAGTGTTCGGTACCACCTCAAACAAGTATGTCTTTTTGTTATGCATTTGAATAGAAATAATAGTAACATGTATTTGTTTTAGACAAAAAGTATTTTATAAACACATTTATGAAAAACAAATAAAAGATATTTAATAATTATTTAATGTTATTTCAGTTAGTTCGTACACGCAATTTTTAAAGAAAGATAGGCAAATAAGAGGACACTCTGGGCCTTCGCAAATCTTACAACTGTTACTCAGTGCAGGAGCACCAACACTGTCCTTGTCTGATTCAAACGAACTTCCAGTTCATTTTGCCTTACAGTTGTGCACACAAATAGAGGATGGAGAAAGTGAAGAAGATATCCGACTTATGTTAGATTACTACAAAGATATAAACATTCCAGATAACAACGGCAATACGCTTTTAATACTTGCATGTGCGGATTGTACTTTTAATATCATCAACAAAATTATTTTACAAGGAGCTGATGTAAATTACAGCGGAAACAATGGTTTAACTGCTGTGCAAGCACATATGGGTATATATATACTTATTCTATGTTTATTTAAAACATGAACAAACTAAATATTATTGTTATATACATATCCACTTTCATGGATCTACAATCTGTCGATTCCTGTATCTTGGCATTGCACAATGTCATATTTTTCTTACTGTTTATGATGTCTTTGCAATGAATTCATTGAAAGTAAGATGTGTACTGATTTATAATTTATTCTTCGATGCAAGATTTTTTATTGGTTGTTATTGGTTTTGAATTAACTGCCAGTAACTGCTAGTTTTCTCAGATCTGTACTTAGTGTATTTTTATGTTGAGATGTACGATTACCCCGCCACCATCACTCTGCGTTTTTGTAAGATGTATTTCTATCTGTATCCCTCTGATGAGTAAAACCTTTTCAAACTAATTTTCATAGTTTGTTGTTATGTTTTAATGTCACACAACTATCCCAGGTTTGGTGAGGGTTTGGATCCCGCTAACATGTTTAACTTCGCCAACTTTTGTCTGTATATGACTGTCGCAAATCAGGAACATGTAATTCAGAGGTTTAGTTTGTTGCTGGGTTACATATTTGTTTTTCGTTCATTTGTACATTAATTAGGCGTTAAGTTTTGTCGTTTGAATTTGTTATTCTGGGCCTTTTAAAGCAGACCATATGGTATTGGGTTTAGTTTTTGTTTACGGTAACCTATAGTTGTTAATATCTGTGTCATTTGGTCTCTTCTGAAGAGTTGTCTCATTTTCAATCATACCACATCTTCTTTATCTATAAACAATTTGTTGAATTAATCTGAAATATTGCACCTCAGAACACAAATTAAAAAAACTAATTTCAATGTTCATGTGGTTGCCTACTGATAAATCCAAAAATGTCATTGATTATTCCATTGAAATATGAAAGCAGCTAGTACATCTCATTGATGACGAGAACACAGTATTGAGTGTTGTTATATATTTTGTGTTTCGCAAAATGCAAGAATATTGAAAAGAACGTGTTAAAAGTTACCTGCACGAGTCACTTTATTTTGTACCTAAGCACTACTATTTTTTTTTTTTACATCTGATAAACATTGACACGGACGAAGGCCATATGTCGGTCCAAATATTATCAATATTTACTGTGTGTGTGTGTGTGTTTTACAAACTTTTGATTTTATATTCGTTTATCCCATTGCAGAGAGTGAGATATTTGACAAAGAGGTAGTATCATTACTCATTAAACATGGGGCTGATATCAACAAAATAAATGAATTAGGCGAAACTGCCTTGATTCGATATATCAAAAGAGGAAGGCAACACGTAATGGAAAAGAATGTTTTGTTCTTAATTGAAGTTGGTGCTGATCCAAGTACTAGTGTAAAAGATTGTAATTCAGCGTTAATAGAGGCTTTATCTTTGAATCTATTTAACATATCCATTTGCCTTCTGAAAGCTAATTCCGATGTTAACCACGTTGGAGCAAATTGCACAACCGCTCTTCAAGTCATACTACGAAAAGGTATTTCAAACAGTAAAATAGCAACAATAATCAACATTTTGATGCCTGTTGTATGTTCATTGAAAAATGGATAAACGTTACTTAAAAAAAACTTTAAAAGGATAAAATAAAAACAATTTTGAATATACATAAACTTGAGAATGGAAATGGGGAATATGTTAAAGAGACAACAAGCAGACTAAACAGCAGAAAAAAAAAAAGAATCTGCGCACTTATATTTAAAGGGTATCGTACAATAATAGAAGGCCCGCGCATTTCTATATTAGTCTCTTTTTTCGTATATTGGTAGGTAAATATGTATTTGCCTATGTTTATATTTTCTCAGGTATTATAGTTTTATGCAAGTTAGTGATTTTCATTTTCATGATGCGCACGAATGTAGATGTCCTTAAGACCCTAGTCTCAATTTGGAACTCCTAATGCTGTCTTTCACCAATCATACACTTTTACTTACTCTGGTATCCGAGTTTGTGCCGTTTAATTTTAATAATTCGTTTTAGGTATAAATCAAGTCAATGATGATTTCTTCAGACAAATAAAATTTGATCTGAACCTGCTGAATTCGTAGTTTCTAAATGCCATACCCGGATTTTTTTATTCCGTTTACCTAATTGTTCTTGTGTTGAGTTAAAATGACCTATAGAGTTTTGTTTGCTATCAATCCAGGTATTCAAACTGAAAACTGAAAAGAAGGCCATTGGAACAACAAATACCTTCGATGTATAATAAATGCAATTACTTCAGATAATTGCTACTATAAACTTTTGTGTATTACAGTAAAAACTAAAGAGGCAAAAAACTCAGAAGATAAAGAAATGACAGACAGAGAATACACTTTTCCGGTCACGACTGATGTAGAAAAGTTAAATAAAATCCGAACCTTAGGTGAGACAATTCAAAGTTGATTTGATTTTCCAGCTGTATCATGGCTATAAAAAAGAACGGGTTGTATAACCAATGTATAAAATATGACGAATACAATTATTTTAAAACTGAATTAGAACGTTTCAAATCATTTAAAATCGATTTGTGCAGACATGTGTTAATGTGTAAGATGTTGCTTTATACTTTTTTAAATTATCTATGAGCAATGACACGTATCAAAAGTTAAATGCTAACTAATAAAATTTTCCTATGCTTTTATAAATTAAATATGCCAATCAAACCTCGGAGTGAATACTATTTCTCATATTCAGAAAATTAACACATGCTGCAGATATCAATAAGACTTTGTTGTCATAAATTAACGTTTATAACTTGTTGCCGTGACACGATCGCGAGAGCCATTTATGGTAAATTCATTCTTTAGGTGGTAATATGAAAACGTTTATTAGATATATTAATATCTGCAGTCAAACCTCGAATGGGACGCCTAGTTTCATATGATTTAAACGTTATGATGAATAAATAAAATGAAAACCATTCAAAAACCAATCATAAATGTAATACTATTTTTATATACAACTAAAATAAAATATCAGTTTTTGATTGGTTGTTGATTGCATTAGGTCCGGGATCCAGAGACAGTATTTGAAGCATGTTCCAACACCAGAACATACCTTTGTATTTTAGAAAAACAAATATAACTAACCATCCAGTGGTATATATTTATGGAATATTAATTCCGACACGAAAACCATCGGTGAACTACCAAAATGACAGATGAAAATTGGTCATTTTCATTATTAAAATGATATTATTATTACCTTTTGTAGTTTATACTGTTATAACTATACTTCTGAGTGTGGGATCAGACGTCAATTATGTATCAAAAGATGGGGAGTCACCCTTATACATGCTGCTAAAGTTACATGACACAGGATTGGTCAATGTGATTCTTCAACTTTTCATTGAAAAGGGAGCAGATCCTAATAAGGGCATAGCAGTGCCTTTAATATTAGCTGCTGAACTAAATAGACAGAAGGCAATGAAGATTTTACTGGACGCCGGTGCAATGGTTGACAAATTGAATCAACATGGCGAAACAGCACTTATCACGTCTCTACAGGCTTTTAGTAAAAGTCTCGACGGTTTGTACTAGCAGGTTGCATAATTATTGTTCATATACAATCTTTATAAACATTCGTTTAGTATATTAGCATTTGTTATTAGCGTTCGTTAATTATACTGGAAATATAGTTATAAAATCATGATACAAAACGTACTAGCAATTTCATGATAGAGCGTGAACGACTTACTAATTGATCATTCGACAATGATTATGAACTAATAAAACAATCTGCAAGGATATTCAAAACGCAAAGTCCTTTATCAAAAATGATAAAACCAAAAGCCCAAACACATCAAACGAATAAAAAACAACTGTCATATTCCAGACTTAGTACATGCATTTCTTAATGTTTAAAATGGTTGATTTAACCTGGTTTTATAGCTAGCTTAACCTCCCTCTTAAGTCACAGTCGCGTAGTATTCCATTATATTGACCACAATGTGAGAGTTAAACAAACATTATAACTGATAAAATGTAAACAATTGGGGTACAGCATTTATATATGCATTATTCATTGTATTAAAATCTTATTCAATATAAAAACTGTTATATGCAAATTGTATTCAAAGGATTTGAAACGGTATAAATAGACTTAAATAATAAATGATATAATAAATACAAATAAAAAATATGGGTAAAAAAAGGGGACTGCTGTTTGTTGACGTAAACGTAAATGATATTTTAAAATACAGGTTATGAATTTTATTGAAATAATGTGGCATATAAAGTTTGGCATTTTAATTTTATTTTCTAAATATTTAAGTGCTTAAACGATTCCATTCTATTTAAAAACTGATTGCGATAATACCCCTGATACTCTACCTATGTCCGACGGAAACAAGAACTATTAAGGTTGCATTTCTGTAAATACACACAAGTTTCCAATAGTAACTCCTTATACGGGAATAACTGTTCCAATTTTATTATAAAGTATCATAGATTAGAAAATTTATGTGCACCACTTGTTTTTCATTGTTTAAAACATAGGGCAGTGCGGCATATTTTCAAAGTATACATGACTCAAAACTTCTAAAATTTTAGTGTTATACTAAAATTCTGTACTATTCCTCTTGGGTCTGTCTCAGAATCTAATTAGACCGATATCCCTGTGTTTTATACTGGTAAAATTACTAGGTTGGAGGTAGATATAGTAAGCTTCTCATGTTGTGTCTCTAAAAAATGAAACATAGAGATAATGTCCGGGAACAAGTACTTCCACAGAACAAACTATCTTCGAATATTACATATCTCCACAAATAGTCGTGGTTTGAGAAACAGCTGCATTTATAATATTCATTCTAAGCGAGCATTTATTTAGATAGAAAAATCTTGAAATATTCTTTTCAGCACAAAAATGCTTAAATATCAGAATCATAGTCTAAAAAAGTCACATCATGTACTGTTACCTTACTTTTACAGTACCTGTGCCCCACCCCTGTTTCAATAAATACACATGTCTTATAAACTGACATTTCTGTCTTGATATTTCTTTTAAATACTACATGTGCTTTACCTCCTATAAACCTGTACATATTATCCTACAACAACAGAGAAACACTGATTTATGGAAAAATAGATCTAAGTGCAAGTGGTTTTCAATTCCTTTATCAAAAACCTTAAGTGCAATAAATAAAGGCAATAGTAGTATACCGCTGTTCGAAAGTTATAAATCGATTGAGAGGAAACGAATCTGCACATTTACTTCCATCTGCTAAAACAGCTAATTTATTTGGAAAAAATATCACATACAATGATATTTTAAGATGAATTATATGGAACTGCATATTAGATGCGGTAACATATAATTACAGAGAGCGCCAATTGTACGTAAATAGATAAGTGCAAGAATATTAACTTCCACGGTTATATGAGCTTATGAATATGATTAATATCAACATACAATTTGATGAGGTATATTTTAGTCACATTTGTCCATAAAGTTATTATGTTTCTTCGAAATGTGTCATACTTAAGATAATCATTTTGCTATACCAATGTGACAACTCTTACAAATTTGGGTTTCGTTAATATGAATGTAGGTTCGAGATTAGAGTGTCTGCTAATTAAAGTTTAGTAAACAGGGTTCTATTTTCAGTTAAAAACATCGGAACAGTCAAAATGCTTCTTGAATCTCGAGCTTCATTTTATTTGAAAGATAGACACGGAAATATTCCTCTGTCATTGCCTTTTATGTCGGGAAAGCATGCGTTGAATATCAACCCAAAATGTGATGTCATTATAATGCAGATGCTATCAACATTACTTGAAAATGGTGCATGTCCTAATACACAGCCAGACGGTGAGGATACACCTCTGATGCTAGCAGCTGGGGATTGTCTTCCAAAATGTGTCAAACTGCTTTTAAAATCCGGTGCACATTCAGATCATATAGGGAAAGACGGAAAAACAGCTTTACATAAATGTATTTCAGCAACAGGTTTGAGTAGTATTATAGACTTTGCTCATCTTTTTCTACAACTCTGAAACTGTGTATGTTGATAGATAAGGTACCTTCAAACGAACATTTATAAAAAAAGTCAGTATTCTGAAAAGATTTCCATGTAAGAACAAGTTCAATAGACAATAATAGCGCATTGACTTGACATATAACGATATAAGGATGAAGCTTAGAAACGGGGAAATGCGAGGCTCGTTGATATGTCATATCAATGCACTATTATTGTCTTTATACTGCAATCTAAAAAAAAAACATTTTCAATTGTTGTTTAATGTGTTAATGTTATCATTTGATGTAAATATTGGTAAATTTTCCCCTTTTAAACAAAGGCCTCATATCATGCAGGGTGAGAACTAAACAACACGATGAAATGTACATTACCTGCTGAAATTCGCAATCGATTGTGAACGAATTTGTTTAAGAATGAACTAAAATATCAACGATAAGCATAAACACAATGATTTATAGTTTGCAGACCAAAAATATGAACAAGTTAAATATTTTTTTTTATAAAAATTGCGGGCAAATAGGTTTAAATCGTTGTATACATTGAAAACAAGAACAGGTTGAATAGGTCGTATGATGATAAATTATAATTTCGGCAATTTCTATTTAAATATTCATGAGGAAAAGTGATATCATGTCAGTGACTGTATATGACATAGAAATAAACTGTCAACGCGTTTTGACTGCTCAAATAGAACGAGTGCAGTATAAAATGTTTTATTATGGGTTTTTTTAAATAACATTTTTACTTAGTTTTGATTTAAGCAGTCGGTAACTTAAACAATTGATCAAATCAAATTAATATTTATTCACATCACTATCATGTAAACTATGGAAAAGTGGCCTCATTGCACATGATTTTCTACCCACTAAGTCGAAAGTCTTTGAAGATTTGAATCTTGCTTAATTTTTTGTCATATAATTTACAGGGTTTCTTCCTTGTAGAACCAGTCGTTACAGAACAACGGGCGTGCTTAGTTCTAGATCAGGTACGTAAAATATTATTGGTATTGCATGGCTTGAACTTTGAAATAAGCAGCATAACACAGGTAGAAGATTCAAAATCATGGTCAAGTTATACAATACTGAAATCTAGCTTTCCAAAGATTGACCTCCAGTTTTTATAAATACTGCAAATCACGGCTTAGTTTGGTCGAATCTATTTATAAGAATTTCTTTTTGTCAAGAATGAATAGTTGTTTTGAAAGTAAAGGATGGGGATATGGGCAAATCCTCTTATGATAGTAGTGAGCCATCGGGTTCCCCACCTTTATATATATTTTATAAATCAAAAATGCATTCCCTCATATACCTTTAGCTATCATAATTCCTCATCTTTGACGGTGATATCAATATTTCTGTCAGTTATTTGATGCATTAAATGGCGTATGTTAAAAAATATCGAAATATGATACTTCTGTCACAATCAGCAAGCTTGATATATTTCTAACTTGACATTATGATATATCATGAAGCTAGAAATAGTAACTGATTTCAGCGACTCATTCCTACCACTCATTTCATATCAAAGATCAATACAAAAGACGAAAGTCAAACAATACGAACTCGATCAAAAATCGCATTTTAAATCAGTCTTTGTAAGATGTCTCATTCAGACCATTTTATTTTGTCATTGTATTAGAAAATCAAGAACTGAATGGTGCTGAGGATTTTAAAACTATTTGCAATAGAAACAGCACTGATACTGAAATGCCATATCAACTGAAAAAAAAACTAATTTATTCAAATTGCATACACTGATGATGTTGCTTTAAAAGTAGAAAGAAAAACACCAATTAGAATAACGCCGATCATATTTTTTTTTTAGAGGTTGGATCTTTTTGTCATTTTCAAGGGATAATAAGGTACAAAAAAGGAGAAATAAGAAAGGTAGATGTTAGTTAAACCCGTTTTGAATTTGACTTTATTCATGTTTAGCTTAACTCAAAGTATTATGTAATTTATTTACTTATCTAGGTCCAATGCTGGGAATGAAAAATTTAGTAAATTTGGATGATAAAAAGAGGACCGAAAAAAATAGACTAAAGATACTAGAATTACTTTTATCACATCGCGCACATGTAAACGTTGACGAGGAGGGACACGATTCACCTTTACTGCTTGCCATACAATATGAAGATATTGAAGCGATTAAAGCACTACTTAAAGCAGGATCAAACCTTTCTCACAGAGGAGTGGATAGGCTTAATGCATTCGAAAGATGTCTTAAGTCAGGTGATTATATGTAACTAATGTGAAAGAAATACTAATAAAATTAATAACTTATTTATCAAACTACAAAGTTATTTGGGAAGATTTACAACTTTCTGTTTGAAGACCTATTGGTGGCTCTCGGTAGTTTTCAGCCTTTTGGTCGGGTTGTTGTCTCTTTTACACTTTTCCTATTTCCATTCTCAACTTTTTTACGTAATTCTATTGCATGATCGCTATTGTTTCATTTCATTCGTACAATTTATGCTGCCTACACATTTTAAAATGTGAAATTCAATGTGGAATTCAATTATGGTTTTTAAAATTCTTTAAACAGGAAATAATTCCGTATAACAAGTTTGATAAAGGGTTGGTTAGAAAAATATTTTTATATTTCTGTTTTGCATAGTTTTATGGTTAAACGTTTTTACTTATCTCCGTGGTATAAAACTTAATTGGATTGCATCAAACAGCTTCAGCCTAATTATACATGTAATATAAATATAAATTAAGACAAACACTATATGAATAATTAACAAAAATATATAATATACGATTACAATTGCATAATTCAAACGTTCCAAATTACTGCAAATCTTAAAACAACTCTTAAACAGTTTTTAGAAATTGAAACCTTCACAGCCAAATGGATGCCTGGCAAGAGTTTTAATACCTCTCTGACGACTAGGGCGACTACAATTTGTGCTCCGGTAACCCTTGGGAAAAACACAAAAATACACATGCAATTTTTAAAATCAATAAATGTTTTAACAGAATATGCAAATTAGGTTACTTAGTATCTTTGAATAATGTCATATTCCAGAACTAATTTTATATGATGGTTCAAGATTTGTTTAATACAATATGTACAAGTTTATTTTTTTTATATTTAGAATATAGCAGTGGTTTGAAGATCTTTGACATTTTACTCCATCATCAAACACCAGAGAAAGATAGAATTGACAATTTGTTTCAACTGTTATGGGAATACGTGAGAGAAAGGGAAGTATTTAGTAAACCTCTTCTTGAAGCTGTTGGTGTGAAGTTATTGTCGACAGATACAGAAATAACGGTTGATTTAGGCAAGCCGAATGATGATTCTCCACTAATCTATTTTTGTCGGTTACAATGTTTGGACGTTGTAAAGATTTTACTTTCAAGGACAGCGGATGTAAATCATATTGGATCTGATGGGAAAACTGTCCTACACACTATGATTGACATGACAGGTAATACCATATGCATGTACAGAAATATGATAGAAAATGTTAAATGAAAATATGTAACTGCTGTTTGTTTTGGTTCATGTTATTTAAATTTTTAATTTCTTGAATGCAAACAGAGTTTATCAGTTGGCTTTATTTAATTTTTAAGACATATAATGTATAAGGATATATAGTAGTTTACGTATGTATACCAATTACGATGAATATTTGAATGTCACTTACTTCAAGACATTTACCAATTGAGTAATTATGTGTGCTGTTAACTTTATCTCGATGAATAATGTAGACGATTCCAACCTTGTCGAACTGTCACAGTATTTTATTCCATTCATGGCTAGGAACAACATCTGGTGAAAATAAATAAAATAATAATAATAATAATAATAATAATAATAATAATAATAATAATAATAATAATAATAAAAAAAATATATGGTACAGTAAGTGAGATGTTTTAATATATTACTAGAGACCAGATACTGTGGATTCATTTATTTTCGTGGGTACCAATTTTCGTTGATTAAGAAAAACTTGCATATTCGTGGATATTTAATTTCGTGGTTTTGCTGAAATCTGCATACAAACCTATAGAAAAATTATCATTCGTTGAATATTTAATTTCGTGGTTTGCCTGTGCCCACGAAATCCACGAAAATTGGTATCCAACGAATAATAATGAATCCTAAGTAATATAACCCTACTCTAGGTCACAGTGCAGCATTCAACAATAAACACTACATATGCCGTAGAGTAAGCATGACAAAGTGTTAAGCATACAATCGAGAAAAAAAGTAATAATCTGAGCTAATATGCTAAATAACATACGAACAAAATATATTGCTAAACAGCATTAAACAACAACTTGATAGCATCCTTCTGATCCTTAAAATAATTTTCTCTCTGTTACGCACATCCACAATATTTAATATTAAAGTAAAGTCTTTATGTAACTGATCTTTTTATTATTTTACAGACAAAGATGCAACTGATTTTCAGCAAATGGTGGAAATTATTTTTAGCGCAGAACCAAATTTTGATATAAAAGATGAGTATGACAAATCACCAATAGAAGAATCTGCCTACAAATATCTTCAACAATATTGTCATAATGATTCAGACCTTACAAATATTGGTGTGTTAGTTCAACATTTATTAGATGCTGGAGCTAGTCTTCCCTCCAGTGACCTAGACAAACTCTTGAAAAAAGCTGCAGAAAATGGAGACTTTAAGACAATGGAAAGTGTTTGTCGTCATGGAGCAAATAAAGAGATGACCGACAAAAATGGCAACACGATATTACACATATGTTGGTCAAACAGTGAGTCCTTTGTTTAAAATCATATGTCAATTTTTGGAATATGCTTGATAAGCATGCTTGATAAACAGACAAACAACCATTTTGACTTGTTGTGTTGTTTTCTAGCATGTGTTGTGTTTTGTAGAATATTGTTTGTCTTTTCATTCCTTGCAAAAGCGTTATCAATTCATTTTTGACTGAGTTTGAATGGGACTTTGATCTTTTTCGCATCTAATTTAGAAGATTTTAGGTCCTCGCACACTCATTTGTTTTTCTAGTACAAATCCATAGATCCATAGATAATGCAATTTGTTTATTAATAAGTAATTTTGCTCATTTATGGAGTCTTGGATACATGATTTTCTTATAAGTTGTTATTTGAACATGTTTACAGTAACTGCAAGTATTCTCGGATCTGTCCTTAGTGGGTTTTTCTGTGGGTTTTTTGGTGAGTTGTTTATTTGCCCTTGTATCGATATGAAAATTTGAGATCTTTTTAACTGAATTTTATAGTTTGATGTTAAATTTTCTATTATACATCTTAACAAGGGAAGGAAAGAGTTAAGTGCCTGCAATAATGTTTCACTATTCAACTCAGCCACAATCAGTTTGTGTCTTTCCCAAGTACGGAACATATAATGCAGTGGTTGCCATTTGTTGCTGTATATCATAACTGTTGTTTGTTTATTGTTTTGTACATAAATTCGACCTTTATCTCGTCCTTTTAATAAATTTCCATTTGTCATTTTGGGTTCTTTTTTAAGCTTGCTATGTAGTATGGGTTTCGTTAATTCTTAAAACGTATTGTGTTCTATAACTGCTAACCTTCTATGTCATTTGGTCTCTGATGGAGAGTTGTCCCATTGGCATTCATATCACATCATCTTTTATTTATGTTAGTGTTAATGTTTTTTTTGTTGTTATCTGCTTTTACTTTTACCAATCGCTATTTAAAATGGGATCATTGAGCGATTTAAAATTTATCTAAACCCATCATTTTGCGTGTTTTCCAAGTCAAACACTACTGCAGTGTTTAGTTGATGTTTATGACGGATCTGCGAAATGATAGGATCTTTTAAGTTTGTCCACGATTTGACGAGACTAGGTACAATTTACAGCTTGACAAATTTACATGTACATTGTTGATCATCGTATTTAATCGCTTAACTCCCTTTGTTATGTGTGCTATTGCATTGCTGTGTTAATAATGTAAACACATTACTTCTTTGTCGACCTTTCTGTAAAATAAACTCCGTGCAATGAAACCTAATGTGTTAACTTTTTCTGTAACACATTTCTTTTCGATTTTTATCTATTGTGAACGTCTTCAGCCACAATGTTTTAAAAGTTAAAAACGATTGACTGTTGGTGAGAAACGCCACTCAAAGGACAATTTTGCGGTCATTTGTTATTTGCGGCTGAAGCTCAGGTGCCACCGACCTTTGACACGAACTTGCTGTCTTCATCAATTAATGTCGGAATACGAAATTCGAATTAACAACTTCAGTTAGTCAGTCATTCAAGGAATACATTTGTCAATAGGCCACCAAGGCGATTGGAATATAAAAAAAATGCTTAACTAATGTGTACCTGTACGCAAAGAAGTCTGGTGCATATTGCTTTGTCATTCATTTAACAGGACCACTCGATTGTCTTATTTAGTATTACTATTACTAACTTGTATATTTTAGCATTAGATGGAGCACTGCAGTTTCTCGAATACTACAAAGAAGAAGGTGGATTTCTTAATAAAGTTAATAAGGACGGTAATTCACCATTGCTAGTATTATTGAATGAGCATTCCAAACAAAGAGATAAAAGTGAGAAAATAGAAACCCAAACCGCCAATATAGCAGCATATTTTCTGAAAAATACTACTACTGTGATTCTAGATAAATATGGAAATACACCATTGCATGTTGGTGCGGAAGATGGTATGGTCAAAATAATAGAGGCTCTACTAGCATCTGGTGCAATTGCTAGTAGGCTTAATAAAAAAGGTCGTACAGCCCTGCATGGTTGCTTAGAAAAACGTAAGTTCTTCTTAAAAATGTTATCATCGTCTTCTCTTTCCTCTGTTTAGTGTCAACCGTCTCAATGATGAGCGGGGATATAAAATACTAGATGCCCGTGGATGTTTGCAAACTTCTAGTCAAGTGACCACTTTCACACATATATTATTTGCTAGATTGTAATAAAATTCATATCAGCAATGACCATGTTATGCTATTTGAAACTTATATTTCCATGAAAAGTACATTAATAATATGTAGAAGGTTTTTTTCTAACTTAACAACTGCAATTGCTATTTGTTGAAAATATTATATTTTATATAAGGCCTCGCTTTATTTGAAAACCTGTAATTGAAAACCTTAATTTGAAAACCTTTAATTTTACGCAGGTTCACATGAAATTAACTTTTAGCCAATTTTCTGATACATTCGGTGTGCATTTTATTTTTACTTTTAATATGTGATATTTTACAAATGGAGACATTAAGAGTTCGAAAATTAATGCCAATCATCAATTGATAGGAGTTATAATGCACCATGAAACATTCTATTGTAAGTGCTCCAAAGCCTCCAAAGCCTCCATTTAATGAAACCAAGCTCTAATCAAATTAATGAAGGTGATGATAGATATATGTACAAAGAAAAAAGTATAGGTCTAAATGTTGTAATATTTATCAAACAAATAAGAGGCGGTAGACATCAAATAGACGTTCACAATTCATAAAATCTATGAACAATCGACAACGCTACAACAAAATTTTAAATAATCAATGAAACAACAGATAACAGTCTACAAAACACCACAGATTATAATAAAGACTTATATATGTTCGTGAGAAAGATATAGAGAAATTGTGAAGTATAGAGAAATTGTGAACAGTTTAATTGATCAGCAAGATACGATTTACAGATAGTTGAGTGGTTCTAGACTAAACCTGGTCACAATATTACTCATTTGTGAAGAATGATTGCCTCCAATTCTTAGGATGTTATTGGTAAAATTGAGAATGGAAATGGGGAATGTGTCAAAGAGACAACAACCCGACCACAGAGAAGACAACAGTAGAAGGTCACCAACAGGTCTTCAATTGTACATAATTTTAACCGTAACAACCTGATTTTATTGTAAATACTGTATATAGCCTTAGGGGACTAGATATGTAATGTCACCATGTGTAGTCCCGCAGAGTTTAAACGTTTCATTCAAGGAACCCAACTCTTATATGGAAGAAGAAGAAGAAAAATGCAGCGAGAAATTCCCGCACCCGGAGGCTTCCTTCAGCTGGCCCCTAAACAAATATATATACTAGTTCAGTGATAATGAACGCCATACTAAACTCCAAATTGTACACAAGAAACTAAAATTAAAAATAATACAAGACTAACAAAGGCCAGAGGCTCCTGACTTGGGACAGGCGCAAACATGCGGCGGGTTTAAACATGTTTATGAGATCTCAACCCCCCCTATACCTCTAGCAAATGCAGAAAAGTAAACGCATAACAATACGCACATTAAAATTCAGTTCAAGAGAAGTCCGAGTCTGATGTCAGAAGATGTAGCCAAAGAAAATAAACAAAATGACAATAATACATAAATAACATCAGACTACTAAAAGTTAACTGACATGCCAGCTCCAGACTTCAATTAAACTGATTGAAAGATAATGTCTTCATCATATGAATATCATGCACAATTCTTCCCGTGAAGGTGGTGTTTAGTTTACATGTAAAAGATTCTGGTTCCTAAAAACTTTAACTGGGTTAGTATAGAAAATCACTCTTTTCGTTTTACAAAAAGAAAACCAACTTTTTTCTTTTATTTCAGCGACATCCAATATAGTAGAAGTTGTATCAAAACTTATAAAAAGTGAAAATCCATCAGTCGAACTTGAAGTATCAGGTAGAACCCCTCTTTTCTTAGCGACAAATCTTTACGAACGTTACTACATGTACGACTACCACTGTAAAAAAGAGATGCTGGGACAGCAGTCGCGAGTAGTTGAAGTATTAATTCAACATGGCGCTAATCCGAACAGTCATAACAGTAGTAATATTCCATTGCTATCAGCTGTAAAAGCAGGCGATATTGACACTGTGTCTCTTCTTTTGGAAAAGGGAGCTCTGGCTGATGTTACTAATGAAAAAGGACAATCTGCAATTCATGTACTTTTCAGTGAAATGCCACACATCTCTAAAGGTTTGTTGTACATATACAAAGAATACGTCTAGTCGGTTTATTGATACTTATTCTGTGCCTATTCTATATAATGCAAAATTTCGGCTACCGTTTTTAAGTAAATCGCTTTAAATTCAGCTATTGTAATGCTGGATTTTTTGTCCTCGACGAAGGCTTCTTTCAGCACATGAAATGACAATTACTAAAAAGTAAAATCACAAAAATACTGAACTCCGAAGAAAATTAAAAACGAAAAGTCCCTAATCAAATGGAAAAATCAAAACCCTAAACACATCAAACGAATAAATAATAACTGACATTTCTTTATAAAGACTCAACAATCTATTAACATTGCTGGGAAATATTAAAATTTCTCTTTGTTACTTATCTAACGCTTTGACTTTAAATCGTTTAATGATTTTTGTTTGGTATATCACAAACTAAGATTCTAAAATTAACACTGTTGTAATGTAACAAGTTGTTCATTTTAATTTTGTTTTTAAATCTATACACGAATTTTAATCTATACATGCAATTTCAGAAATTCATATTAATTTTAGTTCTTCAGAACCTGTTTTTAAATTACAATGCTTTTAATGTGAATATGTTAATGTTAGTTAAAAAAAATCCTATTTTTGATGAAACCTGTCGAATTGGCAGTCATCCTATATAAATTTAAAATGACTGGTTTATTTTCTCAAATAGTATTAAAACCATTATGTGCCTTGCAATAGAATTGGTACTTGTATTTATACATGTAAGCAGTTGCTGCCGCAAAAGAAAATCATGTAAGGATTGATTATCTTAACGTTTCGAATTTTTATTACATTATACTGCAGATGCTGAAATGATATTATTACAACTTCTTATTGATAATGGAATAAGTGTAAATGCCACTGACGATGAAGGAAAATCTGCATTAATTGTAGCTGTAGAGCGTTATGAAGATAGAAATAGGCAAAGAAAACGAATTTTATCTCGGAAATCGAATCCTTCTTTTACAAATAACATAATCAACGAATTGCTTCGTCATGGAGCTGATGTCAAAGCAGTGGACAAGAGAGGTCGAACTGCACTTAACATCTTTTGTCAAAAAGGTAATTGAACAACTCTTTTAGATTATGTAATGGAATATTTCCTGAATTAAGTAATCAAAAAGATATGCAAAGATTATGGATAGGAAGCTCAAAATGTCGTACCAATAGCAAAACGAAGAAATGATGAGTATATGTATGCCATATGTAACTCGTAAGACAGAGATACACAAATGCCTAAATTCTCGACAAATTGGACTATCACATTTGTTTTGATAAAACAAATTTTCGCATTACATAAAGATTGTCTGTTAAAATAAATCTTGTTTTTACAATATCTGTTGAAACTATAACAACTCTTCATTTGCCCAGCGTATAAAAGTACATTACATTTGGAAATTGGATATGTAAATCATTAACTCACGTCCTTTCTCTGTAATTGATACTGTTGTCTTATTTAATGATAATCATATCCGTTGGTTTTGTTGATCATTGTTGAAAAATAAAGTTACACATGTTTTTTCGTGTGTTTTTGTCTGATATCGACAAACTACCGCTGCTTCAAATTGATGGCATAAAGAGAGTTTGATGATAAGGGACGTTCATACTCATAAGTAACACACATTGATAACGCAAGAAAACGGAAAAACTTAAAAAAAAAACAAAAAAAACAAACAATATAAATGACAAAAAAAGTATGAGCAACAGGAATCCCAGGGATCCGGACGGGAATATTTTGAATCACATGACTCTTATGGCACCAGTTTCATTGCTCATATAAGTAGTGCATTGGTGATACCGTAAAATAATTTCCAGAACTACTGATATTTAGGCAACATCGTTTATGAAAACAGTCTGGAGTAATTCAAATTTATCAACATTTTGATCTAATCCTTCCTACGGAAAAGCTTTCAGAGAAGTAGAGTGTGGGAATTGAATTTCGAAGATATTAATTTTATAGCAGTACATTCCTGCAGATTTTGATAATATCAATGATTTACTTTTAAAAAAACACCATGTCAATTAAAACGTTTAAGTGTTATATATAATATGAGCTTCCTTTGAAAAAATAGAATTGTAGTATCATCGAAGGAGTATCATATGACTTTAGTTTAATGCCTTTATTGGTGAATGTACTTTTATAACTAGTTTATCTCAATTTTAATTGTAATAACATGATCGTTTTCTTATTTTATGTGAAATGAACAAACAGAGGTAATTAGCAATCGGACCCAAATGTTACAGTATCTTGTTCATTGATTATTATTTAAGTGATAATTTTCTATGCAGGGTCTACGACGGAAATCGGAAGAAATCTTCTCCAGGCAGGGGCTGATCCATCGGTAGGGAATTGTTTACAGTCAGTTTTAAATAACAGCGAGTTGCGCAAAATAACAGAATTAATTTTGGAGCTTCTTCAAAAGGGAGCTAACCCAAATATTTATTCTAGAGATGGTTCTAACCTAATTGATGTTACTAAAAAGGGAACGAAGCAACTGGTAGAGGAATTGTTGAGATATGGTGCAGACGTCAATGTTGTAGACTATGAAGCTAAAAGTGCGCTTCACTATGCATGTGAATGTAAAATAGGTATTCTTTTCATTATATTCAAGATAAGCAGAAACAACAAACAAAAAAGAGAATATTTTAAAGATATTGAGATTCATATTTTTTGAAAAAATCTAATTTGTTTTCATTAAGTGCATACTTATGTGTTGCATACGTTAATATTCATCACCAACCAACGAAAATAGCCGGTAACAACATAATATCTTCAATAATATCATGTTAACTTTCCTTTTTTCGGTGAAAAATAAATCCAAATAGATTTGCATGATCATAGCCATGTCCACGATGACTACCTCTATCATTGAAAGATATTACAATTTGCACATACTTTGTTCATTTCACTGTACAAATCATTTAAAAAGTAAAATCACAAAATATTTAATTTAAATGTTCAGGTTATGTGCGTTCGAACATTATTTTGCTACTACTAAATATGTTTACAACTAAAGTTTTAAGTTTTTTGTTGGTTAAATTTATTTTCCAGTAAAGAGAGCATTGGTTTGTCGCAAGCAAAATCGAAATTTGCGTATTTCAATTATTCATCTTATAAAGAATGCATTTTTCTTAATATAAAAATTATAACATGTGAAATTTTTGTCAATAAGATATCTCTGCATAAAAAATATGTAGAACCTAGCAACTATAGGTCATCATGGAGCCTTCAACAGTGAGCAAAACCAACACCGCATAACAATTCATAAAGGCACCAACATTACGAATTAAAAACTTTCAAACGAGGTATTTAACAGCCTGAGTTTTGTAACAAACAATACAACAAAAAGATATGAGACATACAAACAGCAATAAACAGCAGCAAAAACGACAAAAAAAACCCCGATGAGAGGTTCTTGACTTTGGAAAGGCACATATTATAGGAGGCGACGTTAAACCTCTTTCCGGATGTACCCTAACAAGGACAGTGATGTAAAAGCGCAATATAAAAACAAGCATTAAAACAGCACAACATAAAAACATGATGGACATTTTGTTAATTTTGCTCAGTATTGATTAAAGTAAGCTGCCTTTCATAATTCACTATTTTTTTTATCATTTGTCGTTCTGTAATTTGTTATTTTTGAGTGTTGAGTTTTGATATCCAATCGTTATCTTTCGTGAATATTCAAATGAGGGTATATTGGATTAAGACGGAAATTTCGCCTCATAGCTCGCAACCTTAAACTCATATAGAGTTGTTGAACCTGCAGAAGGCATGCCACTCTATAAAGATCTACACGAGGCATTGAATTTATATATAACGTTCCAATTTTGATCGCATGTAGCTGAATACTTACAAATTCCGTTCATCCGAACGAGCGCATAACATCTGCAATGGTTTAACTGCTAGTCAGAAGAAGACCAATGTGACTATATTCTATTCCCTAATTATTTATTCTAACAGACTTGGCAAGTTATTGAACTTCATTTGTCAGAATCTAGGCTACTTTCTATATGTCACTTACTAGCTCTAGTATGATTTGATCCATCTACTGCAACCTTTACACAATTGTTTGGATTGGTACATTTAGGCTAATTTACATTTTGAAGGTTGGATGGTTTGTCGTTCCAGAGTTATTTATAATTTGTAAATATTTTAAACCTTATATTCACTATATGACGTTTTTGTTTCAATGGATAATTTAATATTTTAGAGACACCAAAAGAGAGAAATGATATTATTCGTTTGCTGATAACACATGGGGCAAAGCTAAATCTAATTTCTTCAGAATTCAGACGACCTTTAGATTGCTTGATTTATAGAATAATTCAAGATATCCGGGAGCTGGAAATACTTCATGATGGAATTCGCAGTCATCAATATTTGGTGATAGATTTGTCATCATTTAATCATCTTGTCCGATGTGGTTGTGTTTTAGCTCCAATTGAGGATATAGACACTACATACTTCCATGATGAATATCGGTAAGAATTCTCAATTTATTTAGACTAGTATTTATATTAAGCCTGAGGGGAATCAAAACATGTATGAATCTCAAATGTTTAGTTTTTAGCGTTCCTGACGAAGTTGTTAAAAAATCTTCTTGGGTATTGATTTTTTTTAATAACATAATAGGTCGATATACTGCTGATGGACTGTTATTAGTCGATGGTATACTAACTTCTAAAGTCAGTGTGTGCTACTAACATGATGTATTAACCATAATCCGATGTTGAGAGTAAGCAATTTTCAAATATGCACCTCATGCGGATATGTTAAAAAATTGAAATATTATCAATAGAAATGCTGTACAATATCAACTACATGTGATAAAAGCTGTCCTACATGTACTAGGTATGAGAGATGTTTGTAAAACTGATTCACATGAGTTGCGTTTACAATGTTTTATTTTTACAATGATTTAAATTAATTTCTATTACAACATGTTAAATGAAATGTAGTCGCTCAGATCATTGGTATTAGAACTAAAGGTTTATAAAACAATGTTGTTTTAAAAGGCTTCTGAACGAATCAATTAATTTCAGCTATAAAAATAGAGCACCTGAGAACTCCCACATTATATTCTTGGGTTCGTGATGATCATTCTTCATATGTCTATGTTGTGTTTTGTGTTGTGTTTGTGTTTCTGTTAATCTTTTCTTTTACACATCTCATTGGCCAATTTTTTGTTATCGACTTATGAGTGTGTGTGTTCTTTTCCTACAATTCGACTCTCTTCTATTATTACACTGACAAGCATTAAGGAACCTTGGATGTAATAGATCGTTAAAAAAGCTTTTCAATTTAGTAAACAAAATAGTTTCTAGTTTAATTCAAATATTATAGGACTAAACGCCTTTTTAAAAGAATTTATTGGTGTACAGACTCGACCATTCACTCACAAATAAATGAAAGACCTAAGGACTTTCATGATATGTTTGTTAGTGACTTGGTCCAGTTTATACAGCAATAAATTCCTTTAAAAGACGTTTAATCTTTATAATTCTTAAAAAAAATGGAGATAAGTAATTAATTTCACCACACTCGTTACCTATATCACATGTAAACTGTATATTTGTGTCATTGAATTGGCCTGGCGCATGAATATATTTGCTGGTTAATGCAAAAAAAAATGTACTCAATGAAATTTCCTATCTGATAATAAATAAACTGCAAACGCTCTGATTATCATTCAAATGAATGTTTTGTGTTTATTATTTAATTCAATGATTAACGCGAAGTTTTTTTTAACGTCGAGCCGGATTGTGTTATTATCGCCGCCATCTTGTTTACATTGGTGACGAAAAGAAGTTCGATCAACGTCGTCTATCGAAAAAAAACCACACCAAGAACAACTACCGGAAGTCCTCTGGGCCAATCATATCAACGTTTTCCCTAATATGGAAATCATACAAGATTTATTGTAAAATATACTACCCTGATCACTTATTAAAAATCATGATCATCTCATAAATTCTACAATTATACGTTTTAGTCTTAACTGAAAATAATCATTTGTGATAAAATGAGTTGCAATATGAACATTATATTCTCAATTTTATATACAGTTAATAGATTTATTTTGAGGGTTGCGATTTTTTACAATCATGTAGAAACTATTATTGTGTATATTTGATTCGTGGTTATGTCAAAGTTTGCATATACAGATATTGCAAATGTGTTTAGTCTTTGATGTTAGTTTTATATGTTTTTCTTTAGTTTCAGTTGTTTTATATGTTAAGGAGCTAACTAAGAATGAAGTCTATTTTTGCTAAACTAGTACACGTTTTTGTTGAGGAGCCAGCTAAAGTCCGTCTCCGGATAGGTATTTTTCTTGTTGTGTCGAAGACTCAATGATGGCCTTTATTTCTTTTTTACTCTTTGGTCAGGTTTTTGTCTCTTAGACAAATTCCCTAGTTCCATTCCCTTTTGTAACAGTACTTCGTTATCCATTTAAATTTGTGATTCACCTGTTCCCTCGAAATCAACCAAACGTGGTATTTCACGAATAATAATGATTCCACGGTATACATATTACACTGCAAATTACATCATAACATGATCTACTTGATTATTCCATAACATACATAATTCATTTTACCAGATGTTGATGGATATTTAAGCATTCACTCATACGTGCTTTCTTAAAAAATATGTGGTTTTTTTTTGCATTTTAGCTCGGCTCCAGATTTTCCAGATGAAACATCGTCATTTTTATTCCTAATAAAACACGGATTGTTAACTGCTGCAACCTTTTTACTACGATGTGGATGGGAAATTGAAAAGGAGGAATGGATTGACAGTTATGATATAAGTAAACTGAACATGTCAACTGTACAAGTCAAATATGAAAGATGCAACAGAATAAATATGGAAAAACCAAAAGCAGATTTCTGTAACTTCTTGGCAACGTTCAGAAAAAATACAAGGTCACTGTCAATGCTTTGCATAAATAGTATTAGAACACAAATGGTGTTTTCGTCTGGTGGATCTGAAATTGAAACTAAAATAGAAGCACTACAAGTTCCAGAGAAAATTAAGTTATTTATAAATTTAACTGAATTTATGCAAGACGAGGAAATTATTATGTTAGAGGAAATAGAGAGGTAATTTTTAAATTGGTATTCACCCGATTTTAAAATATGAATTGGAATTGAAATCGCGTACAGTGTTGCGTATTAATCATGTCGATTCATCGTGGGCTTCCACATGGTTTTGGTTTTGTACGTCCAAAATGCAGGTTAATCCAGAAAAGCGTAATTATCAGTTAACAAGTGTTTCCGTTAAGATCAACATAATTTTTCGAAACTTATTTTCAAAAATGACTTGTAACATAATACGGCATTTTTCCTTTGAAGTTTTTACGTGATAATCTGCTTAATAGTTCGGTTTTTGAAAAACCATGGTTTAATATAAAGATTGATATGTTATTACATTAAAAAGAATCATGACGTACTTTGCCCTTGCAACTTCATGTAGGTAGGCGGAGCTTGGACTGTGCTTTAATCTGATATTTTTTATGTTAAACCATGATTGAAACTCCGCCACTTTGTTACGTCTCCATGTGATTGACAATTTAGAAAATGCACGAGAACAAGGATTTCGTTTGATTTACAAGTAGGATTTCTACTTTCCGTCACCGACTTAATAATTTCAACGAAATTTTTAGACCCACCTCTTACGACTCGGAAAAGGGGGGGGGGGCTGTTTATACCTGAGCCGGAATATTTTTATTTAATTAATGCAATACAATTTTGTTGCAATACAATTTTGTTGGGGAAAATCTTTTTTTTAAAGAATTTTTTATTGACAAATCAGAGCCGGAATAACATTCGTTAATGAGTAAGGCGTTCTGTATATGTTTTGTAACATCATTCGAAACTGCGGATTCGTCGTTTAAATATGTTAACTAGTAAATAGCGTGGAATATATTATACTTGACTCTGTTTAAGTTTGTAATGAGATACAAGGATATGCATGTACATGTACATCGACGATCCCGCCGGCTTGGAACAACCAACTAAAACGAGTTACCTCGGTCAAACTACATTACATACTAAATATGTAGTGAAAAAAAGTTGGAAACCTGTGTCCAAACCCTTTGCTCGGAGGACCGTCTCCAGAGGTATACTTGAACAGTATAAAAAAATAATGAAATATAGATAATTATTCGAAACAAAACACTAATCATGAGCAGAAACATGAATTAAAACTAAAAATGTTACATATCTGAAATATGTAAAAATTAACTTGACACTACGACTGTAGGGTAGAAAGTTAAGGCTTTCAAAATACTTTCCCGCATATGAAAATTTTCACGTGACAAAATTAGAAAATTAGAAAATTCATACGCATCGTTAATACAAATGTTTCCCGCTTTTCGTTGAAATACAGGAAAATGTAAATATACAGATAGAGAAACCATTAATATAGCTAATTATAAGTTGTTTCTTAAAATATGTGCAAAAATATTATGAAATAACAGGCAATTGTGTACTTTATCCAATAAAAAAAATATCAATGCTAAGCAGACATCGATGCGTATGATTAAATCCTCATACTTAAGTAGACGTATCATTGACATCTAAATACTGAACCAAGATTCGTGTTCTTTACTTCCATCAAATATATTCCCTAATATGGACAGTGCATTACTAATTATTCTTACCCCATACACTTTCCCCATCCACCTTCGAATACTCAATGTTCAGAACAAAAGTGTACTGGACGTTAGAATGTGGAGAGAATCCGGGGGAGAGATGAAATTACACTGTAAAAACTTGGTTTTGTTCATGAACTCTAAGGCAATGTAACGATTTTGTCATATTCGAAAGGTGTCAAAAATAATAACCGTTCATTTACATACTACGGACATAAAATATGACATATTTTAAAGTTTGCATTATAACAACAAATAGTTTATTCAATATTATTATTCATACTGAATACAGGCGTTTAAATTTTACATACTTTACACGTTAATAATGCTTCGATGACCCATTCGTAGATATTTGAGAGCAGTGTGGTATATGTGCGACCGCTCGTTCATTAGAAGCATCATACATGCACACGATTTGTTATATCAATAAAATGTTCATTAAATGATTTAACTTCTCTGGCATTTAATGTTCTCAATCTTTCGTATGATTTATACTTTGATTTCATAACCTATCTATATATACATGTAATGACAAATTCAATGACTATCAAATTTAAGAGGTAAGTCGAAGATCTAAAAGTTTTGATAATATAACTTAATATACTCTTTTATTGTAGAACACCACCTCGAAATCGCCTGGGCTTTGGTGTAATGTCGTCAACGTTGGATTCGAACACATATGATTCAGCATCATCTGAATATTCTGCTTCGACTGACCTGTATAATGATGATGACTTATCATTTGAAGACATGATTGATCAACAGCTAAATTTAATGTAGTCTTTGATAAATTCAAAAAAGACAAACAAGAAAAGAATTTATGTGTTAGCTTACCTAATTGTTTTTAAAAGACAATTCTTTTTGTATATAAGAATTTGAAATATTGCTCATTCGCCAATCTAAGCAAAATCTCTTTATTCGACTTTGAAATATACTTAAGAAATAATTCATGGGGGCTTGAATATATCGTGATTTTACCACGGGTTGGCCCTTTATGACAAATATTTTACCCCAAAGCGATAGCGAGGGGTAAAATATCGGCATAAAGGGACAACCCGTGGTAAAATCTAGATATATTCAATCCCCCATGAATTATTTCGATTCTGCTAGGACACATACGGCATTTTTTTTGGATCGAAGCGCTCTAGGTGTAGGCAAATATTTGCCGTTCCCATAAATAAACGCACTAATAAACTAGCGTAAAAGAACGGAGCAAACTGCATTAGTGACATGCTTAAACTATTTAAAATAATGTATTTAGACAGTTTTGGATGAATTTGAATGATAATTTATTTATATGTCTTATATGATGTACAATAAAGGGCTTTTGCCACATTTTAGCATCATTTGTGTATGTTTCCTTGTGATGATTTTCGGATTCACAAGCGTGTATTTTCCCGTAAAATGCTTACATTCTAACGTCATTGTTCTATGACGTCGGGTATCTCATTCATAAAAAAGCATATGACGTGGGAGTACAATCGGAACAGCACTGGCAATATATTCATATTTTACCACGGGTGTGTACTCAAAGCGTTTAAAGGACGTCATGTTAGAATTTTTGTTTTGAAACCGGTAAATGTACTCGATATACTCACTGAAGTGTAATGAGATATTGAGTTTTCTATGTTGTGTTGTGTAAGCTATTGTTTTCCTCTGAATCATTTTTCGTTGCTGCAATGGGATTGTTAGTTTGAGTTCGACTAATGAGTTTGAATATACTTTGATATCTCCTTCCTTCCCTTTTAAGCGAAACATTTCTTTTGACATTTATTTACATTACGTCAATAAAGTAAGTTTCATTTGGGCATCAATAGCGCTCCTTTTATGACAGACGTGTGTCTATATTGTATTAAATCGCAGTTTGGTCAGTATTGTTGAATATGTCAAATTATATAAATTTCTCAATTTTCGGAACACGTTTTAGAAATCTATATGTGACGTCACTTTGTGCGTTGTTTTGACTATGGCTAACAGGGCTGTTATTTTGTAATGTATTCGTTTTTATTTTATAGCTAGTCACCATTTCAGTTTAATCATTTTTCCAGTAGGAAAGCCGTCCTTAAAAAACCCACAGAAGTTTAATCATGTATATCTATTACATAGTCATTTTATAAAATTTACTGTTTGCAAAACTATGCATTATTCTTGATAATAATGATGTTTTTGTTCCAGGCGGATAACCCTGGCCTCACACCTTTTTGGAACTTTGGCGATCTTCAACTTTGTAGTTGTTATGGCTTTCAAACTTTTTACATCTCAGCATAGATTTGTGTGGACGTAGCGCGCGTCTAGCGTATACAAATATTTGTTTAACTTGTTACCTTTTGATAGCTATTATTCGTTTGTTTATCTGTCCTATATTTTCTCCCATTTATCTGTTTATATATTGTAACCCTGTCGTCACATGTTGTCATTTTAATGTTATAATAAACACTGCCATTAAAGCGGGAGGTTTGCAATGCCACAAAACCAGGTTCAACCCACCATTTTTTCATAAAATGCCCTGTACCAAGTCAGGAAAATGGCCA
This sequence comes from Mytilus galloprovincialis, assembly GCA_037788925.1. Classification (NCBI taxonomy): domain Eukaryota; kingdom Metazoa; phylum Mollusca; class Bivalvia; order Mytilida; family Mytilidae; genus Mytilus; species Mytilus galloprovincialis. Next base: position 2,270,321 of record JAWDJN010000025.1, on the reverse strand, counting down.
TAGTTCGTTTCTGTGTGTGTTACATTTCGGTGTTGTGTCGTTTCCTAATGTTAATTGTCTTAGAATGGTGTTTTCATTTTTTCTCCATCTGTGTGCATATTTCCCATGCAATTTGCTTTCATAAAATAACAATTAAAGTGTCTGTTGATTAATGGTTTACATTTGATTTAGTGGATTGATAACTTTTGACCATCAAACGTTTTCAATGTTTTTTAACATTTTCTTTTTCGTTTAGTTTTTAATGGCTTATTCAATCAATAAAAAACCAGATATAACTGAAGTACATAGTCTCATAGTTTCATTATCACATCGGTGACACTTTTACCGTCGTTGTCAATTTATTTAATTCGTAACCACGAGAAATAATAAAAAAAAGAAAAATGACAAAAATACCGAACTCTGAGGAAAATTCTAAACGGAAACTCCTTAAGCAAATGACAAATATCAAAAGCTCAAACAGACCAAACGATAACAACTGTCATTTTCCTGACTTGGTACACGCATTTTTCCATGTAGAAAATTGTGGATAAAACCTGGTTTTACAGATAGCTAAACCTCTCACTTGTATAATTGTACTGATCAACAAGTTAAGAAGTAGATGCGGGGTTAGATCAAATGAAAACAATATTTTATAATGTTCATGTCTCCGAGTAGCATTCGCGGATTTTTATGCCCCACCTACGATAGTAGAGGGGCATTATGTTTTCTGGTCTGTGCGTCCGTCCATCTGTTCGTTCGTCCGTCCGTCCGTTCGTCCCACTTCAGGTTAAAGTTTTTGGTCAAGATAGTTTTTGATGAAGCTGAATTCCAATCAACTTGAAACTTAGTACACATGTTACTTATGATTTGATCTTTCTAATTTTGAAGCCGAATAAGACTTTTGACCCCAATTCCACGGTCCATTGAACATAGAAAATGAAAGTGCGAGTTTCAGGTTAAAGTTTTTGGTCAAGGTAGTTTTTGAGGAAGTTAAATTCCAATCAACTTGAAACTTAGTACACATGTTCCCTATTGAATGATCTTTCTACTTTAAATGCCAAATTAGTTTTTTTACCCAATTTCACGGTCCATTGAACATGGAAAAGGATAATGCGAGAGGGGCATCCGTGTACTTTGGAAACATTCTTGTTCTTCATCAGGAATACTTTAATTCAAATATCCAAAAGCCATGGAAATGTAATCGTAACCCTTTGAACAAAATAACAACTAGTAACGAGGCTCCTGACTTAGTATGGGTACTTGGTAATATGGCAAAATTTGATTAATTTTCCCAGTTCCCGACTCTCGGCCAGTGGCATAACAATACGTATAAAACATCAGTTTGTTACAAACAAGGTTTATCGACAATTTACAAGAATGCATAGTGGCCAAAATAACACTCCTATAATAGCCTGTACTTAATTCATCTAGTGTGAACTGATTGATACTTTAGTTTTATATACATGATTTTTTTATTAGTTGTTATTGCCTTTGAACTAGCTGTCAGTAACTGCAAATACTCTCATATATGTTGTTTGTGTCTTTTTCGTTGTTCAGGATGTATAAATACCCTGCAATTTCTGGTCTGGTTTTTTGTTTAAATTTTCTTCGCTGTGTATCGTTCTGATAAGTCAAACCCTTTTAAACCTATTTTGTTTAATTTGTTTATTTGTTGTGCTGTAACCCCACTGTCCAAGGTTCAGAGGAGGATCGACTGTTGGCTATCCTTCATGTACCACATGTCCTGATTATTATATATAATAATATACCATACAAACAATACATGAATAGCCACGAATCCTTCATTAATTGTCAACGTCGGTTGAACAAAGTGTGACCTTGTCATTTTTGTCTTCGTAGTAAATCGTCTTAGAAGGAATAAACAGAGCTTACAAACCTGTTCATGGCAATTTCTTTGTTATTCAAAGAAGAATTATATTTTAAGATACCTGGACGATCCTATTTATCAAAGGATGACTATTGTTTACTTATTGTCCTTTTAACTTAAAGACCTGGTGCAGGTCTTTAAGTTGGGGTTGAATTATAAAAACTCACTCACGTTCTCACTAATGAGACACGCCCAATAAATGACCAATTGGGTCACGAAAGGAGAGAAAAATCCACCAGCCAACTTTGATTTCTTCCTAGGAAATTGCATTACATCGAAACTCTTTAGATTTTACAACATGATACACTACAAAAAGTACAATAGACCTACAAACAATGTCCAATTCATGAACGTTTACACAACGTTCATTATTTTATTTTTGAAATAGCGTTATTTAACATGAAATATTTAAAGCTTTATATTGAATATGAAACTAAATGTTGTTGGCTCAGCGACGGATTCTCTTCGGACAGCCTCTATGTTAACAACTTGGTGTGATGTGTCATGACTAGTTTTTTCCTCTTGCGGTTGTAGTTTTGTCTCTGTGCACGTGGTAGTTTTCTGCTTTTTGCCATACAAGATCTCTGATGACTCATTTTGTTGGAAGTTTGCTGTCCTTTTGTAACTACGAACAGCATTACTACGATGACCTAGAAATAAATGTGTTATTTTTTAGTTAGAACTTGATAAGGAAATAAACTGTTCACTATATATATGTAACGATTGCATATTTAGAAAGAAAAAGGTAAAAAGAGCATTTATACCTGCTAGTACGACTTATTTTTTTCTCCTTTTACCTTTATTATTGCTGTCGTTGTTCGGTTAAACTGTGGCCAGAATATTCATTTCAAAATTCTCCCCCCCCCCCCCCCCCCCCCAGTTGATCTTAGCAATATGTTGAGCGGTTCTTCTCTATTTTTGAATCAATAATATCAAACTATTTTTCTTTCATGTATAATATGAATATGTCAATTCCGTAAAAGTATGTATCTTAGTACGCACCAGTTGTCTCACAAATAAGTTGTTCCTCAACTCCTGCCTGGTATAGTCTTGTTGCTGTCGAAGCCCTTAAGCTGTGATTTGTCCGCTTTCCTTCCAGTCCAACTGATGTACACAGTCTTTTCAGTTTTTTGCAAGGTATTATGACCTACTGGGACTTGACAAAACCACTTGTCTGTTGTGAAGTTGACTAGCGATTTAAAATAGAATGCATCGACTTCATCTTTAGGACTGTAAATAAAAAAAAAAAACATATTACTATAGTAAAGAGGGACAGATCAATGAGTACTGAAATAAATAAAGGATTCCTTTTGTAAAATTATTTCATATATGAATCGACTAGTCTTACTGTAATAAATTTTAGAATTAAAGAAAACAGAACAATTTGAGTGATAGTTTAATTTTGATTAAATTTGTATTCTACTGTAGCACATCAGTATTCAAACACACCTTTTCTTCTACGAATAAAAAAAATCATGGTTACATGTTCATTTTAGTCGCAGAAATATTCAAAAGTATATGTAAAACAAGATGTGGTATAAAATGCTTTAATTTTTACTGTAACGAAAATCAGTCATAGTTTATTTATTTTGATGTGAAACACCAGTTGTCTTTCCCTATTAATTGTGTTTCTACATGTATATAAGTTTCTCCATAGTTGGAGCACCATCTATTACTTAAAACACCCCTAAAATTGGTATAGTCTTGATTTTCACCCCTTCAAGTATAATGGACCGTTCCATATCGTAGTATATAAACCAGCTCAAGACAGAGAAACTTTGTCAGTTATATGTGGACCGTTGAAGTGTTAACATCAGGATTAAATATTCCAACTGGTAAGTAGAGTGAAATAAGTGATTCCAAAGGATGTATAAATAGTGTTCGGATTTATATGTGGATGTTGCAATAGTGATTGTGATACAATGTATAAAGTGAAACTGATATATATAAGTGATTTGTATTAATGAGAATACAAGGTGTATACTTGCTGGTGTTGCAAGTTGTACTATGTGGAAGTGTGAATACTTCATAGATTTGTATTAGTGAGAATACAAGGTGTTTACTTGCTGGTGTTGCAAGTTGTAATATTGTGGAAGTGTATTCGTGAAAGTGCACTGTGTTTAACCTTACCAGTTGGATAATATTCATTGTGTGTGAACTCAAGGAGATAGTTAGTGCGTGAGTTCAGCTGTGTTTATACGTATATTCCTTGTGAATTGAAGGATTTGTGCAAGTGTAATTGTGTCATTGTGTTATTGTGGTTAGTTGCAGACTAACAAGGTGATACTACATATTGGTGGACGTTGTAAATAGAAGTTGTATATATGTGATTTTGTGTTCATACGTTTTGTGTAATACTTACTTGATGCATGTTGCAAAGTAATCTGTTGGTGACATGGTGTAATAAAGGGCCGTATGCATGTTACATAATAATCTGTTAGTGACATTGTGAATAAATCGGTCTGATACATGTTGCATAGTGATTGCATAGTGACATTGTGTATATATATTCTGTTATGAAACATTGTGTCTGTGCATTGTGAATGAGGTACTTCACCCGGCATTTTGATTAATGTGCATTGTGTGGCGTATATATTTGACATTGTGAATTCATTTAAGGGTGTGTTAATTGTTTTGAATAGGACAACTGGTTGTGGTGAAAAAAAATGAGTTGAACACTTGAAATCCTGATTTATTCAGATACGGATCCATTGATCGCCCGGTTACACGTTACAACTTTGGTGGCAGCGGTGGGATTTCTTGTGTTTCCTTCGTTACTGTAAATTTGCATCTGATTGAAAGTTGTTGTAATATTTCAAAGTTATTTGTGTGTTGCGTTTGTAGCCAAAGTATGGTACATTTTTTTAAAGTAAAAAGGAACATTAAGTCAGACTGACAGTTGAAATTGAAATGGCAGAAAATCTGTTTGATTTTGAAATTGGACTTTTATCAAGTGAAATTGAAAAATTGGAATATTGTTTTAGACACTGTTTTATGCAATTTCAGCCTCTTATTCTTTACAAAAGGAAAATGATTCAGGAATTACAGATGGTGTTGAGTTAATAAGAGATACTGTAATGTTTTGAAAGAAGGTAGTCATGAGCCTGAAAAGAGGAAGCATTTTGGGGTAAAGGATCACTGTATATGTGTATATAGATAGTTTTGTAGTGTATATAGTGTACATAGTTAAATTTGAGTCCGTCGGATGGGGACGTTAAATCCGAGGCCCCATGTACAGGCACATGTCACGCCCTGTGCATGTAAAAGACCCCTCCTGCAGATTTCGTTAAGAGTAGGCTCCTTGGGGCCGCTGCAGAGGCAAAATTTGTTAGGGACCGCTTAAATTTATTCTTTGGCAGTGACACTCAAAATTACAGATGTTAATAGGAAAGATGTTAATGTTGGAAACAGGGATATTTTGAAGTAAGTTTTAAAATGTTTTAATCGGACAAAAAGAGAAATACTGTGAATAGTGTGTGTGCATAAGAAGAAAGTTCAATATGTTTGATATGGCTGACTGGAATCTGGACATATAGGTAGACTTTGTATCTACGGGTGGTGCCTTGTGATGTCATCAGTTTAGACCTGATGGACAAAAGGGTAGCCTGACATTATTGTCGGATGTAATGGTGCCTGACGTTGTGGTCAGAAGATATGTCCAATGGAAATAGTGCCTGCACTATGGTAGAGTTTGGGTATGAAAAATGACCACTTTGATAGATGATTTATCAGCATGTCAGATGTATTCAAGGAGTCATGCGAGGACGCATGATTTTTGAGGCGTGGGTAGTGTAACGAAAATCAGTCATAGTTTATTTATTTTGATGTGAAACACCAGTTGTCTTTCCCTTTTAATTGTGTTTTTACATGTATATAAGTTTCTCCATAGTTGGAGCACCATCTATTACTTAAAACACCCCTAAAATTGGTATAGTCTTGATTTTCACCCCTTCAAGTATAATGGACCGTTCCATATCGTAGTATATAAACCAGCTCAAGACAGAGAAACTTTGTCAGTTATATGTGGACCGTTGAAGTGTTAACATCAGGATTAAATATTCCAACTGGTAAGTACAGTGAAATAAGTGATTCCAAAGGATATATAAATAGTGTTCGGATTTATATGTGGATGTTGCAATAGTGATTGTGATACAATGTATAAAGTGAAACTGATATATATAAGTGATTTGTATTAATGAGAATACAAGGTGTATACTTGCTGGTGTTGCAAGTTGTACTATGTGGAAGTGTGAATACTTCATAGATTTGTATTAGTGAGAATACAAGGTGTTTACTTGCTGGTGTTGCAAGTTGTAATATTGTGGAAGTGTATTCGTGAAAGTGCACTGTGTTTAACCTTACCAGTTGGATAATATTCATTGTGTGTGAACTCAAGGAGATAGTTAGTGCGTGAGTTCAGCTGTGTTTATACGTATATTCCTTGTGAATTGAAGGATTTGTGCAAGTGTAATTGTGTCATTGTGTTATTGTGGTTAGTTGCAGACTAACAAGGTGATACTACATATTGGTGGACGTTGTAAATAGAAGTTGTATATATGTGATTTTGTGTTCATACGTTTTGTGTAATACTTACTTGATGCATGTTGCAAAGTAATCTGTTGGTGACATGGTGTAATAAAGGGCCGTATGCATGTTGCATAATAATCTGTTAGTGACATTGTGAATAAATCGGTCTGATACATGTTGCATAGTGATTGCATAGTGACATTGTGTATATATATTCTGTTATGAAACATTGTGTCTGTGCATTGTGAATGAGGTACTTCACCCGGCATTTTGATTAATGTGCATTGTGTGGCGTATATATTTGACATTGTGAATTCATTTAAGGGTGTGTTAATTGTTTTGAATAGGACAACTGGTTGTGGTGAAAAAAAATGAGTTGAACACTTGAAATCCTGATTTATTCAGATACGGATCCATTGATCGCCCGGTTACACGTTACATTACATTACGCGCAATATACATGTTACACTATTTTAAACGTTATCAGTTGAAAATTTAAAAAAAAATCAAAACAGTTAACATACATCTTTAAAGTGGGACTTTTCGGAAACTATAAGAGATAACTTAAATGTAACAAAGAAAACTATTGAGATATGTCTGGGATGTGAAATATGGATATTATGAGAAATGAGATTTGAAAATAGTAATACAGATGTCAGCAAATTATCGTTACCATACCATTAGTTATATATAGGACTCAGTGCCGGATCTATGTGCTACTATACGGAGAGAGTGCAAAAACCTTCTTTTGATAGCAAACAAAATTTTAAAACTCAAGTTCATCACGATATTTACAAATTTTAGTTTAAATGATCCTACATATTGTCGTCTCGCTTCGTTTGGCCTTACATTTCAATAATCAGAAATGACACCCCTTTCATACACTTGAAATCCGCTTACATTTGTGTACTATGACAAATTATAAACTTAAAAGACGGTAAGCGCCTCGAAAGCTGACGTCAAAAACAGGACGCCTCATTCGATGCAATAATAGATCCGAATTGAAAAGATTAAGACATTGAAATATACAAATGACACCCTCTTCATTCTGTACATATTTTCCCTAAAAAAACATAGATTGTCTGTTGCTTCGTGTCCAGTGGCAAATATTTCATGCATTTGAAGGACAACATTAACACAGATTTGTTGACTCTAGATAAAGTAAAGTGTTGATTCTTGTTTTAATATCGAAAAAAACTAATTGTGTTATTGTATTAACATACCATAAGCGTTTGTACTTTTCAAAAAGAGTAACAATACATCTATCTGGGTATTCTATATTTTCATACGCTTTGACAGTCTTTGGTGTGTATTTTTTGTCTTTCATGCCGCCAGAATTTGTTTTGGATATGTCTTCCTTGTATAGAATATATCGTTTGTGTAATTCTGAATCAATGAATGGCCCTGTTATCTGTGGATTTTTGTTCAACCTCAAATTACGATGTTCTTTACCGCCACGTAATGCAAAATGGATACCATTTAAATAAACCATTGTATCCAACAGCTTTGGGGGATTATCCGACCCTATGACTGCTCTCTCCCACAATATGTTTTCCTCAAGACTTGAAATTGGTTCTGCCCTTCTTCGACTTGCAGCACCTAACCCCTCTGCGGATCTTTTTTTCATCATAGAGTCCAGTACTTTGCGGCACTTGACATAAGTAGGTTGGGTTAGTAGATTTACGGTTGGATCACTCAATCTGATTTGTCCTTGTATAGCCACAAACAACTGGTACAAGGACGCTGACGGGTAGTCATTTCCATCGGTCTTCTTAGCTTCAGCTAGGAAATACTGCAATGCTGTGTCCCTCATGCATGGTTCCATTTTAGTGATACTCTGTGTAATTACTTCGACTGGGATTGGTAAATTGTCGCTAACTGGGCGAGCCCTCCTCTCCTTTTGCCAATTACTGAAAACGTTATATCCCCATTTATAATGACATCGCGTCGATTGCGGAATTGCTGACTCTATTAAATTCGAAATTTCTTCAGGGGTCACGGGTAGTTTATTTCTATACTCTGGACCATTTGCATCACAACAATTTGAGGTTGAACCAGTTTCTAAAATTGATTAAAAATAAATACAATTTTATAGGTTCGAAAAAAGTTGTTGTATATCATGTCATGAAAAATCGCATTTTAACTAGTTTTTAGTTCAAAGTTCATTGCAACAGTTTACTGAGGTTTACAGAGAATCATCTAATATTAATTTTGAAATGCATTTTATTCTTGAAATACCGAATCTAACCGTGTTTTAAGATTTTTAATTTCGGGGTCTTCATATTGGTCAACATTAAGGATACAAGTGTCTAAAGTTTGACTAATAAGAAAAAAATGAATCTAAGGAGTTCTTTGAAAGCTGAATGCAACCGTATATTAAGGTGTTATTTTACTTTGAGACTGTTTTTTTACGCTAACGTCAAAAGGGTCCAAAGCTAAACTTCATAATGTTCTTTGGTATGCAAAATCCAGCAGTGTATTTAGAGTTTTGTTTTTGGGTCAAGCTCTCAAGTTTGTCCAAATCGGGGTCTAAAATAAAGCTTTGTTTAATTTCAACACAACTTGAGTATATATGAGGTTCTTTAAAAAGCTTAATCTAATTGTGTATTAATATTTTGGAACTTGGGCTCTGTTACCAAATTGGACCACATAGAGGTACAAAGGATCCAAGATTAAATATATTCGTTATTGTTAAAATTTAATAAAAATATCTATCATTTTCTCCCTACCCAGTTAACCCCTATTACTTTTCATGATGTGGACCAGTCATTGTTATTGAATCTTACGCAGCTTGATTGAATTACGTTATTATTAGTTAACCTTCAAACTGTTTATTATTTTTCATGCATGTGTATTGATTAAAAAAATCAAAGTACTGAAGTACTGAACATCGGATGGCCGCAAGTTCTTGTGGATGATCAAAAGCACTTGTCACAGAAAAAAAATCACATCTATACCTGAAACTGAAGTTAATTAACAGATTTTTTTTCTGGGACAAGTTCGTGCGTGGATGATAAATAAATAACAGGCTGGTTTGTTTTATAGTAATATACCAGTTACATGTACATTGTATATATAATTTTCATCCATTTGTATATATCATTCTATTCTACTATTCTAATAGAATTGCAGTGCAAGTGCATGGTGGACATTCTTCTGTAAAAATTTGATTTTTCTAAAAAGATTGGCTATGAGTAGGCATTCTATTTTCCCGCAAAAATAATTACAAAGTTGCCGGTCCTTGCCGGGATTGTCGCAAAACGTTCTTGAGATATTCTTCTGCATGCTTTAACCCATTTGTTCGGTACGTGTGCATAGATATTATCAATGATTTTTTTTTATTATATATGTATATATATATCGAACGACATAACATTTTCAAATTATTAATTTATGTTTTAAACCAAAATATTTTTATCAGTATTCATTGAAGAGATGTATTTATAACAAACGATAAGAAATGTTAGTTTGAACTAATTAATATCAGCGTATTTATTATATTTATAGATAGGTTACAATAAATAATAATAATAATAATCTATTTTATTATTGTGTCACATATTGATTGACATACATATCATACAACAATATTAAAACATACATAGAACAATCAATACCCAGCCATATCATTTGGCTTATGAGACACATTGCACAAAATATATATACATGTTCTTAAAAATCCAACGATACTTTGAAATTCTGTATTTTTAAAACTAATAACTATGATTTTAGAGTATTTTCAACATGATGAATAAAACTTAAGTAAATATATTTAAAAATGTTTCGTAAAAAATATTTACTTTACATACATCTAAAACTTCACACATACATACATCTAAACCTTCACACATATATGTGAAAATATTTACATTAAGATATTGCGGGGAAAAAATCAACTGATATGCATAATTTAAATAAACTAATTGAATTAAAATAATTGTCCACTGTTAAAAAATTTAAGTAAAAAATTTATGTCGCATGAAAATAGTTAAAAATTATGTAAATAATTTACGTCGCATAAAAAACTTATGAATACAATCCCAAACCAAAGTTAGGTGAGCAAATTTATGCGATAGCAAAAAAAAAAAATACATTGGAATCTCAATGTAAAAATGCATGAATGTGTACAGGTACTTTAATAACATTGAAACTGGCCACTGGACTAGTCTGTGTCACTTCTTTTTTTATCAATTAAACTAAAGGTATGAATGTTATAAACTTCCTCTTAATTTATTGTCACTAAATGTTCCACATGTAGAGTAGATAAAAAAAATATAGATTGCCTATTCCGGAGAACAAAGAGAAACTTTACAAACAAGACGTTTTACAAAAATGTATTTCATTACACAACTTAATTTTCAAAGAGAAATGTCGAAATACACTTAAAATTATTGTTTATCTCAGCTAAGAAAAAAGTATTCGATAAAGTTATGATTGATCTGCCTATTTTTCGAGATCCGTAGTGGAGGGGGCATGAAGTTTTACCTTAAGCTTGTCTGTCCGTCCGTCCGTATTAATATACTAGTAGTAAATAGATTGAATGGAAGTCTATAATATTGAATAACCGTGCATATCAGGGAATGTGCATCAACTTAATTTGTGATTATCTTAATAAATGAACTTAAAATAGAAGTTTATTGAAGATTTACGAGGATATGAGAATTCCAAGCCACTGTTCCGATTATATATATTAATACTAAAATGCAAGACTTCAGATTCAAATAAAAGTACCTGGTATTGATGAATTGTTGGAAGCATCTGTATCTGTCTTTTCTACGGTAGTCTCCTCCTCAGACAAATTAAGAAAGTCAAGACCTTCATGGTGCGAAAAAAATCCATAATCAACCAATTCCTCGTTTTCAAAGGCCTGAGAGAATTTATTTTGTGTAAGAAAAACATCGTCATCGCCGAGATCCATTATTACAAATGCCGAAAATGCATTTACTACCACGGTATAAATTCACACGCTAAATCACGTGAATTTTGAAAGACTTATTACGGATGGATATAGGTTTTTATATTAGGTGCAAATAAAAAAAAAGTATTTTCAATAGCATATTCACATCTTAAGGACGTAGCTTTGTTCAAGTTAAAAAGTAAAATCATGTATTTTCATTATTTCTTTAATAAACATAAAACAAAATTATTTTCTTAAGGAAGAAGCTTTAAATATTATAATTTCTCCATTCTTTATTTCATAATCACATATGTCAAGGGGTACAATCAAAATCACGTGATGGATATACACACACCGGAAGTGACAGTCGAACTCGCCGCTTGAAAGGTTAGTAGTTGCATTTTATTGTTTATTTCAATTAAATTTTGATTAATAAGTTGGCACACCGAATGTCGGATAGTGTGTAGTTTTAAAATACACAATTGTTTTTGCTAGAAAGCGTGCAGTTATTGCAAACACTTCGACGGTGAAATTTTGGAACTGTGTCGAAGTGTTCGCATTAACTGCACGCTTTCCAGCAAGGATAATTGTGTATTTCAAAACTAGATAGTATCCTACATTCGGTGCACTACCTTATTTATTAAATTTTATTGATATAAACAAGTAAATACGACTACTTACCTTTCAAGCGGTCTGCTCGACTGTTACTTCCGGTGTGTGTATATCCATCACGTGATTTTGATTGTACCCCTTGTATGTATTGTAATGTGAACACTTTTAATTGCCATATATAGAAAGCACTGACAAATGAATTATAATTAAATTATAGAATCGCCCGCAAAAGGGAAAGAAGGTGTTTGTATTTATTAACAAACAAGTTATTATTATTTTTTTAAATGGTTTTTAAGTTAGTAAAAGTTCAATTATAAGTTAATATTAAAATTAAAAGACCTACGAACAAAAAGGGGTGTTAAGATCCACGAGCCCGAATCGTGGATCTTAACACCCCTTTTTGTTCGTAGGTCTTTGAATTTCAATATTAACTTATAATTGAACTTTTACTATTACAAATATAACGATACAGCGGGTAGATCAGAATGTTTTCATATAAACAGTTTAGCTGCAATCAGTCATGCTTTACGACTGAATCATCTGCAATTACAAGTAAAATATCATCATCGCATGCACAGGATAATGAAATTAACATATCGGAAAAGAGCGTCAGCGAGTCACTGCAAAATATCAACTCCCAAAAAAACCACAGACCCTGACGAATTATTTTAGAAGATAAAAGGAAATGAAAGATCAACTAGTGATAACACTAATTACTCAAATATCACACACAAAATACCTGGAAACATTCAAACATCTGTCCTATGATAAAAAACAAGAAAGCTAATACCATGCCATATATTACAGATCTATCTCACTAAAATGAATATTTTGTTAAACAATTGGACTTAAGATAAATTAAATAGTATCATAGATAGTCAAATGATAAAACACCTTGATAAAACTCTAATAAACTATATGATCTACAACATGGACTTAGATCTTAACACTCATGCTGAACACAATTAATATAGTGTATACAGGACATGGCAAAACATTAATATCAACATACAAACGTGTGTCATTTTGATTGACTTTGGCAACCCCTTTGGGCAGGTCCCTCACAAATGTCTATTGTTCTAATCAAAGTACTACGTAAAAAGTAAAATAAAAAAAATACTCCAAGGAAAAATCAAAACGTAAAGTCCCTTATCTAATGGCAAAATCAAAAGCACAAGAACATCAAAAGAATAGAAACATTTGTCATATTCCTAACTTGATACAGGTATGAACTACAAATATTTGGACACAGCATTGTATTTATAGTCATAATCACTATAAAAACAAACAACTATGTCAACAAGACAACACATAATGGTGTATAGTGCAATTAGGCGATATTTAGGGTAGATTATTATTGTGTTGTAAGTATTCCCGGATATCGTTTATGCACAATAAGGAATTGAGTTGAGTTACGTCGTATACTCTGTGTCACTTGAGATGTTATCTCAATTTCGGTGGTATGATACATCAAATAGTAACACGTTCTCATCTAAAATTAGAAATTCTCATATGCCACTTAACTTATTTTTGTGTGAGAAGGCTACAACATTTGTGATTATTGATATATTTCGCGTTAAAAACTCACTGTATAGCATTAATGATATTTGTTTGTCATCTTTTGGCAAGATTTGTGATCTTTCTTTGTAAATGCGAACCAAAATTTCATTATTTTATCTTAAACCTTTTTCATAGAATGCTAGAATGAACTTTTTTAACACCAAGGAAATAGTTCAAGTAAATAAACCCTAAAAAGATACTCATTCTGCATTTTTGTTATACTTTTATGTCATTTTTGAAATATATACATAGCATAGCATTTACCCATCTTTATTTCAGATGTTTCAATGAAAAGAATGCTAAATTAAGTCTTTTTTCTCTTACTTGTACTTGTCAGGTCTATATGCCTGCATACCACCCTGGTGTATGCTAAAACCTCACTGTATGCATATACAAGTATTTTTTCAGGTCTGCATACTAGCATACCGACCTGGTTAATGCTAAACTCTCACTCTATGCACATCCTAGTATTTGTCAAGTCTGTATGCTAGCATACCGACCTGGTGTATGTTAAACTCTCACTCTATGCATATATACTAGTATTTGTCAGGTCTGTATGCTAGCATACCGACCTGGTGTATGTTATACTCTCACTCTATGCATATATACTAGTATTTGTCAGGTCTGTATGCTAGCATACCGACCTGGTGTATGTTAAACTCTCACTTTCTGCGTATATATATAAGTATGTGTCAGGTCTGTATTCCTGCATACAAATCTGATGTATTTAGAACCTTATATATATTTTTTTTGGTATAGTTAAGGTCTGTATGCCTGTATACGAACCTGGGATATGTAAACCGATTTTTTTTTTTTTTATAATTTTGGCTTTTTTTTCTGCTAGGTACTTGTTTGCCTGCATGGATTCTAAAATTTTATTCTGGATTGTATTGGCAAGACTGTATGCCTGAATGCTAAGTATTTTCTGAGTAGTAACATTTCTTATTACTTATGTTTGCATACCTCCCTTAGAAAATAAGGAGATGTGTATGATTGTGAAATGAAAAGGTAGAATTCCATGGATGTAAGGAATTACTTATGTATAGCCTTCAACTTCATTTTAATTTGAATTTGAAAGAAAGCTCTTAATTCTTAACTGCAACACTCAGGGGTTTATTCTCGTATACCAACCCGCTTTTCAATAAACCCTTGTAAAACAATGGAATTCATGAGTTTGATTGTCGGCATAACAACATATAATCCTATACCCATTGGAACATAAAAGTTTGCATATTTGTTTGACATTTTCAGTTCACGTTATTCTTGCATACAACACTGGTGTACGGTGAAAACTTATTTTATTTTTCTTGCATGGAAACATACAAGCTTTAGTTGCTTGTATACCAATCTATGTTTTATTGAATTGCAGTTTTACATACATTCTAGTATTGTCAAACCAAGCTGGTGTTCAGTAAGCTTGTGTTATTGTGTATGGTTTGCCCCCAGTCTTAAATGTCTGCATATTTGGTGGCACTTATTAGATATTAAGCAAGATGAATGGTTTGCATTCTAACCAGCCTTATATTGTATTCATATTTTGAATTGCAAAACTATCATTTTTCATCATTCTCAAAGTTATAGACTGCAAGAGGGGCGAAAGATACCAGAGGAACAGTCGAACTCATAAATCGAAAATAAACTGACAACACCATGACATGAAATATACAAATTAAAGTACACAAAAAAACAGCATAGAAAAACAAACAAAGTCTGAGCAAAACGAATCCTAACCAAAAACTAGGGATTATCTCAGGTGCTCTAGAAGGGTAAGCAGATACTGCTCCACATGTCCAACAGTGGCACCGTGGGGTTGCTCATGTTTTTACAAACCCGATAATAGCTTTATACAGTAAGTCAAATTCATGAAAAGGGAAGGGGATTGTAGTTATGACGTGAGAAACATATCCGATATCATCTGTGAAACGGTTATTCCATAACGGTCAACCAACTATATACTATGGTAACAATTGTGTATACACTGGAGTTGTAAAAACAAATCCTTCAACCAGGAAAGCCAAAGAATTGATGCCTTTTCTAGTGAAGCCATGCATACATTATTAGCAGGAACAGCAAAAAGACTGATGTTGTTCATTGGTGTCATAGTTTTCTAGGAAGGCATTGGTTTAACCTATCCAGTCACTAAGAAGTGTTACAATTAAATTCATAAGCAACACATAAATAGTTACATGAAAGGTATAGCCAATGTTTGAAAAATGCTGAAACGAGAAATGGAAACTACATATTATATACATATATATATGCGAGTAAATATTTTACACTTCACAAATTTAACATTGATGTGGCGTGGTCAACTACATCAAAGATTTGATGGTCAATTATACTTAATTTGTTGAATGATCTTGCATCTTGATTATTAAATGTGACAGTTTGTACGGTACATGAGTTGCACAGTAGAAATGTAATAACATTTGGACGTTTATCAAAGCAAGGTTTTTAATTTAATTTAAGGACAGCGGTTCATAGCACGATTTTGTAAGAAACTTTTTGTATTGATCACTTATATTGGTGTAGTAGCTTGAAGTAACAATTAAGTTGCGATATAGATTGTAATGAAGTAACATGTTGTTTTATAGAGTTGGAACTAAGTAACGTTTTGTATTGGAATTTATAACTGTGAACCTGGGTTGTGAACCTTTTAAATATATCATATAAACATGTACTTTTATATGATTAAACATGTGAACATTAAACAGACTTCGTTACTAGTATATAGACTGAAGTGAGCCTATATATACATATATGGTGAAATATTTAATAGCTATTTCCTTATGTAAACGGGCAAGAAGGATTAGATCCCAGATACATATATCCAAAGTAATGACTGTCAAAAATACACAGAACAAAGACCCGTTTAGCGTTACATTTATATCACAATTACTGATTTTAAAAATATGTCATTTCCTTTTTTAGTAACATTCATATTTCCAATTTGAACACTCTTGAAATGTGCTGTTCTAATCCTTTTGCAATAAATTTATGTATAATTTGTTTGAATTACATATTTTCTAAAAAAAAACCTAAAAAGCTAAACAAAAGACGGTCAAAGCTACGTTTTCTTTTTCATTGTATACATGCTAGTAGTCAGCTATTAAAATTGTAACTAACACGTAATAATATGTAGATTTATAAAAAGTTTGCCAATGAAATCTCCTTGTTTTATTGGTCATTAACAATACAGGGATGAATCTTAGTGCTATTGTTGTAACATTAAGGCGGCCTTATCACAACTATTAGTGAAATAAAGTATCTGAAGTATCTTAAAAAAAGATGTTCATAAATTACCCTGTTACAGTATTGATTTAAACAGTCTAGTGGCGGATTAAGATATTTTCATAAAGAGGGAGGGGGTTCCAGCCAAGGTTCAGTTATTCCTATATAATCAACCAAATGATTCCCACAAAAGCGGGGGGGGGGGGGGCGGGGGGGGGGGGGGGGGCAGGTACCCTTTTTGTCCGCCTATGGGACCCAACATGAAAAATAAGAAATGATAATGTATAGCAAAACAATTTACGAAATAGAGAACCCGGAAAAATATGAACCAATGAAAACTTCAATAGTCAGGCTCCTGACTTGGGACAGGCATATAAAGACTATATAGTGTGGCCGGTTTTAACATGTGGGCGCTCAGCTTCCCCCCCTTTTTTTTTTTACCTGGGACAGTTGTTTCACTAAAAGTTGTAAGAATAAGATATGAATATCCAGAAGTTTCATAAGGGGGATGAGATAGGGAGGGCACTGCATGACTTCTTTAGAGATGGACGCTTCAGTACTGTTTCCCTCAATAAATCAACTAAAGTTTTTCCACAAAGCACTGGCATAGCACCCCCTCAGATTCTACCTCTTGTATGTGTACGTACATGTTCAAGCCGACCTCAAGATGGTGTTAAATGAAATCGTGAAAAATGTACAAAAACAGCTAGGTTTACGTACCATAAATACATCCGACATTCTGATTTAAAAAGAATCTAATCGAGAACGCACTGTGTTCCTGTGGTCGAGTAGAAACTACTTCTCATTATTTCTTCAAATGTCCAAGATATAATGAAATTCGAAGGGATACTATCGGGACGATCTCTTGTTTTAATCTTAAGATTATCTTATATGGGGATGGTCTAAAAGCTGACGAGGACAATATGCAAATATTTCATAAAGTTTCTGAATACATAAATAAAACAAAACGTTTTGAAAGTTAACCTAGTATATGTATATATATTATATATTTATACTTTTTTTTAAATATGATGTAAAATCGAGTGGATTGTCCGTTGTAATTGATTGTGGTCGAACGTGTGTGTTGGTTCCAGTGACTGTCTAGAAAAGTAAATAAGAGTTGACTGTTTTTGTCGTTTGTTTTTTTTTTTGTTTTTTTTTGTTTTTTTTTTTCCCTCACTTTTTATTGTTTTCCTTTATTTTATTTGTTTTGTATTTTTTGTATATTTTTTTTATTATTTTTTTTTTTTTTGCGTGTGTGTGTGTTTATTTATTCAATGTATCATATGCTACCATAAAATGAATATACTGTTGGCACGTAATATTGTATGTTAAATAGATTTTTTTTTTTGTTTTTTTTTTAGGGAGACGGATTTATAAAAGTTTTTCCAAACTTGTTTCCGAATCCCATATTTGCACTTTATGTAACATTGTAATATTTGTCTTGACATTTTTCATTAATAAATACTGTTTAAACTAATGTAGACATTAAATGTAGACATTAGCATACACCAGGTACGTATGCTTGCATACAGGCCTGAGAAATGCAAGTTAATTTATTACAATTCAGTTCAGCATACACCAGGACCAGCCGGACAGCAAATCTCATAATGGCGTCGATTTTATTATTCTGGTCACGTGATTTTCAGTTCAAAAAATGGCATTTTTTAGCAACGGCAATGACGCCACGAAATCGACGGCGTAAAGCTATTTTGTGTACTTAGCATGCTTAACCAAATGCATCATTAAATACGGCAGGTTTCAAACTTTAACTACGTTATTCATTTAAGAATGAAATAATAGAATTTCCTTGATTATTTGATTGGGAAAGATGAAAAAACGTGCCGCGGCCGTGACACTTCTCGGTAAATAAATGTAAATTGAAATGACACACGGAATGGTAACGTATTTTCCTTTATAGGGATGATACCTCCTCATATTATGAACATGAAATGCCTATTGATACAAAAACTCGCCAGGTAAAACGGCATTGTGTCAATTCAACAGGCCCAAAACTAGCGACCGGCCAAAGGGAGATAACTCGAATGAAAAGTCGTTGATCAGAAACGAGAGAAAATAACCATTTCGCTCATTTTTAGTAAGTGAAAGAGTTCATTCTGGGGTAAAATATCCAATAATTTATCAGTGTGCGAAGGAAAATGTGTAATAAAATATGAAAAATACCTTGGATATTACAATTAATCATTGGAATGAGGGCACCTGTCAGGTATCAAGACCCAAACAGTGAGAGAAAGTATAATAGAAATTAGAATGGAATGTATGTCTGCTTTGGTAAATCACTATTTAATTACATATTGCATAAAAATATCTGATAATCATCTAGAAATCGGGGAAATTGCAAATATTATTACATATTCAGTTTAAAAAATATATTACTACAGATTCAGAAGAAATATAAAAAAAAGTTTTCTATATGGTTATTTTTTTACATACAGTGAGGGGTTTTGGACCAGTAAATTGTTAGAAAAAAATACTTGCCCAAAGCTTTGCTGTTAAAATTCCATCATTAAAGGGGGGAATGTTGCAGAATATTCCCTGATTGCATGTGTATACCTCTATTTTGTCATATATATATACTTTGATGGAAATAATTATTTCATGGCATACTTTTTAGAAGAATCATAAATTATTATTCTTGAATACACATAAATTCTTCATTTTGATTCAGCATTCAGTGATGCAGAAACATATTGTTTCTTAGTAGATCTACATAAAAATATATTTTATAAAGATTATGGGTATAAAATGTACAATTTTGCTGTTATATATTCTATTCTAGAATATTGTTTTTAGAGAATTTGTCAGTTATATCTGTGAACTTATTAAATGTTTATTTCCATTCTAAATATGTTTATCTATGCAAGTAATTATTTTAATATGTGAAGCCTATTAATGATGAACACTGAAATGTAGAAACTTCTAGTTACTGGCGATAGGATATCATATATACCCTTGACAATTTTGATTAAAAATTGAATTAATCAAAGTACTCTATATGAAGGCTTTACCAAAAATGTAATTTCTATGTGTTTGTAAGTAGCAATATTACAAAGTAATAAAAATTTAGAAAAAATAATAAATAATAAAAACAAAATCAGGGCTTTATTTCATTTTGTATTGAGAGACTGATTAAAAAAGTAAAATCTATTCCTGAAAAAATAGATGTCATAAAAATATTGCATTTTATATTGAACTTTGTTCTCTGCAGTGGTTTTTCATTCTAACTATATATTTAGATTTGACCTAATAGTGACACTGTCATGTGTTTTGTTGTGTGCTGTCTCATTTTAGAAAAGGGGTTATATTGTAAAATATAAATTCTGAAATGTAGTAGTTTAAACTTTCTGTTTTTTTTTAAATCATTTGGCTTAGGAGATATTATATAAATCTAAGCATAGAATATGGATACCCATACAGTCCTCTTGAGTCATGTCTGTTTAACATTTAAGATAAAGTAAATTTTATATTTTTCTAGAATAAAGTAAAACTGAAAATAGCTTTCTCGCTAATTATATGTAATTCAGTGGGATAGTAATGCATGTACTCAAATTGAAAAAAAAACAATCACAACATTCAACAGCTTGAGCCATGGAGTGTGAAAAATAATTATATAATGAATATAACCTTTTTATATAATTCATATAATATATAGTATAATATATATTGACATAATGTTCTCAAATAATATATACCATATGAGACATATGATATATAACCATTTCTGGTAACATATATATATATATACATGTATAGACTGAAATATGTGTAATAATGAAGAATTAAAAAAAAATACCATGTTGACCTGATACATAAATCCTCAATCATCAAATGCAGGTGCATGCAGCTTAACAATTGTAAAAAAAGAATAAACTAGACTAAGTAGATTAATTTACTAATAGGTAAACTGGATGCAGATTGAACAATCATCTATGGAACAATTATTGAATGACTGCTAGAACCTGGAAGATGAATAGGGAACAAGCACAAGCAATATTATAATATGAAGTGATATCATCTTCATTCATTTGAAATTACATCTGAAAGCTACAAAATAAGGATCTGACTCTCTTCATACTGTTTTCCCCTGTTATTTATCTATGATATATCTGATCTCAGAATGTTTACACTGGACGTCATTCTTTCACTGATTCAGGACAAAACCTGACAAGTGTCACAATAATTTACACCTGGACTTCCCAAAAAATAATGCACTGCTAAAGGGGTGTTATTGGGAGGTTTGTGTACATTTTGTTACATGTTTAATGCGTTGAATTCATAACATTTGTGTGATTTATATGAAAATAAAACAAATTTTTAGTATTTTTGTGTACTGGGGCATGAAAAAGGGAAATAAATTACACAAAAAATAACAGATTTTGTTCATTTCAAATGACATGTTGACTGTCTTTTCATTAGTGGCAAGTCTGTCATATTTCGGAGCTGTTTTAGTCAAGAGCAGTGCAGTTTCATCAAAAAGAGAATGGAGTCCCCGCAAGGCCTTACCAATTTGTGATGTGTACTGGAATTATGCTCGTGTGTAAACAAGGAAGGGTAACGTCATGTGACTACCCCAGTTCTGTTCTCCATGATCCAGTTTATCAATATTGTTGAATATTTGTCAATGACAGTCGATGTTGAAAAATGGCGGTTCCGAAGGCCGAAAATAAATGACTTGAATTTCTGATTCAACGATCAAATTATTTGACTTCTCATATCTTTTAAATACTTGTTAAAATTATCATATCATGCATACCGCTCGTGATACGTTTAGTTTCTTATAATTTAACAAATTTACGATTTCCTGCCGGGTCGTCTTCCGCGGGGAATTATTTTTCTACGCAGCGACATCTGTTGACGACGTTCTCTTAAATTATCTCCACTTGATTCTCGAATAATAAAGTTAAAAGTGGTAAGGGGCACTTTTAAATTTTAAATAGGGAGTTTAAAATGGAGGAAATGCTGTTGTTTGGAAATATATTGCACGATCCAAAGCCACCCAGAAAATATAGAAAAAGGCTACTTACATTAGATGACCTCACAGACAAGGAGCTCCCACGTGGGAGCTCCGAGCAAGGTACAGATTCGGGAGAAATTCGATCATAAGGATCACCGACATAGTGCGGAAGGACATCGAACATCCTACCCAGAGAAGTCAGTCTCTTAGTGCAGAGATGCAGGTAACCGAAAACAAAATAACTTTGCATGCAGTGTGATATTTCTCAAAGTTTTAACACATTTCACTACGTAAAGAAGTATCCTATACACATTTTACAGATTATTGTAACAGAAATGTAATGTTCTTGGTTGATAAACACATGACAATCCAAGGATATTTCAAAAAGTCGTATCGTTTCACCCAAATCTTTGTTTGTTTTTCTTTTTTCCACACACAAATGAATGTATAAAGGGAAATAACTCCTATGGTATGGTAAATGAGGTTCCTTTTGGGATTTTTAAAAACAAATACCATCAATCTACTTGTATAGTTTAATTGAACTGTCGGCGGCAGGGACGTTCCTTAACCCCGATTCCCATCCCTTCCATCATTACTCCGGGCACCTCAAACCCCGTTTCCTCGGACCTCCCCCTTTTTCAATTTGCCCGTTGAACATTTCGCTAATTCTCCATGCACCAATCCCGCCCCTTTACCCCGCTTCTCGACCTCTCCACCTACTACCTCTACCCTCGTACCATCGCCCTCCCTGTCCGACGCCTCCTATCTCAGACAATTATTATTTATCAGCCCCAAAATCTCTGACTATCTGAATTGACTATTGAAATGTTGCCTTGATCGCTCGTTTGGTAGTAGATTAGATGTGTTTCTCCTGTATAGTTTTATGATAATTTTACATGATCCTCCCTTGCCTACCATACAAAAAAGATATGAGGGCCACCCATACACCCTCTCCTCCGTTTGGCAGTGATGTAGACTTCATTTTTTAATTACTGTCTTCACTCTTGATGATGAAATTAAAAAAAAAAACACAGGAGAAATTAATTATGTAAAATATTTATTATAAATATAATTTCAAAGGAAGTCCGCTAAATATTTCCCTTTTTTGTAAAATGTTGGTGGGGGTTCAAATCCAAATACAATAACCGATGGGTATATGTGTAGGACTCTAAAGTGCGATGGTACTCTAAAGTGCGATAGTCACGCTAAAGTGCGACGGTCTACGCTAAAGTACGATGGTGTCTCACGCTAAAGTACGATGGTTGTTTGTTTGCTAAAGTGCGATGGCATATAGATATAGGAAGATGTGGTGTGAGTGCCAATGAGACAACTCTCCATCCAAATAACAATTTATAAAAGTACACCATTAGTGGTCAATGTAAGGCCTTCAACACGGAGCCTTTGCTCACAACGAACAAAAAATATAAAGGGCCCCAAAATTACTAGTGTAAAACCATTCAAACGGGAAAACCAACGGACTAATTTATATAAAAAACGAGAAACGAGAAACACGTATAAATTACATAAACAAACGACAACTACTGTACATCATATTCCTGACTTAGGACAAGTGTAAACATTTGCAGCGAGATTAAACGTTTTAATGGTATCCAAACCTTCTCCCTTTTTCTGAAACAATAGCTTATCATCACAACATAGAAAAACACACGATAAATTATCAATTGGAAGGCTTAACTCAGTCAAAAAACGCAAATTAATACACTATGAAAGTGCGATCATCGATGGAACAAAAGAGACAGGTTCAAGTCACAAGTCTTTTTGCAAATGAAATTTTTAACAATTCGGGCGTATTGGATTGATTGTTGGATGTCGTTCAGTGGCAAATATTTCTTGCATGTTGAGGACGAGGGGCGTATTGGATGTAGCTTGCCGTTTACAAAGCCTATTAATGTAAACACATCCCCTTAAAGTTGCCAGTTGCAAATACAAAATTCCATTATTGTCGGAATAAATAAAATTTATTTGTACAAGCTTTAATTTAAATGCGAGAGAAAGGGGTTGTTGTTCGAGCTTTCCCCTATTTTTTTATGGCGAGTATTAACACATGTTATATTTTACTACAATGATGTACACACTGATGTTTTAACTAATGGACAATTTATGATTTACGCTTGAAAACGTGTACCTTTACTTTGCCGACATTTATACTCTTCAATAAAATCGACAATATTTTAACGTAAACGTAAACAATAATATGCATCTGTCGCTTCCAATATTTAATCCATTTTCAGGCATTTTCATTTTTGGTTTTTATAAACGACTGTTAACGTCATACATAATCCAACTACTTTTCGTACGTCTATACTTTCGCGGACCATCGTACTTCAGCGTGACCATCGTACTATAGCGTCCCAATGGCATTTTAGAGTCCTACATATATATAGTCCTTTCATTAAAAAAGAATTAAATATGTCTACAAACTGAGGTGTTATAGTTTGAGAATGTCTCCTAAATTGCCCCATTAACACTCCTCATCATTGCCAATGCTTTGTTTGGGATGTAAATTGCATAATCTTATTTTTTTTTTCGTTTCAACAGGTGCTTGTTGCCTTGAGGTTTTTTGCTTGTGGAGGTTTCCTGCAAGTTGTAGGTGATACCCTAGGTATAGATAAATCAACTGTTAGCAGGTGCGTG
Source organism: Mytilus galloprovincialis (assembly GCA_037788925.1). Classification (NCBI taxonomy): domain Eukaryota; kingdom Metazoa; phylum Mollusca; class Bivalvia; order Mytilida; family Mytilidae; genus Mytilus; species Mytilus galloprovincialis. The sequence continues at coordinate 2,245,997 of JAWDJN010000025.1, read as the reverse complement.
CAGAAAGTTTCGGATGCTCTTAATGCCAAGGCTGACCAGTTTATCAAGTGGCCGTCAGTCCAGAGGAAAGGGGATATTAAACAAGGGTTCTTTGACAATGGAGGCTTTCCAGGAGTTGTAGGTTGCATTGATGGAACTCATGTGAGGATTTCTGCTCCTAATCACGACGAACCATCTTTCGTCAACAGAAAGGGCTACCATAGCATTAACACACAAGCAATATGTGATCATGAAGGTACACAAACGTTTACAATTTCTTAAATAACTTCAGCCACCCAAAATGCACAGTGCTTATAGTTAGTCTTTTGAATATATCTATACGACTTGAAACAGTAAGGATGCAGTCCACTGACAGCAACTTGGAGCGTCATTACGTAAATAAATAATCCGGAATTTTAAGGGGAAAATCTTGCCAGAAAAAAATACTCTCCCCCTTTTTTCTACTAAAAACGATCGACTCATAATTTTTTTAAGTTTTTCAATATGTCTTTTTTCCATATTAATGTTGAATGATGCTCTTTTTGTTTGTCGTTTTTGTTTGTGTTTTCGATCATTGTTTTTTGTCCATGGACTTCCCCTCTTTTGACATTTTAGTATTCTCATCATTCACATTTTATACAACATAATGCTAATAAAGAATCTTTATGATATCATGAATTATACGAGACGACCCGATTCAACAAACAGCATTTGCATCTTCCCTGTAGCATTTGCATTTTGAGCATATTGTGTTGGGCCAGGAAATATATAATAACAGTAATATGCCTGTTTCCTGCGATGTAAAAGGTTTTTTTTTTTTTTTTTTTTTTTTTATCTAATTCAATAAACGCCTCTACATACATACATACCATAAACACTATTATTTTATATCGGTTCAGAATTAGCTTCTATTGAATAACAAGGGGCCACATGACATTCTTAACTCTTCATTGATAATTTCTATCGATCTTTAACAGAAAAAAAACGGACCGTTAAAGACCGGTTGGGCGCGGTTTCTCTATTTGGAGAGATGTCCCACATTTTCCTGATTTCAATTTCATATTGAAGTTGTTGAATTATTTACATATGTTTTCGTTAATTATAAAATGATAGAAAACTTTATTTTGTTTTCATAAACTGAAAAACTGTACTTACATGAATAGTAGTGACTTATAGTTAGGGCCCCGCCAAAGGCGGGTCGCCCTATAGTGATCAGTCTGTCCGTCCGTCCGTCCGTCCGTAACACTTTGTGTCCTCTCCATATCTAGAGAACCATTATGATTTCATACTTTACATGTTTATTAACCACCACCAGAGGGCGTGTCATGATGTATGTACAACTTCCTAGGTCAAAGGTCAAGGTCAAAAAACTTTGGTTTCAGTTGACAACCCTGTGTCCTGTGGTGAAGATCGTGTTCGCTCTATATCTTGAGAACCGTTATGATTTCAAAGTTTATACTTGACATGTATATGAACCAACACCAGAGAGTGTGTCATAATTTATGAACGACTGCCTAGGGCAAAGTTCAAGGTCAAAAACTTTGGTTTCAGTTGACAACCCCATGTCCTATGGTAAAGATTGTGTCCGCTCTATATCTTGAGAACCGTTATCATTTTAAAGTTTATACCTGAAATGTATATAAACCAATATCAGAGGGTATGTCATAATTTATGTACAACTTCCTAGGTCAAAGGTCAAGGTCAAAAACTTTGGTTTCAGTTGACAACCCCATGTCCTATGGTAAAGATCGTGTCCGCTCTATATCTTGAGAACCGTTATCATTTCAAAGTTTATACTTGACATGTATATAAACCAACACCAAAGGGTGTGTCATAATTCCTAGGTCAAAGGTCAAGGTCAAAAACTTTGATTTCAGTTGACAAACCCATGTCCTATGGTAAAGATACAATTTTTTAATGCACATTATTCACAGCGGGGCCCACAGAGATGGCTCCCATCTCAATGATATCTAGTTATCACTATGACTGGTCTTCACTTTTTCCTATAGAAATCGTACAATAACTCGAGTTTGTTTTGAACAAATTGAATTTATGAGAATTTTTAAAAACATGGTTCCTCAATGAAATAAACATAATAGTTATTGAAAAACTGGTCATTATCGTGATATATGAACTGCCCGTAAGACTGTGTTTTTCAATAACTATTATGTAATTAACGTTACCCGTTTGGAAGCTGCGGAATCGTATACATTTAATGGGACTGACTTTTTATGCTTGAACTACGTGTAAATCAAATTTTGTTTTTCAGGTAAATTTACAAACGTTGTAGCTAGGTGGCCAGGAAGCGTACACGACAGTCACATTATGAGATGTTCGCAAGTGTGCACTCATTTAGAGGAATCCCACCTGTCAGTGCAAGATGGGTTGATCCTAGGTGACAGTGGATATGCGTGTAGGAGTTTTCTCATGACACCATATCTGAGGCCAACAGAGCCATGCCATGAGAAATTCAATAAAGCTCATATGAAGACAAGATGCTGCATTGAACGGACATTTGGTTGGTGGAAGAAGAGGTTCAATTGTCTACATCAGGGAATCAGAATGCACCCAGAAAAAGTTTGTAAGATTATAATGGCATGTGCAGTCTTGCATAACTTAGCCATTGAGATGAAAGAACCAATGGACGAGTATGACAACGAGATTGTAAATAATGATGACTTAAACATTGTTTTCCGTGGACCCGACGAAGGACGCATTGTACGAGATCATATAGCCAGGGGATTTTTCTCATAGATTTATTAGTGTAACAATTAAAAAGTTGATGAAATACTAGCATATAAAAAGAAATTAAATGTACATATAAAAATAAATCAAACAAAACGATTGCGTTCATTGACTAATTATCATTTAAAGCTTGCAAGGTGAGATATGCGTCCTCTTCCTGATTTGCCCACTGCTGAAGTCTTCTAATTTCCAACTCTAATTTAATATTTTCCAGTTTAATTTTAGTTTTTTCAAGCACAAATTTCTCTTCTTGCACAGTCAAAACGTCGTACTGCTTTTGCATGAGCATTTGTGGTGTAACAGTCTCTGTTTTTCTTTTCTTGGGAGCGTGTGGTGTACTGCATGCAGGTGGTGGCTGATGAAATGACAACACGCTTTCATTCCCGGTTCTACATTCAGATGGTGGTTGTTCTTGAAAGAATAACACGCTTTCATTCCCTGAGTTGTCATTTCTATGGACAATAGCTTCTGTTATTATAGTAGATTGGGCTGAATCTTCAATGCCAGAATTAGACATATCTGAAAAACGAAGATGGAAACAGATTAGTTCGAGAAATCATGAGAAATTACTGAATCTTTTTTATTCTTTGGTAATGTGCGATTACAGGTATTTAATAAGTACTAGACCCAAATTGCACTGAGTACCCTAATTGCACCTATTTAGTAAATGTAGCATCGGAAATCTTACATGTTTTCTTAGATGTAAAACAATTTGTATTTTTTTTATTTGACATTATGCTCCTCTTTAAACATAAGTAAATATATTTAAATATGCACAAAACGTTCACAGTATACATCAACAGATGAAGTATAGAACTGCAAAAGGTAAAATGTACAGAAACGTCCACCAACAGGTCATCTTTTAAAAATAAGCAAATAAAATATGTTACAAGCCTCCATTTCTTAAGAAATGAATAGTAAGCAAAGATTAATGTCCACTTGTTCTAATTATTTGAAGAAATAGAACAAATTATCCGTTATTCGAATCTTAAGGCTGCGAATTTAAGCATGGGTGTAATTTGGACACTCCTTATTTCAGAATCGTGGACCGTTTTAGGTCTATTCGAACCCATTTTTTATGATTCATTATAGATTAAAAATTATTAAATTGGTGGAACCATATATTGAATAATGATACATCTACAAAATAAACACTGAATGGGAATTTTTTGTCTGGATAATAAATAAATGTAGGTGAAAAAAATGTGCAATTTGGGTACCCTCACGTTAGCTGCCTGTAAGTGGGTACTCCTGCATTATTTAAGTTCATGTGGTTAGCGCTCGATTTCTTTTTGTAATATTACATTTAATGAGTTGATCCTTATCTGTTCTTTTTCATATTGTATAAAACTACCCGTTTATCATAGGGTTTAAAAACAAAAGTACCAGGGGGGGGGGGGGGGGGATCCAGCCATTTTTAAAAAGGGGGGGTCCACCCATTTTAAAAGGGGGTCCCAACCCAGAAGAAAGAGGGGGGGGGTTTATACCATATGTCCCCATTCAAATGCATTGATCGGCCTAACAAAAGGGGCGGTTCCAACCCCCGGAACACCTCCCCCTCTGGATCCGGCACTGAGTACATATGTTTTGTGGGTAAAAAATTAAGGCCGGGACCGATCATTTACTTGTTAAAATGGTGGGGCGTTACGGTTTTTTGTCCGAGATTGTTCAGCTCGATCATTCAAATATTTTTTCCCTAACTTAACATTTCTATGCATTTGATAATGATATAATCATTTGATAAAATTTGACTCATTTTTTTTTTTGTTTGTACCTGCATGCTTTTCCTAATTTTTTTTTAACCATATTTGGGATAAACACACTCTGTAGCAAAAACCTAAACTAGCCCGCCTATATGCAAATTAATTGGTCGGTCGCACACTTCACCCCCCCCCCCCCCCCCCCCCCCCCCAAAAAAAAAAATCATGAAAAACCCACACCTAGTACAAGTATAAATCTGAATTAAACCAGCGCTACTGAGATCAAAGTTATTAATTATATCATGTAAGTACTGTGTATCCATGGTTTGGAAGTACTGTACTTACATGCTTATATATGGGTCATTTTCAAAAAATGTGGATATTTCAGTTGTGAAATAACAATACAAAAAAATATTCAATTTTCAACTTTAATATATGAAATTGAATAGTTTAACAACAATACAACCTGAAATAAAAATATGCAATCTTAAATGCTACTACAAAAATATTTTTAAAAATAACATAGAAACAAGTATGGGACATATGTCAACTACATAACGGATTTAGTTTCGGTCCCTAATTTTTTTTTAATAATATTTACATTTTGCTTGATATATATTTCCATAAAAATCATCACACTTTTTTCAAAACAGTTAACATGGTTAGAATAACACTTTTTAGAAACATATTTTAAAGTGAATTTAATTCAGCATTGTCAACTACATAACGCTTTTTGTCAACTACATAACGTTATGTAGTTGACCGTTATGTAGTTGACCTATTTGTGGTTTTTGGATGTTTTTCTTGACCCTAATACTACCAGATAAATGGTTTTTATTGAATTAGAGTCAGTATTATAGACTTTGAATGATTTATGTAAAAAAAATTATTTATGCCAAAATTTATCAATGTTTTTGCCGTTACAAAGTTGACATAGAATAAAATTACGGAGTAATTTGTACTCACAAAAACTAATCTATAATGAAATGAATCAATGAGGTCATCCTGTAACTTTAAGCACGTCATCAGAGGATGAAGAGTAAGTAGAGAGCACTTCCTTAGTTACAGGGGATATAATCAGTTGTTTATTGGCAACATTATTTCATTTGTGTTATGTAGTTGACATTTTTTTAAGTACGAAATGAAAAGTAAAAAAAAATGCTAATAAAATCTAATAATTCCCTGTATTTGTGTATACATACCTGCAGTGATACCTATATATTTATAATAACAAAAGAAAAATAATAATTTCCGCTGGGTATTAAAACCAGCATTTAAAAAAGACTAGTTTTTCAATTTCGTACAAGCAATTTTGGGGTTTTTGGACCCTTTGAAACCCACTGGAAGCAATTTCTGTAGCTAAATTTCATATTGAATTTGCTGGAACTTGTTACACACACCAAAAACTAAATGGTGTATCTAAAAATTGGATAAAAATATTTATACTTTTTTAGAAATATTGATTGTACAAGAAAATCCACATTTTTTGAAAAAGGCCCATATATAGGTCTAAGGTAAAAAAAAAAAAAATGTCAAAGACAAGACTTATAGTGTGTGTGTTTTGGGGGTGAGGATGTATGTTTTTCTTTGTCACACGAATTCGTTTTTCATTTTCAACGGGAGTCCAATTATTTAAAAAAAAAATGTTAAATAACTCTGAAGAGTACGGGGATAATTTAGAATAAGATTATTCGTTTTTGTTCACTTGCTTGGCCACATAATTTACTGGTACTGTAAGGGTCGTAAAGGTTATAAAAAAACATCATACCCGAGAACATATATATCCCCCTTTTTTTCCTTTCTTGGAACTTTGGTAGTCGGTTCCTTAGCATTATGCATGATTATTCGATTGCTAGAAATTTAAGTTCGGAAATTTATAACCCTAACCCCCAATCAAAAGGTCTGTGTTTTAGTAATGTTATAATGTGGGAGTAATTGTCTCTTTGGAAACCCCTTTATGGGGCCGCTGCATCATGACGCGCACTGTTCTAGCGTGCGATAGTGTGTACTGTGTGCTTATTACACAGGAAGGCCGAACTTTGTCTGCATGATTGGAGGTGGTGGGAAACTGTCGAAAAGAATACATTTCAAGGAGTTTCAGGGGAGTTTTCTTAAACCTAACCATATCCTAGATACTTTTAGCTTTGATTTCACAATTTTGTTAAATCTGAAAGTAGCTTTGGGTTCGCTTAGGAAATTATGCAACCTTGTCAGAGCACGGATATCATTATGCATAAACATGATCAAGGTAGGCATTTATGTTTTACTCAAATACGATTCCATTTCATATACTCTTTAGGGCATACACGGTTTACCTTCAAGGTTTACTGTGACCATGGAAGATTCGCTTCCTTTTAAACCAACAAAACTTGAACAATCCTTCATCATTTCCACAATATTCTCGGTCTCACTTGTCAAGGCTTTGGGAGCAGGACCACCGCCAGTTTGGGCTCTATATTTCATACTTTCCGCATACTCCTTTTTTGCTTTTGTTTGTAAGTTTTGCCATTTTGTTTTGACTTCTTTATCTGAACGAGAATGCAAACCAAGAGCATTTATTTTGGACGAAATGTCTTTCCAAATGCCGTTTTTCTTGGAATTTGTAATTGAATTAGTCAATTTGCTCCGTATAACAGTAATATTGTCATTGACCAACTGTTGCAGCATGGTCATCTCCGCTGAATCCCATTTTGAAGATCTCTTTTTCTTATCAGCGTCGTCTGGAAACTCGGCCATTTTGTTCTTGATAAAAATCGCGAAAATGCACGTGAAGGAATGAATATTGGGAAATTGGAAATTAAACATGGTTTAAGTACGAATTATCATTTTAATTTACATTTAGTTAAACGTGGGACTAATTACGCTTTATGCAACGGTTTTTAAAGTCTTCTTTAACTAATTGGGAATTCTAATTTTAAGTACTGTTTAACTTTAAACCACGTTTAAATTTAAAAGACCTTTGTGCAACCAAGTCCAGGTGTTAAATATGCCAGATTCACGATTTCCAAGTGCTTGATAAAAGAGGGGGAGGGGGGGGGGGGGGGGGGGGGTAGGAGGGGTCCTGATCCCGAAATCGCGGGCTTAAAAACACGAAATCCCGAGGTCCCGAATTTAAATAAAGTTAAATCCCGGATCCCGAAATTTGAAAAAAAGAATTCCCGGATCCCGAAGGGGTAAATCCCGAAATCCCGAGCTTAAAAACACCCGATCCCGGAGTCCCGATAAAGGTCCTATCCCCCCTCATAAAACAAAAATGTGTTTTTTCCTTTATTTTTCTCGTTTTTTGCATAAGTTTGTCTTATGAGCAATAATTCGACCTATTTGAGTACGAATTATGACAAATTACCGTTAGTGAGAATTTCTAATTTTAGATGAGAACGTGTTCAGTTTATCATATTCATTATTACATAAATAAGTGAAGGGAGCGAACCTTGTTTCTCCCTTCTATTTGACATACATGTTTTTGAGGTTTTATGTAAATATTTAGCATGCTTAGGGTGTGTGTTTAAATTGAATTGGTTTGCAAATGATTTAAATATCAATTAAAGAAGAAGGAAATAAGTTTATCCAGATGCTTTTCTCTTTTATTTGATTTATGGAGGTGTGTCCTGTTTTCGTTTATTTTTTCACAGATTTGTGTTTCCATAATAACATTTTATAATGTCAAAAAACTTTGTTCCAACACATTTACATTTAAGTTAATAAGTTTGGCACAGACGTACAACGGAATGAAATGTATGGTTAAAATCTACAAAGCTTGCATACAGAGGCGTTCAGCTATTTTTCGTAAAGTTGTCAATTGGAGTGATTAGGCTTCGACCTTAACCCGAGGTAGGAAATGACACACCAAAGGTTTTATTTGTGAAATCAAAAGAATATTTTCCGGTGAATGTTATTTGTTTTTAAATTATTTATTTAACAGCTTTTTGACGTATTTAAGAGAACAAACGTATAACTTTTCATCCTTTGTGTACAACTAATTCGAAGACTGTTGAATTAACAAATATAAAAAGATGTTGATAACATGAAGGCAGGATATAAATATGGCGTATAAGCCGCCCTCCCTGGTAAAATGTGTTCTCGATTCATAATTTTTCAATCTTAACATCTCTTTCTGACAGGAACATCACTAATTGGATCGCCAACTAATCTCGAATGTCTATTAAGTTTGATAGCATATTATTGGTATAAGAAGTTCATTGGTGGTACAAAATTGTTGAAAGATGGCGACAAATATTACGGTACATCAAATAAAACTCTAACAATAAAAAACTTTGAGCTGGCAGATGAAGGTTTTTATAGATGTGAAGGATTTACCACTAGAGGTTCATATTCTATGAGTCATTTGATACAGTTGTTTGTAGCAGGTAACTTATGTATAATTGTACATTGTATACACTTGTTCTTCTGATTCAACACTCTATATTTTATTTTATCACTGCAATTTGATTTCTGTATACAAACCTTTTCCGGTCGCTCGTTTATTACATTGGTTTTCCACTCGTTCTGTTTAATTTTGTCAGTGTTAATGGGCCATGTAAATCTGGTCTCGAAATGGCCAAACTATGCATCTTAAGCATCAATTGTATGTGTGCAACTATTTTGGAATTTATTTATTAAACAGCAAAATCAAAAGTAGATTATTTAATTTCATATAAAACATACTTTTACAATCTATTACGCAAATTCATACAATATGAGTTTTGTCCATTACACAGTAATTTATGTCTCTATTTTACTGGTTTTTACATATATCGATTTGACATATATTTCTTAAAACACGTATCTATCGTTAGTTGATGGTGGCTGGTCGACCTGGAACACATAGGACGCTTGCACATCAACATGTGGAAATGGACAACACAGAAGAAGACGTTATTGTAATAATCCTACACCTGCAAATGGTGGTTCAAAGTGTCAAGGAGGAGACTATGAATACAAATTATGTTCACCATCTTTATGTCCAGGTGATTTGATCTTTATATTACTTCATATTTCATTTAAAGAATTTTTTTTACTGTATTAGTTTCTTTATTTAATGATTTGATTGAGGAATAATTGCACATGTATATGATTTAACGTAAAAAGTCGGAAATATTAAACAAATGCGTGGGGTAAACAAAAACAGTTTTTAACACAAAGCACAGAACATTTCACTTATAGACATATACACACATATAAGCTCACACAATTATAGATATCAGATTGCCGTCTTGGAAAATATGAGGAGCATGTATCGAAACACGCAGAAATAGATATTCAATTAGGAGATGTTACTGAAACTATCCGTAGCGGTGGCGCATATTCCCGTGGGAGTGAATATCATAATTTTTTCTGTGCACTGTCGGCATGGGAATTCTATTAATTCTTATTATGACTATAAATAAATGATCATACTATTTGTTGGGATGATAGTATTCGATTAGGAGATGTAACATGTGAAATTGGACAACACATGATACGTTACATTAAAAATAATGCATTAGCAAAGTGACGGCAATAGTTACCAAAGTGGACAATACCAGTAAAGCTTCTGTACGTGTAAAAGGGTAATTTTCATATTGGTTTTAAAACAACATTGTTATTGCTATTTTGAAATGGAACAAACTAAGCCTTGTTTGGTTCTACGTGAGTAAAATATTTCAGATGACTTTCATTATTCCAAAATCAAAAATTTAAAAATCACTTCGATTGCAATAAAATGAAATTCAGAAAAAAAACCCTTCGTTTTATTTAAATATGTTATGTTCTTTATATTTCAAGTTGATACAGGATGGTCGTCATGGGATTCTTGGGGAGTATGTGACGTCACATGTGGAACTGGACAAAAAAGTAGGAGACGATACTGTAACAATTCTAATTCAGCAATGGGCGGCGCTTATTGTCAAGGAGAAGAATATGATTTCAACTCCTGTTAATTATCTTCATGTCTAGGTGACTTAATTTCCCATTATTTCACAATTTAAAAATTCAATAAACCGCAAACAGTTTTATTCTTGAAATTATCCGAAACAATCCGATAAAGGCAACAGTAGTATACCGCCGTTCGAAACACATAAATCGAAAGAGAAAAAAAAAAAAACAAATCCGGGTTACACACTAAAACTTAGGGAAACGCATCAAATATAAGAGGAGAACAACGACACAACAGAAACAGAACATTAACATGTAACATACACATAAACGAACTATAATATAACAATGGCCATTTTCCTGACTTGGTGAACACATGTGGTTCTCAAAACTAAGAGATGTCTATGCTATTTATGACAACATTTTAATCAAGTATTTACAAAATATATTTGTTTACATATAAGCATGATAAGGCCGTTAGTTTTCTCGTTTGAATTGTTTTACATTGTCTTATCAGGGCCTATTATAGCTGACTATGCGGTATGGGCTTTGCTCATTGTTGAAGGCCTTACGGTGACCTATATTTGTTAATGTCTGTATCATTTTGGTCTTTTGTGGATAGTTGTCTCATTGGCAATCATACCACTTACATGTACATCTTCTTTTTTTATATTTGAGCAATTTTCATGAAACTTGGTGAATTATTTTTGTATAACATAATCCTGATAATTTTCCTTTCAATTTAAAAAAATTCTGATTTATGTCATTGTACTATTGGGATTTGGATAGTCTCAAGAATGCTTTCACCAATTTTTATGAAACTTTGGTGAATTGTTTTTATATCTTGACATAAACTCCCTTTTTATTTTCAGGCGCGGATCCAGAGGGGGTGTTCCGGGGTTGGAACCCCCCCTTTTTTTTGGACGATCAATGCATTTGAATGGGGACATGTAGTTGGAACCCCCCCTTTGTCCTGGGTTAGGAACCCCCCTTTTTAAATTGGCTGGATCCGCCCCTGATTTTCATGACCCATAGTGGAGGGGGCATTAAGTTTAACACTTGATCTTCTGTCCGTCTGTCCAAAAGTTGTTTTTTGTTCTCTTACAGTACTTTAGTTTGCCTGAACCAAATTTAATTAAACTTTTACAAAAGCTTGTTATCACAATACTCAGACCAAGTTTGAATTTTGGTAATGTCAGTGTTACTGTACTAGAGTTATGCCCCTTTACAAATGGGAAAAAAATGCTGAATTTTTGGTTTCCCGTTCTCTACACTTTAGTTTGTCTCAACCAAATGTTATGAAACTTATACACAATGCTTATCACCACAAAATACAGATTAAGTTTGAATTTTGGTAGTGTCTTTTACTATTCTAAAAATGTTCTAGAGTTATGTTCTTTAAAAACGGAAAAATTATAAATTTTTCGTTTCCAGCCTCTAACTTAAGTTTACCTCAACCAAATTTTATTAAACTTTAAAACAATACTTTTTACCACAAAATCAGATCAATTTCAAATTTTGATAGTAACCATGGTAACACTTTTACAGTTCTTCAGTTATGTTCCTTTAAAACTTTGAAGAATATGCAAGCTGGAGTATCATCCCCTATTTATCATGTATATTTTTGTATAGATGCAGAGTTAAGGAACTTTAGTTGTTGGAAAGTTATTTAAAATCTGTCCATTTTCAAACTTTGGAAGGTTTTAGAAATGTATTTGTTAAAACATCACAGCCTTAAACTTAAAGTCACTTGAGATATCTCTAAATTGAGCCAAATTATCTTCATGTTTATGTCAATGAATACCACTGTGTGTGCATATCCTTTTTTTGTCGAGCCTGCAACTTTTGTTGCAAAAAGCTCGACATAGGGATAGTGATCCGGCGGCAGCGGCTACGGCGGCGGCGTTAGCTAACTTTTTAAAAGCTTTATATTTTAGAAGGTGGAAGACCTGGATACTTCATAATTTGTATATATAGATGCCTCATGTTACGATGTTTCAGTCAGTCACATGTCAAATGTCCTTGACCTCATTTTCATGGTTCAGTGACCACTTGAAAAAAAAGTTCAGATTTTTTGTAATGTTGAATTCTCTCTTAATATAAGTAATAGGATAATTATATTTGGTATGTGCATACCTTGCAAGGTCCTCATGCCCGTCAGACAGTTTTCACTTGACCTCGACCTCATTTCATGGATCAGTGAACAAGGTAAAGTTTTGGTGGTCAAGTCCATATCTCAGATACTATAAGCAATAGGTCTAGTATATTCGGTGTATGGAAGGACTGTAAGATGTACATGTCCAACTGGCAGGTGTCATCTGACCTTGACCTCATTTTCATGGTTCAGTGGTTATAGTTAAGTTTTTGTGTTTTGGTCTTTTTTTCTCATACTTTATGCAATAGGTCAACTATATTTGGTGTATGGAAATATTTTATGATCTATATGTCAGTCGCGCAGGTTTTATTTGACCTTGACCTCATTTTCACGATTCATTGCTCAGTGTTAAGTTTTTGTGTTTTGGTCTATTTTTCTTAAACTATAAGTAATAGGTCAACTATATTTGTTGTATGGAAGCATTGTAAGCTGTACATGTCTGCCTGGCATGGTTCATCTGACCTTGACCTCATTTTCATGGTTCAGTGGTCTTTGTTTAGTTATCTTGGTTAATGTTAAGTTTATGTGACTGTTTTTAATAAGGCTTTATACTTAGGACTATCAACATAATATCAATGATTAGTAAAGAAGGCGAGACATTTCAGCGTGTGCACTCTTGTTTTATTTGGAGGGGGGTCTTATTTGTGCAGTGCTCATAGTTTTTCTAGTTGATCATTAAAATTCATTTATAGCATAAAGACCAACTAAAAGGGCAACAAGCTTATCAAGCACTCATGGTACAGATTTTTATTAAACACACATTAATATACATCAATTCATTATGTACATTAAACAGCAAAAAAAACATTGATGCAAGATGTCATTCAATACTAACTTTTACTCTTTTATGTATAGGACAAGAACTATAGAAGAATTAAGAATTGTAAACAGCAGAAATGATAGGCAAGTTAAAATTTGCACAAGCCAACTAAACCTAAATGGTAAGGCCACTTTTATTTTTAAAAAAGTTATTGAACTTGAAAGACAGTTATCATGATTACTATAAAAATTAAAAGATGTGGTATATTAAATATGAAAACTATTGATCATGGCTTAAAGAAAGCAATTGTAGGCCTGTGACGACCTTCAATAATGAGAAAATCCGTACCCTATAGTCAAAGTAGGCAGCTATAAAAGACCCTCAGATGAAAAATTGAAACAATCAAAACTGTAAAACTAATTGCCTAGTTTATAACAAAATAAATTACAAAAAAATAGATATGAACAGTATGAAACAACAACAACAACCACTAAATTTTAGTGTCAGACTAAACTGACAAAAACTACAGGCTCTAAACTTTGGACAAGCACAATAGGAATATGGCAAGGTTATATTAAATATAAGATGTGGCATGATTGCCATTAAGACAACCCTCCACCAGACAACCAATGATTTAAATTTCCTGCAAACACAGACTGGACTACTAAATTTTCTATTTTATAACGTATTATAATGATTGTAATTTACGCAATAATAATATAGTGCTATTAATTTTAATTTATTCTCATTGCAATTAAGAAAATTACAATTAACATTTATTTTTACAGATCCAGAACAATCAACAAATATATCAATAGTACTTGGAACAGTCAGTGGTGTCTTACTCATTATAATAGTAATAATACTTGTGGTTATATATGCGAAAAGGTACTTCAAGTAATGATACAGTAAAGTCGATGAATGCTTTTTTTCATGATCTTTCAGAATTAATGAGAAGAGAGTTTTCCTTTTATATGTATATTACTTTTGTTAATAGCGTTATAAGGTTTTGAAGTATTGCTTCAATTTTTGTTCCTAATCAATTTAAATCAAACTACATATGATTTACGATTGATCCTTTGGCATCGCATCTCTCTTTGACAAAGAAACGCTTTACAATAACGAAAAGTATTACGAACGACACAATATACCCTCTGTTCAGAGGCAAAACCATCAGGTTAAAAGCATATGGTGTAAAGTAGATAAATTTATTTTATTATTCAGAACTTTCCCTCCTCAATCAAAATAAATTTCCTCGGGTATTAAATATAAATGAATCGTTATTGGTTTGTGACACATGATAGTGGTCACAGTATAGTACATACTATAAATAATAAAGAGGGTTTGTATTAGTTTGAGACGCCATTATTTCCCCAGTCTTGTTCGTATACACGTTATCGCTACTTGGAGATTAATTCCGCTCGACCAAAGAATATACGCCGGTTGAATTTTTGACGTCATACAGCAATTACTTTTTCATTGTGGCGCAAGATATTTTCTATTGCGACGTCAAAATTGTACTGGAAATTTTGCGATGTCCAGTGATAGTGGACAAATAGTGATAAGGTGTATTTGCATTCGGAGTCGACTCAAGGTTTGTTTAAAATTGTTTTAACATTGTGCACGTGATATCAAGGTCAACGACTACGTCTAAATTCCCCATTTGAAGATAATTGGTAAGACAAATTCTTTACACAGTGTGTAATATTACCAAATACAACATATACGGTGACATTACCTTCAATATTGACTCGAGCTTCCCTCGGTATCTATAATAACAATAATTATATGGATAGTGCAATAACTGGTCCATAATGAAAATAATGAGTGATACTTACATTGCATCTTACTTTCTCTCCTAAGGAGACGGTATAATTCTAAAAAGGAGCCGGATTATGACATACCAGATATCAGGAGAGGTGAGTTGTTGAATCTCGAAAATTATCTTGGTAAATACTTACAAAGTTTAAAACAAACACTTGCCAGAAAGCAGAAAGTCTTTTAAACAAACCGTAGATTAGGAACCATAGCAATAGAAAATCACTATGCCAATCAGAAATCACATATAAAGGAAATGAAAATCAGCTGTCTTTTGCCAGGATTTAGTCCTGGTATCTATGATGAGTTTATTTGCATATGCGCATTTATCATGTTTATAACTTTCTAGTTTTCCGATTGCAACTTAAAATACTGGATCCTTGAGAAAATATCTTTCATTCTAATTACGTCTTTAACAAGCGCAAACACAAAGTAATGATAAATCAATCCAAAGCTTACATTCTGATAGAAAACTACATGAACAACATATGTATAAAAAGTATTTTCTCAATTGTGTTGCTTTCTACTATTCATATGCATAAAATTATTTCTATGCACAGTAAACAAAACCATAGAAAACCTGCAATGTAATCCTAATGCCCTTTAGTATCCAGCTGTCTAGTAGCACCGTTATTAAGTTATCATACCATTACATATATCGTCTCGTTCGGATTATGTTGCGGCAGTGAATTTTAGAGCTTGATGTGTTGGTTAATATTGTTTTATCATTAATAGTTCAGCTTTTTATTTCAAAATACTTCCTGAATCGGGATCAATTGTTTTCTATTTCTGAAAACATCAGACAGAAACGTCATTTTGAGGCTGAATGTAAAATTGTTTGATTTTGTAGCGTATGAATTTATTTATCTCACATTTATTTCAATAGTCACTAAATGCGAATTCAGCCCTCGGTTTGAAATAGGATGGTTTCATGTTCCTTAATATCAATTTCCCATTTTTCAGCAATAACATAAACTCTGCTCCGTTGATGATGTAGAACGCATATTATGTTTTTCGTATGTTCCATATGTTTACCACAATCATACAGTTCATTGTGTCACTATAGATAAATTTATAATGCCGATTTCCATGTTAACGACACGTGTTTCTAGAATAAACTGCACATGATATTCACAAGATGATAAGTTTAGGCAAAATACATGAAATAGTAAAAACCGACTGTTCTTTACAAGTTCAGACATAACATATTAATATAAGGTCAGTGGGCGTTTAAATTACAATTTTATTACGTTTAAATTAAATCGACTCTATAGCAAGAGACTGCAAAATTATTAAAGGGGTGATTTGTAATTTTTTTCGGTTCAAATATAGTATAGTAGAAAGCATGTGAAAAGAAAAAGAAATGTTCATTCAAACAGTTGGATTTCTTTTAAACGATCAAATCTGATAAACAGAATATTACTACATCTTTCATTATCCGAACTTAAATATTTCGAAGTAGATCAATGTCTGATTTGAAAATAAAAGGGTCATACATTCACCAAATACACATTATCGCTATTTGTCCGCCATTACTGGATATCACACAGGTTCCCGTAAAATTTTGACGTCATCAAACAAAATATATGACGCCACAATGGAAAAGTGATTGTTGTTGACGTCAAAAGTTCAAGCGGCCGGGTCAGCCGGGATTAGCGATAAGGTGTATAATCAGTCTATAAAACATATGCAGTTGATTTTTAGAAAACGTACATCAATTATTATTGTTGAATTTTCAGTTGAACCTTATATTTATGAAGAAACACATGTCAATCATACATACCAAAATGATCAACAGAGCGCTGAAGTAGATGTTTATTATATAGAAAATGTGAGTACAACTTTCATTGCTTTTTATTTACAGCTAGTTATTTGATCTTAAAGCAGATTTTATTTGTTTTAATGACTTTTAATAACAGATAAATAAAGGCAACAGTAGTATACTGCTGTTCGAAAGTCATACATCGATTGAGAGAAAACAAATCCGGTTACAAACTAAAACCGTGGGAAACACTTACTATAAGAGGAAAAAAACAAAACAACAGGAACACTGAAGCAACTAAAAAATAAACGACAATACAACACACACAGAAACCAACTATAAATAACAATTGCCATTATCCTGACTAGGTACAGGATATTTTAAGTAAAATTGATGGGTTGAACCTGGTTTTGTTGCTAGCCAAACCTATTGCTTGTATGGCACTGTTAAATATAACACAAAAATAACAACATTACATGACAGGAAAACAGTACAAATAAATGCAAGAACTTTCAGGACAGAGAAATACACAAATAAACAATACAATTGACATTTCGACATGCTAACCACAAAATAAAAAAAAACGAACGCGTAAAATAACATAGGACAGCACACAGAAACAGCACAACATAATCACGAACTGTCCGTGACACGACGTCACATGTACATTTCTAAAAACTGAATATAAATAAAGATTAGGCTGTAATTATGTTATTTGATGCATTTTATAACAATTACAAGGATTTTTATACAAAATTGTTGTGTAGTAATTAGATAATTAATTGTATTATCTAGATAACTTTGATATGTAGACACAGAAACTTGTCTAGAAATCTTTAATGAATAAAACTACAAATAAAATAGAGAATGGATATGGGGAATGCGTCAAAGAGACAAATGAATACTTCGGAATTGATATTACGTTTCAGCTTTTAGTCATGAAAGACAAAATAAAGATACAGTGCTTGAGACTGAGTAATGTACATCTATCTTCCGCAAATTTGTTTCCTTCTATATTTTCTGAAGTGTTCTCTTTGGATACATTTCCTTTAATTTGCGTTTTTCTTCTTCACAATTTTGATTTTAAAATGTCAGAAGCAGTAGCTGTATCTTGAATTTATGCACGTGCCACCCCAGGACATATTTCTTCATGTGTATTACTGTTATTTGGTTGGAACCTGCGGATGGCTTATGTTATAAGTATAAATTTACATGTTGGTTTTTCTATATCTTAATTTTAATGTTTTGTTCTAATATTTTCGTTGATAGCTGTTAATTTGTCAATGCTATTGTTATACTATGTGTAATTATTATAATATATATATTGATTTACAGAATAGATATTAGTGTCAATAACGGATAACTTACAGCCATATTGGAAAATATCCGGCAACACGTTTGAGTTCCAGAGAGAGTTTCAAAAAGTAAAATCACAAAAATACTGAATTCAGAGGAAAATCAATTCGGAAAGTCCATAATCACATGGCAAAATCAAATAACAAAACGCATCAAAAACGAATGGACAAGAACTGTCATATTCCTGACTTGGTACAGGCATTTTCAAATGTAGAAAATGGTGGATTGAACCTGGTTTTAAAGCTAGCTAAACCTCTCACTTGTATAATTCTGAATCTCATGATTGATATTTCATCTTACTTTAAAATACATGTCATCTTTCACATTTTGGCTCGGCAAAGCTTTTTTGTCATTGACGTAAGGGTGGTCATAGAACCAAGAAGCGTTACCCTCGATGGAACCAGTTTGTTTTAAATATGTATGGCTCAATGACAAGTAGTTTAATTTATTTCCGATGTCCATATTAAAATGCCTCCAAGATCGTTCTACAAATTGACCGCCGATAACTTGTATTGATTTCAAATGTGATTGTTATTGACTGGTAATGAGAATTGTTGCAGGTGACATAAGTGGTTCATTCAAATATGAAATTCAAATAGTGAAGATATGGAATGTTTGAAACATTTTGTTAATAAATTATGGATAACGAATTTCTAGCTCATTTATGATTAAAGGGGCATTAGTTGTCAAAGTTATGTTCACTGATTTGACAGTGAACCTTCATGCATGAGCCAAGCTGGCGAACCAAAAGAAATTTCATCACATAAAAAGAAAGGTTATAAACCAGGTAGAAAAAACACTCAAACATACACACATTACAGAGCTTAACACAAATCAATGAAAATCAAAAAACCTGAACTAGAAATTGTGAAGAGATCTTATATTCAGTTAAACCAAATATAATATTTGGAACTGAAACTTGGTCAGATAAAGAAACATCCGCCTATAATTATTTTTCAAAATCAGACTACAATGAATACAGGGGATTGTCCACCCAATGAAAAAATCATTGAAGTGTCTTAATTGCCATATAATAAATATCATATCTGATAAAATCTCAGAACAACTAACTGCTGAAGTAAATATCTTACTCCAGAAAAATAATTCGTGGTTGCTTCTACAGACCACCTTCAGTCACGGGTTCTTCACTTACATCACTAAGCCGCACAAATGGGAACTCAAAGGCTAATATAATCGTAAAGGGAGATTTCAACCTTGGGCATATAGACTGGCAAATACCATCAGTAATTCCTTGACAATAAACAACATCAAACTCTCATCGAGAAAAAAAAATGACCACTCCTTATATCAAATAGAAGATAAACCAACAAGGGGTGAAAGAATACTTAATCTCCTAATAACGAATGCACCGAACATCAAAAGTAAACTGGAATTAATGCCACCTTTTGGAAATGCAGATCATGACATCGTATTCACTGAATATACAATATCACTGAAAAGAAACAAAAAAAAAAAAAAAAAAACAGCAAAAAAAATCAATTAATACAAAAGAGCAAACTGGGAAAACATTGAATCAGACATAGTCAAGAACTAGAAGAAAAGATCAAAACAACATGCATGTATGATAAAAGTAACACTAATAAACGTTTAATCCCGCTGCAAATGTTTGCACCTGTCCTAAGTCAGGAATCTGATGTATAGTATTTGTCGTTTGTTTATGTACTTTATACGTGTTTCTCGTTTCTCGTTTTTTCCGACGTAGTCGGTATAGTTTCGGTTTGTGCCCTTTGAATTTCAGGACGCTTAACTATGGCAACAGAATACACATGCTCGAAAATCCTTTCTGTGATTGGACAAAATGCTGTCATGGTGGGTGATTTGGTTGTGTTTGAAAAAACGTCTCGTTAATTATATTGTGATGGAAAGAAAGTGAAAAACTATAAATATTTGAACTAGATCTTACAAAGATTTATATTTTTATTAAAATAATTGTTTCTCCGATAGCTCTTTGCATCCATGACAGCTGTTTATTCGGGACAATTATATAATTTTTAATGTAAACTTTGTTGTACGAACGTACATGACTTTTAGAACGCACCTACGCATGTGAGATTTCCGCGGGGTTATGTTGAATGTAAACAGAAAGATACGAGAACCGAGAATACTGAACACAAACAGAGAAAACGTTATTTAAATGGTAAATCACTTTTTTAAAATATAATCGGAATATTCATAAAACAATGTGTAACGTTCTTTTGTTGGTAATTGATTGATTTTTAGATAGTTAGAGCATTGTTGTTCACAAAATGAAGGAAGTGAACGGGCGTTGCCACCAAGGACAAATTGTGTCAAACGATGCAGGTTTGCAGTGCACTGCAATCGCCTTCTTGTAGTTACATTCAGATGGAGATTTAATTAAAGAGGTCCTGCATCATTAAGTCATTGTGCTTCTGAAGGTTATCGAAATGATAGTTTTAAACATATACTCAAATTTAAATACGTCGGATATCTTTTTTAAAGATAGTTCTTGTTTTTATATATAGATTAGACCGTTGGTTTTTCCCGTTTCAATGGTTTTACACTAGTAATTTTGGGGGCCTTTATAGCTTGTTGTTCGGTGTGAGCCAAGGCTCCGAGTTGAAGGCCGTACATTGATCTATAATGATTTATTTTTATAAATTGTTATTTGGATGGAGATTTGTCTCGTTGGCACTCCTATATATATATATAGTTGTAAAAAAACTATCACCCCATGCACAAATGAATGAAATAAAAATTTCAGAAAAGGGAGTAAAAAAAATTTGCTTAACATCAACCCAATTGAGGCACAGGCCCTGGTGCATTATGTGGAAAGATATTAAAGGAAATAAAATATCACCTCAATCCCATCATCACACCAATCTTCCAAAAGTCAATTAACTCTTAAAATACCAAACAGACTGGAAACATGAAAATGTCTGTCCTGTATTCAAAAATGGAGACAAACACAACGCCATAAATTTCAGGCCAATTTCACTCAAATGTATACTTTGCAAAAATACTGGAGCATATCATAGCTAGTCCAAATAATGAAACATCTTGCATAAAACAATGTCTTATATGATTAGCAAAACGGATTTCGATCAAAACGCTCACTTGTGACAGAATTAATGTCTTTCATACCTGGCAAAATATAACTATAACTTAATACCAACTGATGTCATTGTGATGGACTTTGCCAAAGCATTTGAGAAAGACCCTCACAAAAGGTAACTGTATAAGTAAACAAATAATACGACAAAGACAATAATACCTTGGAATGGATTGGAGATTTGTAACACCAACATAAACACACAGTCATATTAGACGGTGAACAATCAGAAAAAAATGGTGTAACATCTGAAGTGTCACAGGTTACCGTCCTTGGCCTAATTTTATTCCATATAAATATTAACGATTTCCCGGAAAACTTACACCACAGCATCTTAAGGTTATTTGCCGGTGACATCACAATCTATCGAAACATCAAAAACAAAGAAGATGCATTCAAATTAAAACAGGGTTGAAATTCGGAGGCACAATGGAAAAAAATACTGATCAATGTCCTTCCATACAGACAAATGCTCCTTATTAAGAATCATTCTAAAAAAAACCAGTTAATCATGAATACATCCTTCATGGTTACATTCTTCAAACTAATAGTTAGCAAAGGTACCATGATTATAATTTAATACGCATGACGCGCGCGTGCGTCTACATAAGACTCATCAGTGACGCAGGCTGGTACAGGATTTGGAAAATATTCGCCAACCCGCCAACCTTGTCGCCAACGTCGTCAACAATCTTAACAGTACCATGTTCGACAAGTCGCCAACATTCTGAACAGTACCCCTGTTCGCCAACGTCGCCAACATTCTGAACAGTACCCCTGTTCGCCAACGTCGCCAACATTCTGAACAGTACCCCTGTTCGTCAACGTCGCCAACATTCTGAACAGTACCCCTGTTCGCCAACGTCGCCAACATTCTGAACAGTACCCCTGTTCGCCAACGTCGCCAACATTCTGAACAGTATCCCTATTCGCCAACGTCGCCAACATTCTGAACAGTACCCCTGTTCGCCAACGTCGCCAACATTCTGAACAGTACCCCTGCTCGCCAACGTCGCCAACATTCTGAACAGTAACCTGTTTGCCAACGTCGCCAACATTCTGAACGGTACCCCTGTTCGCCAACGTCACCAACATTCTGAACAGTAACCTGTTTGCCAACGTCGCCAACATTCTGAACAGTACCCCTGTTCGCCAACGTCGCCAACATTCTGAACAGTCCCCCTGTTCGCAAACGTAGCCAACGTTCTAAACTGTTCTCCTGTTCGCCGTCGCCAACGTCGCTAACATTCTGAACAGTACCCCTGTTTGCCAGCATAGCCAACATTCAAAACAGTACCCCTGTTTGCCAAGCAGTGCTCATGTTCACAAACGTCTTCAAACATTCTAAATAATACCCTTGTTGTTCAAATTCAACATTGGAAACATTCTTAACAGTACCACTGTTTGCTTACTATCTAAACATGATGCATTTTAGCAATTTAAAATATATTTCATGTTATTTAAGTATAACATCTTCTTTCACTACAAACCATTAAAAGTCTGAAATGGCCTATATCTGTACTCGACTGTACTGATTTTTACTCGACCAGTCTGAATTCGTCTGAGATTTACTTGATAATACTCGACTGTAGTCTGAACCATACTTAACAGTCTGAATGTGTTCTTGACCAGTACTTAACCGTTTTATATGAGTCTGAACCGTACTCGACCAAGTCTGAACCGTACTCGACCTAGTCCTAACCATACTCGACCCAGTCTGAACCATACTCGACCAATTCTAAACCAAACTAGACCTATTCTTTGTATCTATCAGCTGAATTGTATCAATTTAGGATTTTTTTTAAAGTAAAAATGAAATTTGAACAACAACTTGAAATTAAAAATGTATTCAATACAGTATTGAAATTAAAATTTCACAATAATCAATCATAATATAACTTCAACTCAATATTAATCAACACTTACATAATAATACTTATCAACTTTTAAAATATAAATAAAACAAGGTGATCAAATTATCTAAAAAAATTAATTGTGACTAATATTTTCAATACTATTAAAAATTTTATGAATATTTCGGAAGTATTTTATGGTAACTAGACTATTTTCACCGTTAACTTAAGCTTTATGTTAAGATTTATGGTGTCAGTTGAGTTCAGGTAATAATACAGTGAATATTTTTTTATTAAGATATATACAAAATAGTATATAAAACAACTTAATAAATTTAAAAAAACATGAGAGCTTAATTGTTTTGTTTTATTAAATCAAGAATTTAATATAATCATTATAATAGAATTATCATAGCAATCCTTGATAATTTTTTTTTAAAAAGGAAATGTATTCCAAAGTAACAGTAAAAATAAGTAACAGTAAAACAAATTTCAATTAATTTAAGTATTTTTTTGTCAAATTAACATGGCATACATAAAGCACTTTAAAATGTTCTAATTACCTCAGTACATGTGTGTTTTACAGGTAAAAAGAAAGCCCTATTTTCTTAAATTCGTGTATTACTTATGTAGTACATACATGTATATTCGAAAGGCCTTGTTATTTAATTTAAACAGGATGTTGCAATTTTGAATCAATTTTATTTAGAATTTAATACCTCTGACCAGGTGTGATGATCTTATTTATGAGTTTGCTCCCAAGCAGAGGTTATACTTTATATTTTACCACTAATCAAAAAAGCAATTTTATTTATTTATTTAATTTTATCCCCTTTTGATATAAGTTATATATAATATATTTTTTTATCCTAAATATAATCAGAACATATATTTCTTTTATAAGGTTAAAATCTTTTATAAATTTTGTTAGCTGTTGTTATATATGGCAGTTAAAACGAAATTCACTTTAACAGTTACGAAAGTAGAGGTTGTTTGGTCTAGTATGGTTCAGACTGGTCGAGTATTGTTCAGACCTTTGGTTAAGTATGGTTTAGACTGGAAAAATAGGTCGAGTACAGGTCGAGAATGGGTTAAGACTGTTTCAGACTGGTCGAGTAATAGTTCAGACTATTTTCAACGGCAAAGGTAAGGGTCAAGTACGATTCAGTACAGTCAAGTATGGTTCAGACTGGGGTCGAGTAATGTCAAGTAAAAGTCAGACCAATTCTGACTGGTCGAGAAAAAATCAGTACAGTCGAGTACAGATATAGGCCATTTCAGACTTTAATGGTTTGTAGTGTTAGTTTTGCTTGTTTTTGTAACAATGCATTTAATTTAAATTACAAAAATATCTGTATTACTAAAAAATTATCACACCAGGGTTTTCATTATCACAAACTAGTCATTACATTGACTAAATTTCATCATTAATAAAAAGACATAATTCATAAATGAATCAACATGCAGACATCTTATATGTCATGTTCAGGACAATTAGGTATTCCATATCAAGCCTTTTATGGTTATATTCTATACAAAACACAAAAAGTTGTCATTCCTCAAAGCTAACAAACCTGCTTGTTCAGAGGGGATATATAGATATAATCCCATAATCCTGTGCGCCAAATTCCACAACTTCTAAATGGTTTTAACAGGTACCCCTGCTATACAGTTTAAGAGTCTTTCAAACAAGTACCACCTGCTTGCCTTAAAATTGCCAACATTCAAATCATAAAAAAACATATAAAAATAAGAATAAATAAAAAAACACATAATGACGATCAATACTTAAAAATATTAGGGATATATACTTGAACATCTTTTGTGAAATAAAAAAAATCATGCAAATCTAATACCATCACTGAAACGTAATAGTTTAATCAAGTTGAACAGTTGCAACCAATCCAGAAACTAAATAGTGCTACATTTTTTATAATCAAATAGCTATAGCCCATAAATAGTTTCCAAAAAGGAATACAAAAATCTTTAAAAAAAAAAGAGACTTATCAGCCTACTAACAGCCAATTAAACATCATTATAAAATGTAACAAGTGCTTTTAAAATAAAAAGCAATAACTCAACAGTGAAAGTCAGGTCAATTATATGTACCTATGACATCAAAAGTTAAATGTAGGATAAAAACGTTATTCATATAGTTTTTTCATTGACCCCCATACCACCCTCTAAATTTAAATTTGGGATAAATTAATTGGCCAATAAGGATATATATAAAATCAATGTCAATTAAACAAAACTTGCAGCAATTTGTCCCCTCCTCCCCCCAAAAAAACCCCAACAAACTATTAAGGTTTTTATCCTTCATTGATTTTTTTATGTCGTCCCTTATATATCTGCATAGAAATAACATGAAAAAAAACATTCAATTCTTTAACTTGGAAAAAACTATAGGCTCTATAGAGCCTGTGTTATTAACCTAAGTATAAGTGCATATTCTACAGAGGACACATACTCTCAAACATTGCTCTTGTCAGATAATCTCAATTCATTACAGTTAATAACTAAATAATGGACACAATTTGCATTTTATCCTGTCTACTATTTTTGGCCATGTGGGCCATCTTCGGACATATTTTACCAAAAAAAAACATAAATACAGATTACATTTTTGTTAAAGAAAACGGGGACAATAACTCCATTTCATTGTTATTGAAGATCTTACCTTACCTTGCCTAGAAAAAATAGTCATTAAAAGGCATTAATTTAATTTAATAAGAATTTGACTAATGATTTTCACCATTATACTTGATTGTATCCCTGATCATTCTGGTATTTTAATGTTTTTCTTTTTCTATTATATATGCTATAGTTTATTTCCTCTGTCTATTATATACATTACAGTTTTCAAGATAATAACCAAAATTGAAAAAGGGGAAAAAAAATCATTTAAGGCACTAATTCTCATAATTCTTAATAAGGTTTTGTCATATAGAACAAATAGCATGAATAATAGCGCTAAACATTTTTGTCCTGTCAGATTTTCTCCATTAATAGAGTTTTTTTGCAATCATAAACATTAATATTTACTCCTACATGTTCTATTTTTTAGTCCTACTCATCACTTTTCTTTATTAAAGTTTTTATCTATGTACATGTTGTACATTTATGACAAATTTTAAGGTACATTGTAATACATTAAAAGGTAAGCAGAATTTAGTTGTAAAATTTAATTAACATCAAATTGGGTTTCGCGTTTTCAGGGGTTTATAACCTTCAACAGTATATGCCTATTTTCATATCTATAAAGGACCACAACTCCTAAACAGAAAAAAAAATATATTACCAATATTTTAATGAATCAACAATTTGTAATTCAGTAATTTTGGTAAGAGCATATAAAAAATTTATAAACACGATTAACAGTTCATTATTTATTGATAAAACAACAAAAAGTTCAAATTTTCAATCTTTTAAAAAACTATAAGTCAATAATAAAAACTGTCAAAATTCCAATGTATATATTTTACTTCACCATCTTTACTTTTGTATTATTACTAAAATTAATTCCACCATTGTTTGTCTATATTTATGTAATCAGTCTTTGTTAAAAAAATTAAAGTGCGCATAACTTATTTGTGTCAACATATTCAAATAAAGAAATACTTGATATGAATAAAGTTTTATCCTATCCAGTAAATCAGACAACATTTCACATAACATTTCATTGTATTTAAAAAAAACCAAATGGCCATCACTGCACAAAGTTGGAAGTTGTAAACAATTTTTCGACACTTTTTTCCCTGATTACAAGCTTTTAAAATTAATTTAAAATTTCAAAAACATTATGTACAAAGACTAAATAAAACTAAAACAGTGCTATGAAACTCCCACGATATATATTTATAACTAAAAAAAATATTCTTCAATGAAATGCAGGTTTAGCTTCACATCATATGCATATAACTGTCAAATTCAAGAAAACATAATTTTTTATCCTTTTTTATATATATATATCAAACAGGATGTCAAAGATATTAGAAGATGTGGTATCCGTCACAACTTTTCGTCCAAGACACAAATCATAAAATTAAACCATTATCATGATTATAGGTAAAAGTACAACATGGAGCTTTAGCTCAGATTAAACAGAAAGCTATTAAGGGGCCCAAAAATTACTAGTGAAAAAAACAATCCAACAGAAAAACTAATAGTCTAATCTACATAAAAGACGAGAAACACTTATAAACCACATCAACAAACGACAATTACTGACCATGCTGAACATCAGATTAAAAGAAAAATCCAAACCATGCCCGTAATGATTAAAAATTAAAATATAGTGTAGACCAATAAATACACATGTAATCAAATATTCGTTTTATAATTTCATCTCCATTAAAACACCATAAAATGATACAATGGATCGTTTAAAATTATAAACACCACTTATGTTTGTATATATATGCCTTCATTATAGGTCCTCTAAGTTTCAATCCCTCAAACTATAACTTTTACCCTTTAAATGCTAATAGATAAAAGTTTTAGTGCAAATATCATTTTTGCTTTGTCTTTTTTTTTTATATATATAATTTAAATTTACTTTCTAATTCAATTTCTCTTATGCCTTTATGAAAGTTTTTAATAATTTTAGGACATTATTTATTTCATTTAAACTGGGTGTCGTCAATAGGGGTTTAGATTTACTAACAATGCATTTGAATGGGAACATTTAGTTGGAATCTCTCTCATTTTATTCTAGGTTTGAAACCCCATTAATTTTTAAAAATGTCTGAATCTGCCCCTAAGTGGTCTGATAGTGATAGTGGTAAAAAGGAATATGTCTCACAATCTTATAAGTTGATACATACCGGTCATGGACATTTGTCAAATGATTTCAATCAAAAATACATGTAATCACTGTTGCACTGAAATTGATTAAATTTTTTAGTCGGTATTTAATGTTTGGAACTTACAAAAATAAGGGACATACTGTATACCATTTCACAGCATTATAATGTTCTGTAGCACCAAGTAAGACTCAGTAAAAAGTTAGCAGTTACAGTAAAGTTAAAGAAAACGGATGTTGACAACTAAACGGGACCCCTGCTGTTGTCACAATCTTATCGAAGTATCAAGCTGGTGGCCAGTTGACAACTTGAGTATTTCCAGAGACAAGGACGGATACAATAAAACATACGAAATTAAATGTTGGCGAACTTCAGTAAGTTGGCGAAAATTACATATAAAACAATGTTGGTGACTTTGGTAAACAATAATTAGTATGTCACTTGAGGTTGTCGAACATCAATCATGCTAAAAAATTGTCGAAGTTGGCGCACACTTGGCGAACAGTAAATATTAGTGAACAGTACAAGTTTCGGAAAGGGCGGTGATAGTGACGAACAGTAATGATTTCCTAAATTAAAGCAACATAAGCAAACAGTATAAGTTAAACCAGATGCTCCGCAGGGCGCAGCTTTATACGACCGCAGAGGTTGAACCCTGAACGGTTGGGGCAAGTATGGACACAACATTCAAGCTGGATTCAGCTCCAAATTTGGATTGTGATTAAATAGTTGACACAGCATAGGTTTCTGACACAGAATGAATGTGGTCTAATGAACTTAAAATATTTTTTTTGCCTTTGAGCAATTCACTATGCTGTTGAATATAAATCCTCTCAAAAAAAATGTTTGAAGAAATTTTCTTTTTATTTACGAAATCTGAAATGAGAAAAATTTATCCCCCCCCCATTTTTTTTCTCATCCCCTTTTCCCTTTTTCCAAAACTGATCTCAATTCAAATTTCTAATGGAGTTTGCAACAATAACTATTCATTTAAATACATCATAAAATATTAAAATGTAAAATAAAGTGCTTGTTATCACTGAATGGTAAAGATTGTTTTAATTTATCAGTTGGTAGTAAAAGTGAATATACATTGTATATTGTATAAAACAATGATTTAAGTTAATTCAACTACTATTCTGGACAAAGAAAGATAACTCCAACCAATTGAAAATTTCTTGCTATTGCACAATATTATGCAATTAAATATTTCTTGCTATTGCGCAATACTGTGCAATTGAAAATATTTGCTATTGCACAATACTGTGCAATTGAAGATTTATTGCTATTGCGCAATACAATGCAATTGAAAATTTCTTGCTATTGCACAATACTGTGCAATTGAAGATTTTTTGCTATTGCTGAATACTGTGCAATTGAAAATTTCTTGCTATTGCACATTACTTAATTTAATAACTTTGGATCCTGATTTGAACCAACTTGAAAACTGGGTCCATAATCAAAAATCTAAGTACATGTTTAGAATCAGCATATCAAAAAAGCCGAGGAATTCAATTTTTGTTAAAATCAAGCTTTAATTTAATTTTGGACCCTTTGGACTTTAATGTAGACCAATTTGAAAACGGGACCAAAAATTAAGAATCTACATACACAGTTAGATTTGGCATATCAAAGAACCCCAATTATTCATTTTTTGATGAAATCAAACAAAGTTTAATTTTGGACCCCGATTTGGACCAACTTGAAAACTGGGCCAATAATAAAAAATAATAAGTACATTTTTAGATTCAGCATATCAAAGAACCCCAAGGATTCAATTTTTGTTAAAATCAAACTAAGTTTAATTTTAGACCCTTTGGACCTTAATGTAGACCAATTTGAAAACGGGACCAAAAATTAATAATCTACATACACTGTTAGATTCGGCATATCAAAGAACCCCAATTATTCAATTTTTGATGAAATCAAACAAAGTTCAATTTGTACTCTTTGGGCCCCTTATTTATAAACTGTTGGGACCAAAACTCCCAAAATCAAACCCAACCTTCCTCTTATGGTCATAATGTGTTTAAATTTCATAGATTTCTATTTACTTATACTAAAGTTATGGTGCGAAAACCAAGAATAATGCTTATTTGGGCCCCTTTTTGGCCTTAATTCCTTAACTGTTGGGACCTCCACTCCCAAAGTCAATCCCAACCTTCCTTTTGTGGTCATAAACCTTGTGTTTACATTTCATAGATTTCTATTTACTTATACTAAAGTTATAGTGCGAAAACCAAGAATAATGCTTATTTGGGCCCTTTTTTGGCCCCTAATTCCTAAAATGTTAGGACCAAAACTCTCAAAATTAATCCCAACCTTCCTTTTGTGGTCATAAACCTTGTGTTTACATTTCATAGATTTCTATTCTCTTTTACTAAAGTTAGAGTGCGAAAACTAAAAGTATTCGGACGACGACAACGACGACGACGCAGACGACGACGCCAACGTGATACCAATATACGACCAAACAATTTTCAATTTTTGCGGTCGTATAAAAATGTTAGCGAATAGTTATGATTACATAAATATTTGCAATTTTGGCGAACAAGTAAGCAACGATGGCGAACAGTAATAATATCTCAAATGTTAGGGACATTGGCGAACAGTTATGTTTTTAAATGTTAACGATGTTAGCGACATTTGCGACGTTAGCGAACAGTAATGATTTCGTAAATCTTGGAGACGTTGGCGACGTTGGCGAACGTTTACACAATCCTGTATTAGAATGCAGTGACGCTAAGATCAAAATTGTAATAAAGCCAAATAATTATAAAGTTGAAGAGCATTGAGGACACAAATTCCAAAAAAGCTGTGTCAAATACGGCTAAGGTAATATATTCCTGGGATAAGAACTACGAAATATTTAGGCAAAATCCTCCAATCATATTTCCGATCAGTTCTCAAATGGAATAAACCGTTAGATGATATAACATCAAATGCAACTAAATTTTCTAAAACGTAATCTAAAAGTATCATCCAAACAAATTAAAGAAATGGCATACATGTTGTGTGTCAACCCTAAGCTTGAGTACAGATCTTGTGTATAAGACCCGCACAACAAAAATCAAATAAATCAAATTTAGATTGTCCAGCTAAGAGCTGCTCGCTATACATGTAATATATACCACAATACTAGCTCTGTCTCAAATATTCTCAAACACCTACATGCCTACATTACAAGTGAGACGAAAACAAACTAGACTATTTGTTTTCTGTAAAATTATGCACCAACATTTACAAATCTACCTGAAAGATTTTCTCATTAAATCAAACACCAGAACAAGACATAAGCATACCAACCACTATAAACAAATTCAAACAAATTACAATTCTTACAAATTCTCATTTCAAAAGTAGAATGAAATCTACTCCCAACCTCAGCAATCCTTTTTATAACAGTTGACTGCTTCAAAGAGCAGATTTTTATATCAATCAGGTCTTTCACAAATATGTTTAACTCTGCACGAAATGTAGATAGTTTTATCAAGAAACATACATAGGATGATAATCCACATTTTTTTTAATATATTTATTTTATTTTTTTGTTCACATGTAATTCATATCAATGAAAATCTATTCTTTGTTTTTTATTGTGAATAAGCCACGCATGCAACGGCACGTACATGTAATAGACAAAGTTGTGACTGAGTGCAGAAATACGAAGATAGATAGACTACGAATCTCCAAATTACAACAAGTCTGAAATAAACAGACAAAAAGCATGTACTCGATAATAAATAGCAGTTTTTTTTGTGTATTTTACTATAAACGCCAACTTATAAACTATATATATATTTAGATGACCTCCAAATACTATTGAAGATCACATAACCCGATATTAACATGAATATAAATAGATTGCTACCATGTGCAATTGTATTTTATTTGTCAGTTTGAGTTCATATTATAGGTTAAACGGAAATGTGTCCATAGTAAACGGATGCCTCATCCGCACTCTCATTTTCTATATTCTGTTAAGTGGACCTTGAAAAACGGGTCAAACATTTAATTTAGCATTCAATCAAAAAGATCAGATCATAGGGAACATGTGTACTAAGTTTCAAGTTAATTGGACTTTAACCTCATCAAAAACTACCTTGACCAAAAACGTTAACCTGAACCGGGACAGACGGACGAACTGACGGATGCAAATACCGTAAAATCATAATGCCGCTAAGTTGGGCATAAAACATAAGTAATTTAACGCTTTAACCTGTATAAGAATGATTTTTTTTGTAGATCGCATCTGTCAACGAAATGATTCACCTTTGTTTCACTTTCAAAATGTTTATTGTTGACATTATTTTACTGTAAATAGATGAACACGACTCATGTATGCGTAACCATCCTCTAGCTTTGGGTTAAATTGAAGGTCACATGAATATGGATTAAATGAGGTCAAATTATTCACTTACAAGTGAATAATTTTATCAGTGCCTTTTGTTTTATCTACTATGACAAATTTGAACGAAATTGGCTGTTAAAAACGAAATATTAGTTCATTATTTAATTTTATTAAAGATTAACTAAACTTATCTTCTAGCTTGTGCCCGATTTTACGACAAATTTCTGCATACCTGTGTTGAGATTCTGACACACCTCAAGAAAAAGGCTTGCGTCAGGTTCAGTTCGCCAGTAAAATGGTCGATTTCTAAGGAACGTGGTGTGAAGTCGTAAGAAATGTGGCATGATGAGAATGTATGTGTACTTGAAATATTTGAGGAAGCCGTAATGTACCAATTTCTTCTTCGGGGAATTGAAGAGGTTGGTGTAACATGCTGTCACGTATGGAGAAATACAGGGGCGAAAATGCATTCAAGGCAATTTTTCATTGTTCTCGAGTATATTTCTAGAACTGTCGAAAAAAAGCAAAAAAAAAATGTTAATAGCAAAGTGTTGTCAAGTATGTAGAAAATAAGGTTGTCACATGTACGAACTGTAATTTACGCAAGGAATGCATGCTGCAGATTTGGTGAATATCCGGTCTAAAGATCCTCTAGAGTTGGTGTGTATTGATTACTCTAGTTTAGATCAGGTATAACAGGTGTTTTTAAAACATTTTAGTGATCATTGACCATTCCACGCGTTGTAAACTTACGATAAGGTTAACAAATATATTGCATATATAACTATTATATGTGTCTTCTCGAGTGCATAGCGATCAATGCCAATATTTCGATTCGAAGTTTATTCAAGAGTTAAGCAAACTAGCTGGAGTCCACTTATCTCGAACAACGCCTTATTGTCCTAAACAGACAAATAATAGTACACATGACAAAACATAGAAAACTAAAGACTAAGTAACACGACATATAACCGTCAACAAACTCGTGATGGCGTCCTTAAAATTTACGAAGGTATGACCCGACAATTGTTCGTTTAAAGTTCACATTTAGGATTTTGTATATTTTTATAATATTAGCTTTTTTGTGCTGTTTCTAGGATAAACAACCAGATAACCAACAAGAATTTTATTTGCACAACTTTATTTATATAAGGCACCGACAAGACATCAAATGGGTGCGTAGTGCATCATTCTAGTATAAGGTAAAAACTGAAAAGAAAAAAGAAAAAACCTTTACAATCTGATCAAAACATCATAAAAGCATTCATAAAATGTTTCTCTGCTCAAAATTACAATGAAAATGACAAAAATAAAATATTGATCAAAAGTGTCCCGAATGGCGTGCCATACATACCAAAAGAAGTGACGAATACATAAATGTCACGAATGGCGTTCCATAGATTTACAATTTGCCGGGAGTTTCATATACATCTCACAACTTAAAAATTTAACTTTACAATAGGAATTTCAAATAAATATCATTAACGGGGGTAGAATAAAATATGTTTGACAATATTATCAATATAAAAAACTTACCACGTTACGAGACAGTGAGGAAATAACAAGAAATAGTGGTCAAAATGCTTTCAAAACAATGCAGGAAGTGAAGAGATGTTACAAAAAATAGAGTCATATACGGAACATAAATGCCGGAATTCCGGATACAGAACATTTTTATCATTATATTCCGAGTCCTTTTTGCGTTTTAATAATTCATTAGTTTATTGTATTTTACGCTATTCAAAAGTTACTTGTAGTTTACAATTAACTATAATCATTTCATTCAGATTAATTATCAAAGATTTATATCCGTCTTTATATCAATAATGTCGTCATTTTTATAAATTTCCGGTTTACAATACTTTGAAATTTTCGGAAATTTAAGAATTTTCTTATCCCAGGCATAGATTACCTTAGTCGTATTTGGCACAACGTTTTGGAATTTTGGATCCTCAATGCTCTTCAACTTTATCATTGTTTGGCTTAATAAATATTTTGATATGAGCGTCACTGATGAGTCTTATGTAAACGAAACGCGCGTCTGGCGTACTAAATTATAATCCTGGTACCTTTGATAACTATTTACACCACTGGGTAGATGCCACTGCTGGTGAACGTTTCGTCCTCGAGGGTATCACCAGCCCAGTAGTCAACGTTTCGGTGTTGATATGAATATCAATAATGTGGTCATTTTTATAAATTTCCTGTTTACAATACTTGGATTTTTCGGAAAACTAAGGATTTTCTTATTCCAGGCATAGATTACCTCAGTCGTATTTGGCACAACGTTTTGGAATTTTGGATCCTCAATGCTCTTCAACTTTGTAATTGTTTGGCTTAATAAATATTTTGATATGAGCGTCACTGATGAGTCTTATGTAGACGAAACGCGCGTCTGGCGTACTAAATTATAATCCTGGTACCTTTGATAACTATTTATGATAAAAGGTTCTGTAACAAAGAATATAGATAATTTGACACTTAGTGATGTTGAAAGCCATTCTGGACAAAGTTATACGAAGCATGTTTTTAATCTGTAATCCCCGCTTTCGGCAAAACGAGAATTAATATTTTTTTATAAAAAGATATTTGATTGGTTGAAATTCCGCATGTCAATCAGTCTTTTGAATTTGTATTTTAGATTTGTTTTTATGTTGTTAGTCAGTTAATTTTTAATATTTGAAATATATGGATGTGAAATAAATATGTAAACTTTCCAGCGCCTTGGACTTTATCTCAACTACCGCTAGTTACCCCCAGAAACTGATTAATATGACAGAGGTGATCAACAACCTGGTCATATGTGGTGGATTAATACCCGTGATCTCAAAAGTGTACCTCAAACGCCAAGCGAGTGACAAAATGTATTTTTAATATTAACAATAGTTCGTTTTAAGTGCTATTGACAAAATTTTAGCAAGGAAATGAAACGACGAAAGAAGAGAAAAATGTGTTTTCAGTTTCCATTGGACATATTCCTATCACATCTATGATAAACTTTTAATATGAATATGCGATCCTGACAGACAAAGGACAAAACTTCATGTCGAATATATTGAAGGAGGTTTACAAAATCTTCGAAATCCAAAAGATAAATACC
This sequence comes from Mytilus galloprovincialis, assembly GCA_037788925.1. Lineage (NCBI taxonomy): Eukaryota > Metazoa > Mollusca > Bivalvia > Mytilida > Mytilidae > Mytilus > Mytilus galloprovincialis. The sequence goes on along the minus strand of JAWDJN010000025.1, from coordinate 2,210,669 downwards.
AGTAGTTACAGACCCCAAACAAACAGTACATGCGAACGGAATAATAAAACAATAGCTGAAATACTTCGCACATGCATTGATGCCAACCAATTCAATTGGCCAGACAAATTACCAAGCTTTGCTCATGCTATGAACACTTCAGTGTGCACTAAATCGACAAATTACACTCCGTATTTCCTCGTATTTGGAAGAGAACGCAGAACGCCTATTGACACAGTTTAAACAGAACCCTCCAAAGTCGTACCAGTCGCTAATCAGTATATAGACAAACTACATGAACACTTAGTTTTAGCAAACGCAATAGCGCGGGAAAATGCACTGGAAGCAAAAAAGAAGTACAAAGCACAGCACGATAAAAGAGCAAGAGACATTTCTTACAACATTCGTGATAAAGTATGGCTGGATACTAATAAGAAAACGGAAGTAAGGTTATCCCGAAAATTTTGTAATAAATGGCAAGGCCCGTATTACATAACAGAAGTTAAGGGTGAAAGCACGTTTAGACTCCGGCGCTGCTCTGACGATGTACCAATTAAAGGACTTATCAACGTCAACAGGCTAAAGAAGTTTTACGACCCACAGGACAGGCCTACAAACAATGTAGATGTTCCAACTGACGACGAAATGTCAGACGATGATGACATTGATGAAGATGACGATTTAAAACTGTTCAAACGGATACACAGCCAGACTTCAATGACCCTACACAAAAGGATACTCAGGTACAACGGCACACAAATGATGACCGAAATAACGATGATTCAGATTTGTATTTAGTAAAACGGATAGTAAAAGCAAAACGTATAAACAATAAAATGCATTATTACATAAAATGGTTAGGTTTCGGTAGCAGAAGCAATTCATGGGAACCAGAAGAAAATATTCCTCCAGAATTAAGACACGAATTTAAAGTTCGTACGATTCAAACTAAACGCATAAAAGCAAGTAAAACAAAGAAATAGAAATACCCCCTTTTATTCGTCTGTAGAATCACACATTTCAATAACAAATCACTTTTGAAGTTAATTTAAAATATCAAAACTTCTTCTCGCAACTTCATAGACATTAACAAAGTCAATATACTTCATATACAAAATGAGTCTTATTAATTTTTTCTAAAACGATAATGTTACTATAACAATATTCCATCTCATATTGGGTTGTCATTGTATATTAGTCGTAAGTTTGGAACTTGTGTTTTTAACATGGTAAAACATATTATAAGACAAACATCAGTAACAACGCTTATATCAAGTAACAGCAACAACAAAATTGGTGTTATTTTCACGTTCTAACAATTGTATAACGGGTACAGTCGTACCCAATGTTTGACATTTCTTTCGACCCCTTTCGATCGTCACTTGGACTCTCCACGCTCAATTCATGTTCAAAGGAGTTTGAATATAGGAGTGACGATGCTATGCTGAAACGACCAAACCTTGAACAATTATTTTAACTGCTTTTGCATTTATAGAAACCATTGTTAAACATTTATTTTACTTCAAAACATGCAGTTTTTTTTAAACAACACAACAACACAATGTCATTTGCATAGATCATAATATGAATAGGAACTGCTTAATTCAGACAAAATAGTATCTTATAAGTTACATTAGAACCTGTTTTGTTTTAAAAATACACAGCACGTTTACAATCAGAAAGATTTTTACACTTGAATTTGATACGTATAACGTTCTTATGTCTTATTTTCTCAATTTGAAGTTCAACAGTTTGGCACCCCCTCCCCTTTATGTTTTACCAACATTTTATATCCGTAGCCAAGTTAACATAATATTTTTAGATGAGTATTTTAAGATTTGATTTACTTACAAATATATTTTTTTAGCTTTACAATCAGTTTTGCGATGTTCCATACAATGCCTTTCAAGTTTCGAAATGATCTACACTTTGCGTTTTTATTGCAAAGAGATATCAGGTATAAGCGACATTTTGATAAATGGTTACATTCACATAGATGTATTCAATGTATTAGTACAAAGATGTGTACATAAATATTCATAAAGTGCTACAGACCTAGTTCAGACAAATGTTCCTAAAACTTTAATGATGTAGTAACAAAGTTCAGATTGAAGAGAATCTTCGTGATATTCTTAGTGTTCATTCTAGGCGTAAATAGAAATGTGATGAAAACAGATTTATTTGACAAAACAATGACTTAATGCAATGACAATGTTTATATACATATTACTGATTAATTTTATATTCCCATATGGATTCAAGTATCGAATTTATGAGAGAGACACACAATGTTCGTTTGTTATTTGCACTGAGGCAAATATTACAGACTGTTCGTTTTATACATATTGATTCGTGATTTATTCATGTTGGTATTTAGACACACTTGGACACAATTACATGTACTTTAAAGAAATTTTGAGAGAGAAAATTTTAGACGACAAATGTTCGTAATAGCGCGCCTGTAAATAATGTAACTAAAATTTGCTCTTTTTAATTTTTCCTCTATGCATTTTGAAATATTATTCGTTCATAATTTACACATGCTGATACGGGAGTATCAGATAGGGACCGACGGGGTAATATGACCCGACAATTGTTCGTTCAAAGTTCACATTTAGGATTTTGTATATTTTTATAATATAAGCTTTTTATTATTATATTCCGAATCCTCCTTGCGTTTAAATAATTCATTAGTTTATTGTATTTTACGCTATTCAAAAGTTACTTGTATTTTACAATCATTTCATTCAGATTAATTATCAAAGATTTATATCCGTCTTTATGATAAAAGGTTCTGTAACAAGGAATATAGATAATATGACACTAAGTGATAACTGCCGAAAGCCATTCTGGACAAACTTATACGAAGCATGTTTTTAATCCGGCAAAACGCAAATTAATATTATTTGATAAAAAGATATTTGATTGGTTGATATTCCGCATGTCAATCAGTCTTTTGAATTTGTATTTTGAATTGGTTTTTATGTTGTAAGTCAGTTATGTTTTAATATTTGAAATATATGGGTGTGAAATAAATATGTAAACTTTCTAGCGCCTTGGACTTTATCTCAACTACCGCTAGTTTCCCCCAGAAACTAATTAATATAACAGAGGTTACCAACAACCTGGTCATATAGGGAAGATTTCAACTTCACCATTTGGAAATCTTTGTTTAATAACTTCCTTGTGAGCAGCAACCCTCAGGAAATTATGATAGGAAAAACAAGCCCGGGAATATCGTATCAATTGGGAGATATATGTTCCGTATACAGGCGTTGCTGCAATGTTGTTACATCGAAATGGAAAGTTCCCAATCATCTCTTTTGTCGCAAAGTTTTGTTTTCAGCCAACCCTCATTTTCAATTTCTAAATGAAAGTCAAAATATGAAGCAGAATTATCTGCATATGTAGTATTGAATTTTGAATGATCCTTCTCGGCTTTCGTAGTATCCTTTATCTCTAGTACAATGGGATAGATTCGTTCAACATAGTCACCACTGAATATATTTTTAATACTATTTGTTACTATTAGTGTAAAACAGCTTAATTTGAGAAATCGTAATGTATAGCTACAAGAGTAAATAAATAAATTCTAAATATGCAAGTGATTCAACAATAATGGTTAGGAAACAGAGGAATGTTTATGTATAAATCCGTCTCCCCACAGTCAACAATAGAATTACAAAATTATGTTTACATGCTGAATAGCAACGCATAATGATAGCTGAAATTCATGCATGATTTTTTATATTAATATATAACATGCTGGAAACATTATCGCTGAATGTATACATGATACTTTGTTAATTTATGAGTTTGGTTCTGCTGGCTAGATTGTCGAAGTCTCTGCTCAACCTTTGTCAAGTTAAACATCGTCATAACTGGTTAGACGCGTTTCCCTTTATGTGGACCTTATAAAATATACAAATGGACAGCACTAGAGAGGATTTAATATCAAGTTGAAAAAATAATGAAATAAAAGGGGGAAAGTTTGCATAATACATTTATTCGAGAGAGTCAAACTTGTCGACAATGTTTTGACTGAATTTGCTATGCGTGTTCTTAATTTATGATTTTTTAACATTTTGGTGTCCCTTTACAGTTGCTACATGTATAGGCTTAGGGAACCCCTCATACCTATAATAATGAGTGTGTGTTTACTGTGTGTATGGCTTCTCTTTTGTGGCTTTTAGTACATTACAGTAGTAGCTTCTAACTGATACATATATACTTTGATCTCTATTTGATAATCATTGAAAAAGTAAAATATTTCATTTACTCCGAATTGTAGCGTATTTTATACAAAGTGTATCAATTTTATTCACTATAAATTAAATGTATTTTGATGTATATTTTATGTTTAGATATCACTTTAATTTTATTCACGGTCTACTTAACAACTTAAAACCTGATACATTTCTGATGAACATTGTGGTGTTCAAAAATTAACTTCCTGATTGCATTTTCCGTAATGGAGCACATTGTGATATCTGTTGTTTTACTTTTTTTTAAATTTTATGTTGGTGATGCTGGTAGGTGATTTTTTTCTCTCAATATTCTGTGACTTGTATCATTATAATCACTTAAAAGCGTTAAGAAATTAGCCATACAACCAGTACTGAATCTTTCAGTCTGGATTGGCCTATGTAAACAGTAAACATTAAGTATTTGTTGGATCCATTGAAAATATGATTTCATCAATTGTTTATTTTATGGATGGATTAAAAAGTGTAAAATATATGCTATACCTTTCCGTTCAGTGGCACACCGCCTGGTAAGGGGGATGGTTGGGATTCCGATTACATGTTTAACTCCGCCAAATTCTGTATGTATGTGTCTTACCCAAGTCAAGAGCCTGTAATGCAGTGGTTGTCATTTGTTGATGGGTTACATATTTGTTTTTCGTTTTCCGTTTGTATTTTGTACATAAATTGGGCCGTTAATGTTCATGTTTGAATTGTTTTAAATATGTCATTTCGTGGCCATTTATAACTGACTATGCGGTTTGGACTTTGTTCATTGTAGAAGGCTATACGGTAACATATAGTTGTTAATTTCTGTGTCATTAGGTCTCATGTTGACAGCTGTCTCATTGACAATAATACCACATCTATTGTGTTTTTTTTTATATCCATCCATATTGCCCTTAACACATGTTCGATTTGATTTGCCAATATTGATCAGGACCCGGTTGTTCAATTCGTGATTCATTTTACCAAGGGTTTAATATCATAATCATTGGTTAACATTTAATCGAACATTTTTTTCTGTTTTTTCATCCTGTGGATAAAATCACAAAAAAATTGATCTCCGACGAAAATTCGAGACGGAAAGTCCCTTATCAAATGGCAAAATCAAAAGTTTCAAGTTCAACATCGTCATAACTGGTTAGACGCGTTTCCCTTTATGTGGACCTTAAAAAAATATACAAATGGACAGCAATAGAGAGGACTTAATATCAAGTTAAAAAAATAATGAAATAAAAGGGGGAAACAACATCGTTGAAGAGATCTATAAATAAAGGATCATAAGTAAGTTTGCATAATACATTTATTCGAGAGAGTCAAACTTGTCGACAATGTTTTGACTGAATTTGCTATGCGTGTTCTTAATTTTTGATTTTTTAACATTTTGGTGTCCCTTTACAGTTGCTACATGTATAGGCTTAGGGAACCCCTCATACCTATAATAATGAGTGTGTTTACTGTGTGTATGGCTTCTTTTTTGTGGCTTTTAGTACATTATAGAAGTAGCTTCTAACTGATACATATATACTTTGATCTCTTTTTGATAATCATTGAAAAAGTAAATATTTCATTTACTCCGAATTGTAGCGTATTTTATACAAAGTGTATAAATTTTATTCACTATAAATTAAATGTATTTTGATGTATATTTTAATTCTAGATATTACTTTGAATTTATTCACGGTCTACTTAACAACTAAAAACCTGATACATTTCTGATGAACACTGTTGTGTTCAAAAATTTACTTCCTTGTTGCATTTTCCGTAATGGAGCACATTGTGATATCTGTTGTTTTACTTTTTCTGAAATGTTATGTTGGTGATGCTTGTAGGTGATTTTTTTTCTCAATATTCTGTGACTTGTATCATTATAATCACTTAAAAGCGTTAAGAAATTAGCCATACAACCAGAACTGAATCTTTCAGTCTGGATTTGCCTATGTAAACAGTAAACATTAAATATTTGTTGGATCCATTGAAAACATAATTTCATCAATTGTTTATTTTATGGATGGATTAAAAAGTGTAAAATATATGCTATACCTTTCCGTTCAGTGGCACACCGCCTACTAAGGGGGAGGATTGGGATCCCGATAACATGTTTAACTCCGCCAAATTCTGTATGTATGTGTCTGACTCAAGTCAAAAGCCTGTAATGCAGTGGTTGTCATTTGTTGATGGGTTACATATTTGTTTTTCGTTTTTCGTTTGTATTTTGTACATAAATTGGGCCGGTAATGTTCATGTTTGAATTGTTTTAAATATGTAATTTCGGGGTCATTTATAGCTGACTATGCGGTATGGACTTTGCTCATTGTTGAAGGCTTTACGGTGACATATAGTTGTTAATTTCTGTGCCATTAGGTCTCATGTTGACAGTTGTCTCATTGAAAATAATACCACATCTATTGTTTTTTTTTTTATATCCATCCATATTGCCCTTAAAACATGTTTGATTTGATTTGCCAATATTGATCAGGACCTGGTTGTTCAATTCGTAATTTCAATTTACCAAGGGTTTAATATCATAATCATTGGTTAACACTTAATCGTACATTATTTTCTGTTTTTCATCCTGTGGATAAAATCACCGACGAAAATTCGAGACGGAAAGTCCATTATCAAATGGCAAAATCAAAAGCTAAAACATATCATACGACTGAATAATAACTGTCATATCCCTTCGACCCCTTTTTAATCCCTGTTCCAAATATGTAAATTTTACTTGCTTCGTACCTCTGTTTGAATTGTAAAGTAAGGATCAGTATTGTCTAAAAGAACGATTTCCTGTCTATAACTAGACTGAAATGGGCACTAAACGTCTGATACAACATATTTTAAAAAGAAGAAAAAAACACATACACATTTTTCGTTTTCTTCTACGATTAATATATTATAATAAAAAAAACCTATTATTACGTTTGAACACCCCCTTATCCCTTTTTTGCATCAAGACTAAAGTGCATAGTGTCAATCTAACACATATGTTTAATCAATATATGTTTCTATCCTTACATCTGCTCTGTCAATATACAAAGTAATGTAGCAAAACTAAACACCTTTCATTTAAATAATGTATATGGTTTTAATGAAATATGATTTTACGATCTACGCCTGTGTTCAAACAAAATTAGCCCTTTGTTACATGTACTTCCGCGTTGTTGATGTACTATCTAATAAACTTAGCCGCTGAAAATCGCATTGTTTTTAATAAGAATTAGAATTTTTTTCTAGGACCGGAATATGTTGATAATTTTTATTTTGATGGCAATGAATATTCATTGAAAATTTAACCATGGGTTAGGTAACCAAGGGTTCAAAAGAACTTAAACACCAGAATGTTAATTCTTGATTACGTAACCAAGACCATAATGATCATGTGCATATTGTGCAAACAAATCTGGGATAAGTCAAGTTAATGGAACGGCTTATTATGTGAAGAAACAATGCACAAGAAAAGTCTGTCATAACATTCCTTTTTTTCGATACTGATTTGATGAAGTTTTAAACAAATGATAGAGATAACTATGGATACAGCAGACATTTAAGGTGGCAACAACAGAACTTTTGTCTTATGTATTTCGTCATTTCATCAAATCTTATATATTCCAGTTATTATGATTACTGATTATGGGACTGACGCAACTATATATTGCGAGTCAAAAAGTGCTTCGTATCGATGGACAAAGTTGAATAGTGGTTCCTTCCAGAATCTTCAAACCTCTTCAAAGTACAGTTTTTCAGGGAAAAGTCTGACAATACACAACCTAAATCAAAACGACAGTGGATTTTATCAATGTGTATTATTGAGAAGTGATGGCAGTGCAAGTGGAATAGAATCTCCAATCGAGTTAGCAGTAAAAGGTTTGTCATAAAACTCATAAATGTAGTTTAAAGACTGTCATTAAAGTGAGAGGGTTAGCGCTATAGAACCAGATTTAATCCACCATTTTCGACATTTGAAAATGCCTGTACCAAGTCAGGAATATGACAGTTCTTGTCCATTCGTTTTTGATGCGTTTTGTTATTTGATTTTGCCATGTGATTATGGACTTTCCGAATTGATTTTCCTCAAAGTTCAGTATTTTTGTGATTTTACTTTTTAAGTGTAATTAGATATTTTCTTTATATCGGTTGATAAAATTAGGTTGGTTTCTAAAGATATTATACAGAACTCAGAAACATTTAAAACCAACAATATTATAATAAAAACACTTCACAAATATCATATAAAAATAGTAGTAAGACACATTACATCATTTAATTAATTTATTTAAAACTAAATAAAAATATGTGAAAAATAAATCACAGGTATTATGATAGATCAGTCAGTACATGTAATTCATCCTGATATCTCAATTGCACCATTGCGATATTAAAATCTGATGATTTTAACAGAATGACGTGGCATTGGTGGACTATTTATTGATATTTGAAAGCCATTAATGAACTTGATTAATTATGCGTTCTAATTATGAACAAGATTAGGCGTACATAAAAATGAAACATTAAGGCATTACATGGACCTGTTTAGGTGTTTTAGTAAAAAAATAAAATGATCACGATTTGGCATATGTCTTTTATAACATAAATACTATGTGTTTGTGTTTTGTCTGTCCTGTCTTGCTATGCATTTTTAATGTTTTAAATTATATTGTCGTCTTGTATACCTATATGAGTCCAAGGTAATGAATGAAATATTTAATCTTCATTTAAAAGCACACGTTTTGGTACCCTTTAGCACCTATACATGTTTTTGAATTCAGTGACATCATATGGACACGTTTTCGAGATATCTACATTTCTGAGCGTTTCATACAGTCATAGATAGACAGACAGATATACACACAATAAGACGGACAGTAGCCTGTAATCAGTGTTTATTGTTCACTGCTGTATTTTTCTTCATTATTTTGTACTAGTACTTTATTTTGACCGTTAGTTTTCTCGTTTGAAATGTTTTATAGATGACTACTCCTTATGTGCTTTGCTCCTTGTTTCAGGCCGTTTGGTGACCTATATTAATTTATATTAATATTAATCCTATTAATTTCTGTGTCATTCGGTTTAATGTGGAGACTTGTTTCATTTGCAATCATACCATATCTTTTTATTGTCATAGTCCGACAAATGCAGAGACTGACAGATTGACACACATACAGTCAGACGGACGGACAGACAGAAAGAGGCATTGTTTTTGTATCCACTTCATTTACCATCCGTAAGATAGTTGTCTCCATCAGAATATTACCACATCTCCTTTTTTAGATACATATATACATATTTGAGCACATACAACATACATGTTTACACACAAATATTTTATAAATGAAATATCGTAGTAAATGGTGGATGGTCGATATGGTCGGAATGGAGTGTATGCACAGTGACCTGTGGATATGGGACGCAAAGAAGGACACGTACCTGTAACAGTCCCGCACCAGCTGGAGGCGGTCAGAGTTGTCAGGAATCGGGTACGAACTCACAGAATTGCAGTGACATTTTTTGTCCTATAGGTCAGTGATGCTATTATAATTATCTTTATTAGGATCAATATGATATCCATCGTTAGATACTTTTTCCCAACTCATCACTGCTTTTCAGAGAACATAGTGTATTTAGTTCATCAGTCTTTACAATTATTTTGTTCATTTTAAGTTTTTGTTATCAATTAAAGAAATACATAGATATTCTAATAACAAAGCGATATATAAGGATTCATTTTAATCCATCGATCGATACATACATAATTATTTTTTGACATACATCTTAGTAAATGGTGGATGGTCAATATGGTCAGAATGGGGTATGTGCACGGTAACCTGTGGATATGGGACTCGAAGAAAGACACGTTCCTGCGACAATCCCGTACCTTTAGGAGACGGTATGCATTGTCAAGGATTGAATACTGATTCAGATACTTGTAATATCATTCAATGTCCAGGTAATTAATAATAAGTTATAACATTCTTGAATTTATTATTGGTGTAAAGATCGCATACATGCAATAAAAAATAGAGTTAGCAGGAAGGCATTACATCATGGCCTCATCACTTCTTTGTAGCTCTCCTGGTCCAAAGTATCTCTTTCAAACACACCTTTGATTAAAATTTTCATCTCTAGGTTCGGTTCTATGTTTGGTGCTTTTGAGTTGTATCTGTAGTATAAACTTTGTACAAGGGTTTTTGTTGTGAACTTATGTTTTACTTTGCCAAAACCTGCATGTCGTATAGCACTGTCAACTATGTAAATGGCTATATTTATTAAAAACCTCATGATATTTCTATACTTAAAAATTTCATATTATATCATTCATATGTATTATGCAATAATATCATTATAATATATTTTCTTCCTTAAAAACCATATTTCACAAAATTTAGACTCCTAAAATATATGTTTTAAAACTTATAGTCCAAAAACTCATTTCATATAATTTATAAATATATAAAATGGAAATAAGAGATCAAAGTGTAATACCACACACCGCAGTTATTCGATCATCATTTTGGTGTTCGAAACTCGGTATATACTACCAAGCGTTACTCGAGTACTGTAGAACTCGTTGATGTATCTGATTTAAACTTAACCATATTTTTACCAAACTAAAAATGTATTAAAAAATTCCTGGTTTAGGATAATTGATCGGCATTACAAAAAAATGAACTTAACAGTCTCAATTAAATATGAATATTCTTGTTGCAATGACTCGTTATAATGCAAAAAGTTCCAGTTGAACGATACAAGCTGCTTGTTAATAAATAAACTCTTCATGGATACCAGGATTTTTTTTTATATACGCCAGACGCGCGTTTCGTCTTCAAAAGACTCGACAGTGACGCTCGAATCCAAAAAAGTTAAAAAGGTCCAATAAAGTACGAAGTTGAAGAGCATTGAGGACCAAAATTCCTAAAAGTGTTGCCAAATACAGCTAAGGTAATCTATGCCTGAGGTAGATAAGCCTAAGTATTTAAAAAATTTCAAAATTTTGTAAACAGTTAATTTATAAATATAACCATATCAATAATAATTCATGTCAGCACAAAAAGTGCTGACTACTCGGCTGGTGATACCCTTGGGGAAATAAATCTCCTCCAGCAGTGGCATCGGCCCAGTGGTTGTAAATAAACTCATCATAGATACCAGGACTAAATTTTGTATATACGCCAGACGCGCGTTTCGTCTTCAATAGACTCATTAGTGACGCTCGAATCCAAAAAAGAAAAAAAAAAAGGCCAAATAAAGTACGAAATAGAAGTGCATTGAGGACCAAAATTACTAAAAGTTTTGCATTTGTACATTTTCTGAAAATTTATAACAATCAATTCATTTAAACTTTGTGATAGTTGAATCATTAGCAAATATACAACACATTTTGATTTTATGTTGACGCAGGCCCTCTGTTTCATGTCTAAAATCATTCGCAATCTACCCGTGTTCATTGAATTTTCATGAAAATCATAAGTGCTATTTGTGACGTTATCCATATAGTGCAAGTACGTAATTTGTCAACAACAAAAACATAAACAAATTTCCTAAAAAGTCATTGTTTAGCTATGCTTCATTGTAGAATTGGTTAATAAATCCTAATTTTAAATTGTAGCTAGAAATAGGAGGCGTTTTAGAATGTTATCGACCATACTTTCTTCTTATCGTCAGACATGGATAACCAAAATAAATTACTTTGTGTCCGAAAGTTTTTCTTCAAACGTAATTTTGTTTCGGTTAAAAATTACTTTCTTAAATTTTTTTAAAATAAATTTTTCAAAATATACCAAATGTGTAAAATCTGATGGTTTTGAGGTATATGTTTAGTACAAATTCTGTTCTAGATATTCATAATCAGGTGATCGTAAATTTATTTTATTCAATAATGCACATGTTTAATATGACCATACATACAGGCAATCGATGTTTCCGAAAAATTTGAACACTAGCCTTATTCGAAGTAAAAATTCAAATTTTTTCGACTAAATTATTTAAGTAATTAGCTAGTTTATATAAATAATACATATATTTCAATTGATGGAGGATGGTCGCTCTGGGGTTCTTGGGGTGCTTGTATGACAACATGTGGAAATGGCCAAAAAGGAAGGAGACGTTTTTGTAACAATCCTACACAAGCAAGTGGTGGTACTAGTTGCCAAGGACAGGAATATGATAATATTTCATGTTCACTTCCTGCATGTGCAGGTGAACTTTTTTTTATTTTCACCTTTTATGCTAAAATTTACATCTATTAATCAATGGAAAGCAAACATCAGGGGATTATAGCTGCGTTTTATACACACAACACAGTCAAACGAACAACCCATGTTGGGCATTTGTAACTTAGAACGGAGTGTTAGGTTATATTGCACCAAATATAGTTTAAAAATATATCGGTTTTCATTAATTTTTGTTATCTGAATCCTTCCATTTTTTTCTGCGCGACGTATACAACAGAATTAATTTAAGGCATACAACTTTTATCAAATATAAGATCAATAGGTGGAAAAACCCAAAATAGAAGCACAACAACCATAAACAACATCGTTTCAAAGTACCGCGTTTACTACAATCATTATCAACTGACGTCATTGGTGTGAGTAAATATTTCCCATTGCAATGTAACAATCTTGTGTGATGTCCAGAACAATAGTTTTATGTTAAGTCTTATATGTGAGATTACCGTTAACATATTTAGTCGTAAATCACAAAATGTTCCCCTGTGAGACCAAGGTAGAAGCTGGGCATGTTTTTAAGAACCGGCAAATTAACAAATATGCTCCATATGCATAGGAGAACACTAATGACGTAATGACTAATGACTCAACAACTACACAATGCGTTCACTATGCTTCATTGTGACAATATTCAATACATCCTAATTTGAAAATGTCACAAGAAATGGGGATCGTTTAAAGAATGTATCGATCCTCCACACTTTTCATTGCAGGACGTGAATCACAAAAATAAATTACTTTCTGTCCGAAAGACAATAGATAGCTTTCCTTCCATCATTATTTTGTTTCGATTATCAAATTTGGACAATATATCCAAAATTAGCCACATTTGCAAAAACTCGGGGTTTTGAACGATTAAAAAAGTTTTTTAGTTCAACTTATGTACATAATTTTCATGATCAGGTGATCGTAAAATTATGTTATTTAATGATTTTTATAATCATACAAAATGAATATACAATTTATTGTGTAACTGTTTCAGGTAATCTATGTTTCCAAAAGATTTGATCACTTATTTAAGTAAACACATTTAACATTCACTCAACTAAAATATTCACGGTGGCTATATTATATACATAATACTTATATTTCAGTTGACGGCGGATGGTCAGCCTGGGGTTCTTGGGTAGCTTGTACAGTAACATGTGGAAATGGCCAACAGAGAAGGAGACGTTTTTGTAACAATCCTATACCAGCAAATGGTGGTGTTAGTTGTCAAGGAGAGGAATACAATAATAACTCGTGTGCCCTTTCTCCATGTGCAGGTGAATCTTTCTATGCTGAAATTGACAACAAAAAAAATCAACTATATTTAAAAGGCCTGAAGCAGAGGACTGTTGTTCGTGTTCATACATCTAACACAGTCAAAGAAACAAGCCCTGACCGGATAGTATAATCCTTAGAACTTTGCACCGGGAAAGGTTATGGAACTGATTAGGTTTCGAAAATAGATCAGATAATATATCGGGTTATTTTAGTTTTTGATATATCAAACCTGCCATTTTTTCGCACAATTATTATAGGTATTCTACAAATTTCATGTAAATTACACACAATGGGTTTGAGTATATTTTTCCAACTTCAATGTTTCAATCTTGTGTTATGTCCAGTTTTATTGTTTTAAAGAATGGAAACCCCCAAAAAACTTAAAGAGAAATAACCAATTCAATACTGGACAAAATGAGTTCACTGTTTAGAAACGGAATACTTTAATAGAAGATATGAAATAGCGTCCCGTCTGTTATGATGTTTTTTATGGTTTCAAACATTCTGAAATGATCCGAACAACTTTTAAAGGAAAGAATCAGCCAGTTATAAGGAGGTTGGGTTGATTAATTTATGATTTGTTTCCTCGTTCAGCACTGTTGTGCTATTTCGTGATGGTCAGTTTGTATTGGTGGAGGAAGCTGCAGTACTAAGAAATAATCATGACCTTCGTTAGGAAAACTGGCAATCTTAGTCAATTAAGATTGGAGTCGATCAAACATGCCACGTCCAGGAATCTAAATCACAACCTCAATATTAACAGGCTATTAATACATTAGTTCAACTACTTACACCAGTCAGTAACTCAGTGGCACTTACCCAGTCGTTCGATTTTGTGTGATACTTGAAGAATGAAATAAAAGGCTATAGGAATATGCAGTTAAATCTAATGGCTCACTGCAAATTACAAAATTTGTACCAATGCATTCCTTTTTACAGAACCTGAACAACAACAACCAGTAGGAAGTTTACCAATAGCAGTTGGAACAGTCAGTGGTGTCTTAGTCATTATAATAGTAATAATACTTGTTGTTATATATGCGAAAAGGTATTTTATTAGTATTGAAACTATAAGTCGTACTTTATAATGACTTTTCTGGATTGTTTAGAATAACTAAAAACATGTTAGTGTTTTCCAAGATAATTTTTGTAATTAAAGCAAAACTAAGATCTATTCAATTGATATATTTAACTGTTCCAGCTAAGAGCGATAGAGCCAGTTTCAAAGACAGAGAACATGTCATTTTTCGAACGGACGAAAAAAGAATCGAATTGATTTCGCTTATTTCGTCATCACTTATACTCTGAATAATGACCCAAATCGTTAATACGTTATCTAAATTGTCATAACAGTTATAACCATTAAAACTTTTTGTTTTAATTTGATTAACAACCAAAAATGCATATATATCTAGTCTTATTTCAATCCAAAATATACATAATTACATGCATGATCCGAAAATGAGAATTATTGTTTTGTGCCTATTCAAGACTTTCAGCTTTATCGTTGCAATCATATTTTTCTTTTTTGAGAAAGCAAGAAAAGGGGAGGGTCGGAAGAAAACCACTTACTTTGCTTTGGCAGAATAATTCGTAACCCGGGTCATTAACATATTACATTGATAACAAATACACCGGCTTTTTAGTGGTTCGAACAGGATACGGTAGGTGAAATACTACGAATACTTTGTAATCGAAGCCCGATAAAAGATTTTAATATATATGTACGAAGATGTGGTATGAGTGTCAATGAGATAACTCTCCATCCAAGTCACAATTTGTAAAAAAAATAAATAATTAAAGGTAAAAGAAATTTTTTATACAAATTGAGATAAAAAAAAAACCCACAAAAGTGACAAGAGTAATAAATCTGTTCTGTATTCAAAAAGGAGATGGTACAACTCCGAACAGGAGCGGAATTATGAAAAACCAGATATCACGAGAGGTTAGTTTTTGAATCTCTAGACTTATGATATAGAATATGGAAATAGAAACATGCATAAAAATGTTTTGACAAATAATTGGCTAAAGAAAAAAATCCAATAACGTTAATTAAAAATATAGCACAAATGACAATGTGGAAGAGGTCCCTGCTCCGAGGGAAACGAAATTATTTGAAAAAGAAAAATTATCAATTTTACTTTTCAATCCCCCAAACATATTCTGTTAATAGCATATGCGCAGTAATTATTTTCCGGTTTTCATTATTTGAAGATGAATACCGCATTATAAAACCTGTTTTCACTTAAAAGAGGGACGAAAGATACCAGAGGGACAGTCAAACTCATAAATCGAAAAAAAACTGACAACGCCATGGCTAAAAATAAAAAGGACAAGCAGACAAACAATACTACACATAACACAACATAAAAAAACTAAAGAATAAGCAACACGAACCACACCAAAAATTGGGGATGATCTTAAATAACTTCGAAAAACACACATTTTTTTAATATATAGGAATAGAAATAATAAACCAATTAAAAACCAATAGTCTTTGAGGAAATATATCAAACGTATAGTTCCTACAATTTACAATCAGAGCGATTACTTTTGTGTTCAGTTTTTAAATCAGAAACTGAAGACCTTTTATATCATCACAACACACTTCAGTAACTAATGATTTCACGTTAGTTTATTATTATTATGTAGTATCATTTGTCAGTTTTAATTTTTGAATATCCGTCTTGTAAATGTATCTTACACCACTCTTTAATTAAGTTATCATATCCGCATATCTATAAATACATATAAAATTGTTGTCTCATTCGAAATATAATGTAGGTGCTACAGGGAATGAAACAGATAGAAATTATGTAAATAATGCCTTTTTTCATCATAAGTTGACCTTTCTTGATTTTGAGTTTATTTTGGAATCGACAACATTTAATAACGCGACATTCTAAACGGAGAATCTTTCAATGTGTTTACGTTACGTATTACTTCATTTCACCACATTAATTACAGACAATGATATCTCTTGGTTTGGACTTGCTTTTATACGGCGAACACCGCAAAATGTTATTTCACTTTAAGCTCAATCATCCTTAGGGAAAAACACAACGAAGATTTTTTAACGGCTAAAACTGCAGATCAATCATGCCACAAAGTATTACATTGCTTGGGGTCCTAGCATGGTAAATCAAAACAGTTGACATTAGCTGCTATGTTGACATTTTAGCAAATCATGACTAAAAGAATACGACTTTTTCGTATTTTTCCTGATTTTAAGTTTTTAACACAAGATTCATAAAGCATTTGGAAAAAAACGAAAAGTTCAGGTGGTATCGATTTAAGTTATGAATATACTGAGAGATTGACTTAAAAGCTGTTTCATTTTGATATTATATTTAAAGAATATATACCATATGACTTTGATTTCAAGATTCTCTGATAATTGACCACCTTTCAAATACGATATTGCATGTTTCATTTGTGTTCATCAGGGCATTCAATTATTCTTGACACTTATGTAAGGGATATGATGTCGATTTTATCAAAAATGACATAATCATGTCCTGTTATATTATTTGTTTGATACTCACAAGGGTTCAAAAGGAAAGATACTTGAAATATTTTTGATTAAGAGTTAAAACTGGATTGACCCTCATCGTCCAGAAATATTTAATCATGTCAGCCGATAAGCTCAATGAGATGGCAAGTAAAACACATTACTTATAACTGAAACTTACCATACAGAAAAGGACAACAAAACGGACCATGCGTGTATTGGAGAAAAAAGTACTTTCAAATTTGTTTAGTGGGGTCAAATATTGCAACTAGACTGTGGTAGGAACTAGTATTCTTCATTCGTCATGAGAATTGTTGGATGTTTAAGAATCCGATTACCGGTACACACAATTACTTCAAGTTTAAACATATCTATTTATAGTAGATTGGGAAACAAGTTTTGCAACTTATATTAATCTCTTTCCACTTTGCAGGTGCAAGTGCTGCCTTAAAAATTTCTTTAGTAAACATCGCCTCTTTGTTATAGCTGGTTTCAAATCCAAGATCATGTACACTCCAAAACAAAACAAAAAGCCTATGATATTTTTTTTTGACCCACAATAATAATTGATTTTTGTTAGCCTCACGTTTGGTAATCCTAATTATAGTAGACAAAAAGTGGTATAATTCAAAGTAAACTCTAGATGATTTACCCAAATTTACCCGATTGTTTAATGCATTCGCTGAATGACTACCTTTTTTTTTTTAATATTTCAAAATTTTAAATTCTTTTGGAGAAAAAGTTCAGAAAGAATACTTGTTACATTTTTAGGTAAATCTCACATCTATGGAGAGACACATGTCAATCATACATACCAAAATGATCTACAGGCCGCTGAAATAGAGGTTACTGCTGCGGAAAATGTGAGGGTATATTTTATCGGTCTTTATCTATATTTAAAAAAAAATAAAAATAAAGCAGAGCTGTTTAATATTTGATTAAAGCAAACGTGTATTTCAGATGTGTAGTTTTCAATACAGACACTTCTCATGAAATTTTTAATGGAAAAATCCTTTCAAAATATTTCTTATCTATTTGATACTGTTGACAACATTTTGTTTTGAGTTTCTCAAAAATGACAACAACATTTGTTGTTTAACAGTTTGCATGTGAACAGTGAATAAAAGAGCAATTACATTATTCACGCATTGGCTGGCGTATCCATATCAACGTATAGTATAATACACATATGAGGAAAGGATAAATTAAGTCAAGTTGGTCCCGATGAAGATATTTTATAATGAATTTAATATTAATTAACTTTTAATTGAGGTCGGGGCTTAATCATTATTTTATACAAATCTGCCTGATTCGTATACGTCGATCCGTGTACGTATCCAGATACATGAATAATGCAAATGCTCTATTAGTTAGCTTATATGCATTTCAGAGTGTTGTTGTTTTTAATACAATGTAGGTACATCTCCTTTCCCTGCATAGTGTAAAATTCTCAAATCAAAGACCAACAGACCGAAAGACGGTAGATTATTCTTATTTTTTTATGTCATTTTAATTCTTCTGTATTGCGTCGGTAAGTACTCATTATAAATATACATGAAATGTTTCTGTCTGCGTGTTCATCAACAACAAATAAACTTATACTAAAGCCCTAACGGGAGGGATTGTGCCTGATATTGATATGATGAAGACATAACTTTTCAATCAGTTTAATTGAGGTCTGGAGCTGGCTTGTCAGTAACTGCTATTAGTCTGTTGTTATTTATGTATTATTGTCATTTTGTTTATTTTATTTTGTTACCTCTTTTGACATCGGACTCGGACTTCTCTTGAACTGAATTTTACTGTGCGTATTGATATACGTTTACTTTTCTACATTGGCTAGAGGTATACGGGGAGCTTTCAGATCTCAAAACCATGTTAAACTCCGCTGCGTTTTTGCGCCTGTCATAAGTCGGGAGCCTCTTGCCTTTGGTAGTCTTGTATGGGTTTTAATTTTAGTTTCTTGTGTATAATTCAGAGTTTAGTCTGACGTCCATTATCACTGAACTAGTATACATTTGTTTAGGGGCCAGCTAAAGGACGCCTCCGGATGCAGGAGTTTCTCGCTTCATTGAAGACCTATTGGTGACCTTCTGTTGTTGTCTGTTCTATGGTCGGGTTTTCTCTTTGACACGTTCCCAATTTCCATTCTCAATTTTATTGACTATTCTTAATAATTTGCATTACTTTTAGTACAGTTTTGCTTCGATCACTTCCGAAAATACGATACTTGACTGTGAAGGATAGCAGAACACCTGCTATATTAACATCTTCCCGATTCTTGTATGATGTTTGAATGAAACAATTTTGTTGAAGGTCTCGGAGTACAATACAAATGTTTATGTTGTCATTTCAATAGTCTTTGTTTGCTGTTGTTGTTTTGATACTCAGCGTAATGAGACATATGGGCTTAAAAGCAGACCAATTAAAAAATCCAACAATACATGTATAACAAAAAATGTGATTATATATCAATAAAACTTTTTTTTACTTTTGGAAATTCTAGGTTTACAATACATGTATATTCTTTATTGAAGACCAGCTTTTACAAGAAATATCTTTGTTTCGTTTTTATAGTCTTTACTTTATATAATTTTATATTGTATCATTTGAAATGTACAAATAGACGTATATTGATGAAGCTAGCTTGGTTAAAAAGTGTGAAGTGTCAGATCTGACTCAGCGATTTCGGAATAAAGAGTTGTTTGGAAGAAGTCTACGAGCAGAATTTAAGGTAAATACAATATTGCTACAATTCCTTCTATGTATACATAAGACACTACGTTATGTAAACGTTCAAAGTTACGGGTGCTGGCAAAGAAACAATTTGTAAACATTTCATTTTAATATTTTATAATATTTTATCTTTTATTATTAATGGTTCAAGTTTACTCTCAATATAAAGAAATTTCTTACTGTAAGAAAAACGGAAAAGAAAAATAAGTTTTAACTAAATTACTTAAGGGACTCTTTGTCTGTAAAAATTGTAATTGTATGTAGATATTTATGAAATCAAATATGTTTAAAGTATTAATACTTATATTACAATACCGTTTTAGCTATTGCAAAATCAAGCAAGTAATACCAAGCCATGTAATAATGAGTACGAATTCGTCGACACAGGAATAAGAAAGGGTAGGTTATAAATGGTTAAAAGTGGGTTCATTGTAATATTGTTTTGTGTATTTGATACATAATTTGATGAACACCAAATACCCGAACGTATAGATCAATTGAACTATTTGTATATACAATAATTCATTCTTATATCATTTGGTCACATGCCGTAAAGCAAGGAAAACGAATTCATGTTTCAAATATTAACGATGTTTCCAATACATGTAGTTACTTTTGGTAGTTCGTACCATTGAAAACACTGTTACAGCTGTTTAACCACAGTGCTTCTTACGTGATGTTTCGATCAGACATATATATATACTGTAGACATATATATATCATTTCTTATTATTTTTAAAGTTTAAATACTTGTTGGTGCATATCATCGTATCTTTCTTGCTGTCTTTGGGTTCCACTTTGATTTACATTCTGTTACTAATCTATTTTTAAAACTTTGTAGATGTAAATCAGTTAAACATAAATAATTCAACACTCAAAGTAAGTGAACATTTTATTTGTGAGTCTTATTCGTTCACTAGTATATATTTTAAATTGATTTACCTATTTTCCCTCCAATGAAACTGATATTGTATTGATATGATTGAAACATGTTTGAATGTCAACTATAATGTCTTAAGCATCGACTTTGTGTAGAAAATTATCATCTGTTAATTTTATAGCACTGTAGTTTAAAGTTATCAATCTTTTGTGTGTATACAGTACAGAAATATCAATGAAATCATACCAAGGATAAATGTAAACACACTTTGTAATGGCCAGATTTCATAGTAATATATTCCAAAAGTTATTTTCCCACTAACGTACGTCAAAAACGTTTCTGAAACGAATTTCTTATAAACAATATAGTAAGTATCAAGGCATGCATTATCAATGGGGATTTATTAATTGTACCTGAATTGTGTGTTCAATTTAACGCTACTGATTTGTCTGGATACGTAATGTTTAAGTATTGTTCCGGAACAACTTCTTTATTCAAACAAAGTATCATGCTTGTACCAATTCTATCTGGCCATATCTAGTCATTTGTTGTTAAAAATGTGCTTGTACATGCATGTTTTAAATAAAGAGGTTGTTTTTGTATTGTCAGTATTATGGGTAAATACCCGCTACCCTTTTAATGAATATTGTGGTATTCAATATATCTTCTATACCCGAAACCCATTGGCATGGCTAACTGTTTGTAGGAGACAATAAAGACCAGAAGCAGCACAACGTCATATCTTTGTACGATTAAAGCGCAACGTGCTTTCATTGCACAACCTTCCTGTTGAACCCTTCTGGTTTGGCTATTAATTTGGCCAGTTTAAATGAAGTTTGCAAATTCAATTCTGTAGAAAATGTAAACAGATACGGGTCACATACAATTTTATACTACAGACGAGTGTGTCGTCTACATAAGTCTCATTAGCGACTTTCGGATAACAAAACGTATAAGGCATAAACAAAGAATAACACCATTATCAGCCACAAATTAAAAAAAGTATAACAAGGTTAGATATAGTCATCTTTAAACCTCATTGTTTCGAAATAGTCAAAATTATACAGTAGAAAATGAACAAAAAATTCTCATTTCGATTACATTTCATGTAAACACAAAGGTGTTGACTGCTATGATGTTGATATCTTCGAGAATTAAAAAAAACCAGCAGTATAAACAAACAAGTAGTTGTAACTCGCCCTGATACCATACGTTGTTACGTTAGAGACGAGCTTTTTGTCAATAGAAGTCGCATTAGGAATGCTTGAATACAAATTATATATAAAAATAAATCATATTTAAGGAAAGTGAAGGGGCAATGCAGGCCAAAATAAAATGGCAAATATTATCTATAAAAGCCTTGCTTTTGAAAACAGCAAAAAAAAGAAAAAAAAGTTGTTGACTTGTTTAACAAATTAGATAGTTCGCGTGCCGACCTATTGTATTGTACATTGTAGATAATAATAGTTCACATGTTTTTTAACAGATGCTTTATCATAATAACGTATCCGTATTGTTAGAAATGCCGCAAAAGAATTTGGCCGAACAATTCTGGACCATTGTTGAAGATCACTGTATAGATAATGTTATACTTCTGGTAAAGGAAAATGAAAAGGTGACAGAGTTTTATCCCACGTTAGATGATATTTTTAGAATGAAAAGTTTAGAGATATATCTTGATTCTGCTGAGAGGACGAATAAAAACATCATGCTGTTAGCATTCAATTTGCAGAACAAGGTAATTGATGTAAAAAATTGTTGTTAGTATAATTGGAAATTATCAAGTATTTGCATTGTGAGAGAAATTATACTAAACTCCTTTCTTATAGTTTACCGCAAGTCTCAGAAGAAGATAAACCGTAAAATAGAAACAGTTTCTGAAGGGGTTTTTGCGCAAATACGGTAAGGCAAACGTTTTAATATGCCTGATATATTTTCAGTATCGCGTTTTCTTCTGTTTGATTATATTATGTTTCAACTTAATTTAATGAACTGATCTAAAAAATGTCTTAAAATCATAACAAAATCAACAAATGTATTTATATAAAACAGTAATACATCAGCTCTCAAAATAGGAAAAGACTTCTAGAAATCAGTATACCTTGATTGTTTAGACAAAAGTCGTTTCAATTTAAACATATCGTTAGTGTACAATAATTTCTTAAAACGTTTTCCTTTGATTTCGTGAAAGTACATAGAAAATACGGGCCACTTCCAGATTCAAAAATCTCACTCTATAAACTTATCAGTTTCGAGACAAAAAAAAGTTTAAGATAACAAGAGTCACGTGTAGTTATATGTATACCTGCTTTATTGAAATACTTAACGCACGTGCTAGCGCATTAATATTTAGTTTTATATTACAGACAACACAGAAGAGGCGCAATGTTAAAATGTTTAAAACACATGTTTGCAAATCTCTTTCTGTGGAAGTAATGTGTTGTATCCTGGGTAAAGCAAGTGAAGTGACTGATGCACCAGTTCTTATAATCAATAGGTAAGGTGATATATATTATATGGTTTAGCGGTGACCTATAGTTGTTAATGTCTGTGTCATTTTGGTCTATTGTGGATAGTTGTCTCATTGGCAATCATACCACATCTTCTTTTTTATATTAGCGCGGAGAGACGGAACCATATTAACGACCAACTGATCGTATGTTGACCAATACTTTCCCTTCAGGGATTTGTACGGCAAAATTTTAAACATCCAACATAAAATATGGACGCAAAATATAAAAAAAATGATCTCATACAAATTCTATTTCCATGTGTCACGTCTTTTTTTTAGTACAGTTTATCTTCATGTGATTCTAAATAGACTGGCGTGCATCATAGTTTTGAGTTGATACCTTTTCCTTTTCCGGTTTAGGTGTTAATATAAAAAGGAGAAGATGTAGTAGGATTGTCAATGAGTCAACTCTCCATGAGAGACCAAATGACTTCGTAATTACCATCTAAAGGTCACCGTAAGGCATTTGTCAATTAACAAAACCCATAGTCAGGTATTAACGACCCCCTACATACAGATTTAAAACAACTAAATCTCGAAAACGAACGGCCTCATTTATGTACAATATGATGATAAACAAACCAATATGTTACATAGCAACAAACGACAACCACTGAATTTTACAGGCTCTTGACATCGGACAGTAATAAAAAGAATGTTGAAAGGCTAACTGTTTAAAGGCGCCAACACTCTTCCATACCCAGGGACAGTAACAGTAGAGGATAAAAACAATCTATATATTTCAATAGACACGCATGTCATCCTTGCAAAAAAGGAATTTTATACACACGTAGCAAGGAACGTCAAACACAAGCTCCATCAGGAATAAGGAATAATTTAGATTACCTAATATTTGCACTCTGTTTGTTCACGTTATTTGTGTTTCGTAGTAAGAAGACTGACCTGTCGGTTTGTGGAGTCCTCGCAGTTTGTTTAAATGTTATCTATGCAATTAAAAATGGAAGCACCTTCAGCCTTCTGGAAAACGCAATGGTAGCAAATAAAAATGATAGAGGTTTCTTCAAGAATTTTGTGAGTTGTTTATTCATTTATATTGTTCACTCTAAATTTGAAGTCCAATCTATTTTTCTATTTTAATGTTGTTTTTTTTAAATATTTTTAATGTTACGCATTTATGTCGACATAACCATTGTAGTGTACATAGTTTCAGTATTTAGCGCTTCATAGCCGGATAGAACACCTTAGATAATGTTATACTCGAACGACAACTTTTAGGTTAATGTTTGTATTGAAGGGAAACGAATAATTCTGTGTTGATAAGGATGATTGAAAGACATCTATAATAGTTAGAAAAGCAAACTTTAATAAAGTGTGTTGTCTTTCTGATATATGACTTTATTATCCAGCTAGCACGCTATTTGGTAGTCTTTTGTTATTTATGTATTATTGTCATTTTGTTTATCTTCTTTGGTTACATCTTCTGACATCAGACTCGGACCTCTCTTGAATTGAATTTTAATGTGCGTATTGTTATGCGTTTACTTTTCTACATTGGCTAGAGGCATATGGGGAGGGTTGAGATCTCATAAACATTTTTAACCCCGCCGCGTTTTTGCGCCTGTCCCAAGTCAGGAGCCTCTGGCCTTTGTTAGTCTTGTATTATTTCAATTTTAGTTTCTTGTGTACAATTTGGAGTTTAGTATGGCGTTCATTATCACTGAACTAGTATATGTTTGTTTAGGGGCCAGTTGAAGGACGCCTCCGGGTGCGGGAATTTCTCGCTAAATTGAAGACCTGTTGGTGACCTTCTTCTGTTGATTTTTTTTCTATTGTCGGGTTGTTGTCTCTTTGGCACATTCCTCATTTCCATTCTCAATTTTATTAATAACACATACGTTCCTATGAAGAAGCAATATCTTTATACACATGTTTATGCAATTGCAAAACACGTTAGTTAACTTGTGGGTTTTTGAAACCGTTTGATTTTCATCTCCCCTAACAAAAACACAAAATGTATATATAAGAACACAATTAAAATTGTTGATAACACGTATTATATTTCTTTGCAGGACGACTATGAATTATGTTACAAAGTGATTGAAAACTATTTAGAAACAGTAAATACTTATGATTTTATTGAATGAAATAACTATCTCATCAGTAGTTAAACAGGGAAAATGTATATGTAATGTTAAATAAACAGATTTGTATTAAAATATATGTTGTTTATTCAGACCAATATGTTGAAGTTTTGTAATTTGTTTATAGTATAACATTAACTTTTTTCCAGTGTACAATTGTATAAGTAGAATATACCTTACAAATAATTTATTTTTCATGAACTGTTATTACACGTAGACTGTACAAAGGAGAGTACTTTTCATCAATTATTATAGTGTACTGGATATTACTTCTAAGGCTCTTTTTAAAAAAAACACTGCGTTTTGTTTTCAAATAAATAAAAAATATCTCTTTACATAAGGCCAATTAAAATTAATTGATAGATTTTCATCCCCGCCCGCCCCTCTGAAATCGCCCCGCCCCGAATTTTTTTATTTTATAAAATTTACGATTTCCGGATTTTGTTCATTCCCGTTACCGGTAACCGTTAAAATTTCGTTTCATTCAATGCTTCCTGTTTCAAATTTCGGTTTTGTACCTCGAGTAAATCTAACCAAAATGATTAAGTCGACCTTTCCGCTGCTCTATGATGACAACATCATCTTCCGAGAGTAAAGATTGATAACGAGAATGACGTGAAATATTGGTGTTACGAGAAAAAAAAACGCTGTTTCCAAGACTGCAAATCGCGGTATGTCACAAATTTCTGTATTAGAAAACTGCGGACTTTTTTATTTATGCAATGACTTTTGTCTCAGGAAATTTAAACTGTAAATGATACCCAAAGCACAAGATTCGTGGAAACCATTGATACAGAAAACATGACTGGATTATAGATATTGAAACACAAGCACGAACTTGTCAGATTTTTGACCGTTTATTGAATTTAAAAAGTCGACTAACATACGCTTTTTATTTATGTAAGCCCTGTCTTTTTATGTTGACAAACAGCAAATGTCCAAATACACCCAAAAAGACTCATTAAACAACAACTTTTTTATTATTATTAAGTTCATGTTTTACATGATAATTATATTTTCATCTTGCATATAAAGTACCAACCCTATTATTTTCAACACTCACTGAGTTTTCATTTTATTCTGTACTCATAATAATTGTGTTGCATTCCAATGCATTTGCTTCATTTTATGGTAATACAAACCATTGTTTAGAAACCAAAATACATTTTGTGTAGGTACATGTAGTCCTAACTGAAGAGAGTATTTCTCACACGTTTTTAAAGCCGCAATTGGATATATTTATTTAAGGATTTGAAATATTATGTAAGATTCCTCATACTTGTGTATACATGATATAAGCTTATTATTACACTTGCATATATGAAGAACTCGTCACAAAAGGGTTTCATATGAAATAAAATTTAAAAAGTTAAATCCTCCCACCCGCCCCATTATTTTCAAAAATTTGGATGAAAATCTACTAATTAATTTTAGTTGGCCTAATAATTAGAGTCGACAGCAGTGTACCAATGTCACATTTTATATCAATCAACAATATACAAATGAAGGTGAAATAATACGTAAAAAAAGAATAAACTGCAAGTAGACTGAGATCGGGTACGTCGACATAAAAAATTCTTCTCCCAACATTACCAAGCTTACACACATTGATATTCAGAAGCATGTAGCACGTGTTGTGGTGGGTTTAATTAGTTTGAAGTGTTTGAGCTTTTGATTTTGCCATTTAATTAGGGACTTTAAGTTTTGAATTTTTACTCTGGGTTCAGTATTTTTGTGATTTTACTTTTTTATAAAATAGCAGATGTGGTATGATTGCCAATGAGACAACCCTCCACAAGACCACAAGAGACCAAACGACACATAAAAAACAACTATAAATCACCGCATTGTCTTCAACAATGAGAAAAGCCCATATCGCATAGTCAGTTTTAAAATGCCCCGAAATTCCAATGTAGAACAATTCAAACGAGAAACTAACGGCCTAATGTATGTACAATAAATAAATGAAAAACAAATATGTAAAACATAATCAAACGACAACCACTGAATTACAGGCTCCTGACCTGGGACAAGCACATACATACAATGAACCAATTAGTAGGAAATTGTTAAGACATGGGAGGTTGACAAAAAAAAAGATTGGCATAATATGTGGAATTGATTGATAGAGTCTCTAGCTACAACGTTATCAGCATTGTATTTCCTTTCTGCAGTGATGTCTTTTATTTTATTAGCATCTGCATACAGAGGAATGTTTTAAATTAATTTATTAAATTGTAATAAAGAAACGACACGTACAACATACAAAATATATACAGTTTGTCATGTTAATGAGATACAACAAAAGTTCTTGAAATCAAAATATCATATCAGGCAATGTTGTGCTGAAAGCAACAGTTAATCTAGTCATGTGCATGTTCTTGGAGATAAAAATGGCGTCACAGGAGACTGCAAGATGTTCAAACAAGTCATTATTATTGATCAGGGGACGTTTATGAATGAAAATGTTTTTTTTTTGTTAGTGATCACAGCTTGTACAAGAGTACAATATCTTACAAGAGTAAATTAATGTACAGGTACTAGTGTATTTTCTCCCTTTATCCAATTACGCAAGCACCTGGACAATTATTTTGAGTTGACATGACATGACAATTGCTATCGTTAATGACATAATATGTAAAAATGTCAAAAGTACGGGATACAGCAGTCAACATTGTGTTATAATCCTAATCACTATACAAACAAAAAACTAGAGGCTCTTAAGAGCCTGTGTCGCTCACCTTGGTCTATATGCATACATGTATTAAACAAAGGAAATAGATGGATTTATGACAAAATTGTGTTTGATGATAGTGATGTGTTTGTAGATCTGACTTTACTGAACATTCTTGCTACTTACAATTTACTCTATCTATAATAAACTTGGCTATTTGGTTACAGAGGAAAATATTTTGTAAAAATTTACAAAAATTTACCAAATTTAAAACTAGATACTGAAATGATGATTGTGGCTTTGTTAGTTAAATTTAACCCAGTAGTTACAGAGGAGAAGATTTTTGTAAAAGATTACAAAAATTTACGAAAAATTAGTAAAAAAAAATTACTATTAAGGGCAATAACTGCTTAAGGGGTTTACTGAACATTTTGGTCAGGTAGACTTATTTGTAGATCTTACTTTGCTGAACATGATTGCTGTTTACAGTTTATCTCTATCTATAATAGTACAGTCCGCCAAAAGTTAAGCACCACCTGTTTTTATTGCACAGATTCTTTTTCAAATTTAAAAAATCAATTATTCCACGAAAAAAATAAAACAATCATATAGCAATTTTGCTAATGTATACCATAAACAAACCAGAAATGTAATTTTAGTCACTTATGAAGGTTCTATGCATGTAGGTTTTCCATTCATAGAAATAGTGTAATTTACTGAATTCAGAAACAGAATTTAAGTTTCACTTTGATTTTATTTTTCTACAAAAAATGATCACCCAATATTATTAAAACTTTCTACACATAAGCTTTGGTATGTTTGGCAATTTTAATGACAACATTTGAGTCAACAGCATGCATAACAACCTCACTTCCGGTAGAGTTTCAAAACACGACGTTTCATTCTCGGAATAAGCCTTCAAGCTTTAGTTTAGGAAATCTGTTGCATTAAACAACAAATACCTCTTTTAAATCGACAAAATATTGTGAAGGTGGATCTCTGTGATTGAGATTTCCGCCAATGGTATCTCAGACATGTTTGATAGGGTTTATGTATGGGGACATGGAAGGCTAAAAAATAGTGAAAATGGCTTTTTGCTCTTTGGACTCGGTTAAAATCCTTGCTCTGTGTGTTCTAGCGTTGTCGTCCATGTACAAGAGTCTTGGCAATGTAGACGCAAGTGGGGGATTATTAAAATGAGGGACTAAAATGTTTTAAGGCTACAAATCTCTGTTTGTCTGTCCGTTTATGCTACCCTGCAGAACATGCATACCCAGCTTATAACGGTATAAGAAGCAACCCTGTACTGGAACACCACCAGCACTAAATGCAGTCCTTGTGCAAACATTGTTTTTGGTCATAGGCCGTTTTGCTTCCCCGCGAAATTCGTATTTTGGCGTCTACTGCCAGTAAAAGAAACTGACTACCATCTGAACAATGAGTGTTTTGTCAGCTTCTTATGTTCAAGCATAGATAGTCATTATCCCATTAAAACCTGACGGTGGAGTGCCTTCCTGTAAGTACAGGTCTCTATACACCAAGACTTGCTCTTCAGTTGCCTCTGAGAAGTCGACTGACCAATGTACGAACACTTACACGACCACCTGGAGAAACTGTGTATTTGTAAACGCGCAGATGACATTTGATAAGAGGTTGCTTGACTGATTTATCGGAGTTCAATCTTTTTGGTCGTAATTGATTTTCTTAGTGTATGTTGAAGGTAATTCATAACACCAAACATTAATATTTTTTTCGCAATAGTTAAAAAAATATTGCCAGTTATATTTCGGTGGTGCTTAACTTTTGGCGGACTGTATTAAAGATTCAAGATAATAACCAAAAACGGCATAACTTCCTTAACATTACCAACTCAGGGGCAGCAACCCAACAACCGGTTGTCTGGTTCAACTGAAAATTTCAGGGCAGATAGATCTTTACTTGATAATTAATTATACCCCATGTCAGATTTGCTCTAAATGCTTTGGTTTCAGAGTTATAAGCCAAAATCTACATTTTACCCCTATGTTCTATTTTTAGCCATGGTGGCCATCTTGGTTGGTTGGCCAGGTCACCGGACACATTTTTTTTTAAACTAGATACTCCAATGATGATTGTGGCCAAGTTTGGTTAAATTTGGCCCAGTAGTTTCAGAGGAGAAGATTTTTGTAAAAGTTAACGACGACGACGACGGACGACAAGTGATGAGAAAAGTAAAAATGTAACAAAGAAGCACATAATAGACAAATAAATGAAAGACAAGAATGCTAATAATTACTAAAGTAAAGTAACGCATTGACGGGATGTATAAGTACAGAGCCACGTCATATGTAACATAAAACACAAAGAGGTATAAAGACAAGGCACATTACCAAAAATGAAAGACAAGAACACAACAATTGTACCATAGACCAATAACACAATGACGGGATACATAAAAACAGAGCCACGTCATATGCAATAAAAAAAAAACACAAACAGTTTTATAGTGAGAGCAAATTAGCAAAAAATGAAAGACAAGAATCGTAAAATTGTACCATAGAACAATAACACAATGATGGGGTTTATTAGTACAGAGCCACGTCAAATGTACAATGTATATCACCAAAAACTGACTAAACAATTAAATTCATATTCATCAAAACAAATAAAAGACTATATATAAGATGATAGACAACGTCAGTACCCAGAATCTATACTTCAAGACCATCGTGTATAATTTGTGAAGTTGATTCGCAATATTTATCAACAAGGTCTTGATTTCTTCCGATGAACTCTACAGAAAAAGGACGAGGCGTTATAACAAGCCCCTTGTTCGCCAACTTTCCATTCTGGTACAGGATTGTGTAAATGCAACTTTCTGCTCAGACACTGGTGACGTTTTACATAGTCCGAGTTGGAGCTCCAAATTCTTGAAACCAAATAAGTTGGGAAATGTTTATCCCATATGCAGATGAAGTTGGTATACTGCTCCTTAGGTGCGGAAAATTTATAATTTCAAAAATTAAAATTGTTTCGTTTGTCATAGATTTTGGTACTGAGATGACCGTGTATGTCAGCTTCGAACCGAGTCTGTTGTTTAAAGGTGTAATATCCATTGTTCCCAGATGCACCGTAGCAAATGCAACTAGTTATAAACTGTCAGGCTTCGAATGCTGTGAGGTTCAGATACATTGATTATCAATCTGCGTTGACAGACAAATTGAAAAAAAAAATATACAAAAAATAAAACAAACAAAAAAAAGTGTCGAATATAAATTGTGTCCATGGTGTAATGAAGATAAATAATTATCATAATTACTTACAATATATATTACGTCGTAAAGTATTTACGTTTATATATATATACTACAAACGTGTTGTTTTTCAACGCAAAATAATAACCTAAGATACCTAGGCACGGCTGGTAATCTACACACGCAGAACATTTGGTTCTGCAATGAAAACCGTGAGAGGATTTTCCGGTTGTGCTTGAGTGGAGTAATTGTCACCGCTTCAAAAGGTATGTACATTTCTACATCTCAATTTTCTTATTCAACTGATCAAAATATTGAAAATCGGAGAATGCTATGCTGTGATGAATACTTTAACGAAGAGATACATGTATCATTTACTGTTGTACGTAGAGTTGAACTCCTACAAAATCAGTTGTCCCACGAGAAATTGCCTAAAAAAGTGACATTTCAATTTTGAAATGGTTCTTTTACAGACCTACAAGTTCAAATTTAGTTTTTTTTCGGGCAATGGGTATGAATGTTGTTTTTGGCAGCGTGTGCGCTGTCCGGTGTTGATAGACGTCTTAGTAATTCCAAAAACAACATTTTTCCATGAAGTCGTGCGTGAGGGGATCGGTTCTGATTGAGGACATCGTAAATGCGTGAGGGGAAGTACAAACAATTTTTTTAATCTTTGGCTTTGTGACTTTTGTTGACTCAATAAATGTGATCAAATCAATGCTGATTAAAAAGCACAGATTTATCCTTATACTTTAATAGATGTTAACTGATCACTGATTTAATGAAATCAAACTATTAATTGTTTGTTCAATTTCAGAAAATGCCATTGTTCAAAGGAGAAAGGAAAAGAGGACTGAAATTGACTCTCTACAAAAAACCATGGAGATACAAGTTATCCCCGCCCTCGAAGCGAACTAAACCCCCTGAGAGTAGTCCTGTCGCCAAATATACGTCACAGAGATCACCACATATATCTAAGAAAATTATATCGCCGATGAAAACTTCGACACCTATTAGACGAAATCTGTTCGCCCAAAATCACGAAATATTCGAAACAACACAGGCAGATATACAGATGATTCTAAAAACACAAAATTTGATATTGTTTAAATATTTTGATTTATACAATAAATCACCAAATATTCTTTATATGAATAAAGTCTAACTATTGAATTGCAAATCTGTCTCCATATTTGCAGATGTGGGCAAATAATCGATCTAGTTTTTACTTGTAGCAAGAAAACAAAATCGTTGACAACATTTTTTGTCTTTATTCTTCGTGAAACATATTATTACACCTAGGTTCCTACAATTATTTCAAAATCCAATTTCATAAACTTTTTTAAGCACACTCACATATGTGTTTTTTCATGAACAATGTAGCCAAATTTAGGTAAGTTTCAACGACTCATAGCTTGAATATAAAGATATGACTTTTACCTCCCCTCACGCATTCACGATGTCCTCAATCAGAACCGATTCCCTCACGCATGACTTAATGAAAAAATGTAGTTTTTGGAATTACTAAGACGTCTATCGACACAGGACAGCGCACACGCCGCCAAAAACAACATTCATACCCATTGCCCGAAAAAAAACTAAATTTGAACTTGTAGGTCTGTAAAAGAACCATTTCAAAATTGAAATGTCACTTTTTTAGGCAATTTCTCGTGGGACAACTGATTTTGTAGGAGTTCAACTCTACGTACAACAGTAAATGATACATGTATCTCTTCGTTAAAGTATTCACCACAGCATAGCATTCTCCGATTTTCAATAATTTGATCAGTTGAATAAGAAAATTGAGATTTAGAAATGTACATATCTTTTGAAGCGGTGACAATTACTCCACTCAAGCACAACCGGAAAATCCTCTCACGGTTTTCATTGCAGAACCAAATGTTCTGCGTGTGTAGATTACCAGCCGTGCTAGGACGATTTGAATTATAAAGGATTTCTTTTGTTTACTTTTTGTAACTCGAACTTATTGACCCGATATATATATAATAGGGCTTAATTTAAAATTTAAGTTTCAATTTACTGTAAGTTAATCGGGCATGACTTATTAGATACGCCTTCTGAAAATCACGTCGTCCAAAATAGAATCTGGAAAAAACACCAAGCGAAATACCATAATTTACAATTTTAGAAATCTTTGATTCAGGGTTCTTTTGGTTGCTTTAACAATATCTCTGGTCATTAACCAAACGGTATTTTAAAGGAAAATACTAACCTGGCCCGAACCAGGAAATGTTGGCTGCAATAGTTTATTTACAAAAAAAAGTCCATATTTCATTTACTTTAATATAGTGACCGTTATTGATTATAAATTAAAGACGTTTTGTTTTTGGCATTCGCTACTGGGGAGTAAAAAGAGAGAAGGAGGGCATATAGGCAAACTTACGACCTCGGGCATGGTTCGACTTTATATGGCATACGTTTTACCTGTAGCAAACTCTCTGCCTTATTGAAAAAAGTGCCACTTTAGAATTGTGATAATTTGCCTTACAGGTTGAACCACTTTGCGTCTCGTCGTGAATATGCCTGACATATTTGCCACTGGACATAAAGGGAGAAATGAAATAATCAGATCATTTGGTGATGTATAATCATTTATCTTCAGTTGTCTCAATCAGTTTCCAATTTTAATGTATTTTATATTTATTTACATTTGAATTTTTACGTTTAAACATTAGCATTTCTTCCATCATTTTTCTCTTTGCATTTAATATTATTTAACATCACAAAAAGAGGGGACAATAAATCTTCATTGAGTTGCAATCACTCATACATTAAGCATAGAATAACGGCATTCTCGTTTCGCTGACAACACTAACTGTTTCAAATTTATCCATATATCAGAATGGTTTAATAATTATCATAAAAGCAAAATTGGATAACAAATGTTGACAACTATTCATATAAGGATTCAACTTATTTCGGGCGTTTCATTTATATTTTTTATATATATATTATCTTGCTGATCGGTTTTGTTATTAATTTTTTTCATCTGCAATTGTCCTAACAAAAGTCGCCAACATGTGCTAAAATCAGCCATGCGACCTATTTGAAAATATTTAGCTGACATTTTTTGTGATTACATACATGTATTTCAATAGATATTGTTATTTAAATGATTTAGCGTATAGATATATAGATAGCGTGAAATTCCCACAACAACAGACATCGAATAAACATATCTTTTTGTGATAGGAAAAAGTTGCGTTTTTATGAATCTGATAAGCCACAGTTGTACATTTCTGGTCAAAATCGGTTCCACCTAGCATTGAAGATTCAGAGAAGGAGGTGTGTGTAAAATTTTACAGATGACGGATGCCAAGTGATTGAAATGAACGAAACAGAACGAAAAAGAAAGTACAATATAGAAAAAACTGACTCCCAACTAGAACAAATTTTCAAGAAGAAAAAAGTTGTATATAAACAAACAGACGAAAAAACATCCACAATCGGTTGAGATTTAACTATTTTTGCCGACCTGCGTCGTATAGTTGACCAAAAGGTTTGTGTAATCATTTCTTGTAACTGATGTGATGTTTATTGAATACAATGGGGAACAAAGAGTAAAAACACAAGAAACAAGTATGCAATCTAATATACATTTATTTTTAATTTATTGCCTGTTCACTAATACCACTCCCACATGTTCATTCGTCCAGGATTTCTCCATTCCCAGTGACGCTTTATTCAAGAGATATTCGAATTGTGCAATAGTATGTTTGGAGCTAATCCCTCCCTCTTCGTTCAGGTATAATCTTTCTCCTTTTAGAATTTTTCGGGTTAAATCTAATTTTCCTATAATATATAATTGGTAAAATGAACTCAATAAGGCCGTTAGTTTTCTTGTTTGAATTATTTTACATTGTCATTTCGGGGCCTTTTATAGCTGACTATGCGGTATGGGCTTTGCTCATTGTTTAAGGCCGCACGGTGACCTACAGTTGTTAATTTCTGTGTCATTTTGTTCTCTTGTGGAGAGTTGTCTCATTGGCAATCATGCCACATCTTCTTTTTTTTTCTATCTCAACATAAATATTTAAATGAGTGAGGGAAATTTAAGTTGTCCTTGTTCATCAAACTGATATCATAGTACAATTAATCTTCTCTTTGAAAATGTATTTTAAATAATTGTTACAAATATAAAAACATTATATAGTATACGGCTGTTATAAGACAAATAATTATTATGATTTCATGTTTTTAAATTCAATGAACTAGAACTATTTCATAATGTCTTCTTATTATATAAAACATTAGAAAATTTCGCACAGGAAACAAAATTGCCTCAATATTATAGACCTATCTATGTCATAAAAACTGGACCTGCAAAACTTGACAAAATGGGCTCAATTATAAGATGTTAATGATTTGGCATACATTTCTTGTTGGCTTGTTAAACAATTTTTATTCAGACTCTGGAGTGTTTGATTCTTGATGCAATAACGAACGATGTCAAACTGTTTTAACAATCTTTCAATTCTTATATTGTTTGGCCTTTGCAATATAAAAAGAAAACAGTGTAGTCATTGGCATTGTTTGCCTTAAACAGTTTTTTAGTAGCAACATTGATTAACACGTTACTGTACAATTCAACTTAAAATCTTTAAATCAAGGAAAAACATCTTTCTGTTGTTGCACCGATTCGTAAAATAAAAACGTTTTCCCTTCAAAAGCGTGGTCTTTCCAGAGCACAGTATATAAGATTAAAACAGATTTGTATGGGGTTCTTGTTTTATATTTCATGATGTCTGGGTGATCTTTTTTTGGACGGGAGATATTGTCTCATTGGCAAGCATACCACATATCCATCCATTGCAATCATTCAAAACACACTTATCAATAACGGTAATATTCTTTTATTTACAGTTCAATATAGACACATGTCCAAGCTTTCAAACAAGGACAAGAGCATGTCGAAAACTATGTTATGCCATACTGAATGTTATGCCATACTGAAAACGATTGAATAAAGAAACTTGTACAGCCTTGCACACACGATTGAGTCGTATTTATTTAATACAAACCTATGTTAACTTCACAATTCTCGATAGCCTCTATCCAAACATTCACATAGCTACAATTATCTGACTTTGAATTTGCCACCAATTCGTTCTTAATTTTGAACTTTGATACGTCAATATTACCATTCATTTCCCTGTTTAAGCGATGGATGGAATTGAGATAAAACTTTTCGCTGTATCCTGCAGAAAGAAGTTTTATCAATTGATCGATGATACATAAAAAGACAAATATTAAAGTACGTCTCAAATAAAACAATAATGTATATACAGTATGTCTTTACATGATGTCATAGACAATCGTATATTCCAGTATGTCCTTACATGATGTCATAGACAATCGTATATTCCAGTATGTCCTTACATGATGTCATAGACAATCGTATATTCCAGTATGTCCTTACATGATGTCATAGAGAATCGTATATTCCAGTATGTCCTTACATGATGTCAAAGACAATCGTATATTCCAGTATGTCCTTACATGATGTCATAGACAATCGTATATTCCAGTATGTCCTTACATGATGTCATAGACAATCGTATATTCCAGTATGTCCTTACATGATGTCAAAGACAATCGTATATTCCAGTATGTCCTTACATGATGTCATAGACAATCGTATATTCCAGTATGTCCTTAAATGATGTCATAGACAATCGTATATTCCAGTATGTCCTTACATGATGTCATAGACAATCGTATATTCCAGTATGTCTTTACATGATGTCATAGACAATCGTATATTCCAGTATGTTCTTACATGATGTCATAGACAATCGTATATTCCAGTATGTCCTTACATGATGTCAAAGACAATCGTATATTCCAGTATGTCCTTACATGATGTCAAAGACAATCGTTCTTACATGATGTCATAGACAATCGTATATTCCAGTATGTCCTTACATGATGTCATAGACAATCGTATATTCCAGTATGTCCTTACATGATGTCAAAGACAATCGTATATTCCAGTATGTCCTTACATGATGTCAAAGACAATCGTATATTCCAGTATGTCCTTACATGATGTCATAGACAATCGTATATTCCAGTATGTCCTTACATGATGTCAAAGACAATCGTATATTCCAGTATGTCCTTACATGATGTCATAGACAATCGTATATTCCAGTATGTCTTTACATGATGTCATAGACAATCGTATATTCCAGTATGTCCTTACATGATGTCATAGAGAATCGTATATTCCAGTATGTCCTTACATGATGTCATAGACAATCGTATATTCCAGTATGTCTTTACATGATGTCATAGACAATCGTATATTCCAGTATGTCCTTACATGATGTCATAGACAATCGTATATTCCAGTATGTCCTTACATGATGTCATAGACAATCGTATATTCCAGAATGTCTTTACACGATGTCATAGACAATCGTATATTCCAGTTTGTCCTTACACGATGTCATAGACAATTGTATATTCCAGTATGTCTTTACATGATGTCATAGACAATCGTATATTCCAGTATGTCCTTACATGATGTCATACTAGACAATCGTATATTCCAGTATGTCTTTACATGATGTCATAGACAATCGTATATTCCAGTATGTCCTTACATGATGTCATACTAGACAATCGTATATTCCAGTATGTCCTTACATGATGTCATACTAGACAATCGTATATTCCAGTATGTCTTTACATGATGTCATAGACAATCGTATATTCCAGTATGTCCTTACATGATGTCATACTAGACAATCGTATATTCCAGTATGTCCTTACATGATGTCATAGACAATCGTATATTCCAGTATGTCCTTACATGATGTCATAGACAATCATATATTCCAGTATGTCCTTACATGATGTCATAGACAATCGTATATTCCAGTATGTCCTTACATGATGTCAAAGACAATCGTATATTCCAGTATGTCCTTACATGATGTCATAGACAATCGTATATTCCAGTATGTCTTTACATGATGTCATAGACAATCGTATATTCCAGTATGTCCTTACATGATGTCATACTAGACAATCGTATATTCCAGTATGTCCTTACATGATGTCATAGACAATCGTATATTCCAGTATGTCCTTACATGATGTCATAGACAATCGTATATTCCAGTATGTCCTTACATGATGTCAAAGACAATCGTATATTCCAGTATGTCCTTACATGATGTCATAGAGAATCGTATATTCCAGTATGTCTTTACATGATGTCATAGACAATCGTATATTCCAGTATGTCTTTACATGATGTCATAGACAATCGTATATTCCAGTATGTCCTTACATGATGTCATAGACAATCGTATATTCCAGTATGTCCTTACATGATGTCATAGAGAATCGTATATTCCAGTATGTCCTTACATGATGTCATAGACAATCGTATATTCCAGTATGTCCTTACATGATGTCATAGACAATCGTATATTCCAGTCTGTCCTTACATGATGTCATAGACAATTGTATATTCCAGTATGTCCTTACATGATGTCATAGACAATCGTATATTCCAGTATGTCTTTACATGATGTCATAGACAATCGTATATTCCAGTATGTCCTTACATGATGTCATACTAGACAATCGTATATTCCAGTATGTCTTTACATGATGTCATAGACAATCGTATATTCCAGTATGTCCTTACATGATGTCATACTAGACAATCGTATATTCCAGTATGTCCTTACATGATGTCATACTAGACAATCGTATATTCCAGTATGTCTTTACATGATGTCATAGACAATCGTATATTCCAGTATGTCCTTACATGATGTCATACTAGACAATCGTATATTCCAGTATGTCCTTACATGATGTCATAGACAATCATATATTCCAGTATGTCCTTACATGATGTCATAGACAATCGTATATTCCAGTATGTCCTTACATGATGTCAAAGACAATCGTATATTCCAGTATGTCCTTACATGATGTCAAAGACAATCGTATATTCCAGTATGTCCTTACATGATGTCAAAGACAATCATATATTCCAGTATGTTCTTACATGATGTCAAAGACAATCGTATATTCCAGTATGTCCTTACATGATGTCAAAGACAATCGTATATTCCAGTATGTCCTTACATGATGTCATACTAGACAATCGTATATTCCAGTATGTCCTTACATGATGTCAAAGACAATCGTATATTCCAGTATGTCCTTACATGATGTCAAAGACAATCGTATATTCCAGTATGTTCTTACATGATGTCATAGACAATCGTATATTCCAGTATGTCCTTACATGATGTCATAGACAATCATATATTCCAGTATGTTCTTACATGATGTCATAGACAATCGTATATTCCAGTATGTCCTTACATGATGTCATAGACAATCGTATATTCCAGTATGTCTTTACATGATGTCATAGACAATCGTATATTCCAGTATGTTCTTACATGATGTCATAGAGAATCGTATATTCCAGTATGTCTTTACATGATGTCATAGACAAT
The DNA here is from genome assembly GCA_037788925.1 of Mytilus galloprovincialis. Taxonomy (NCBI): domain Eukaryota; kingdom Metazoa; phylum Mollusca; class Bivalvia; order Mytilida; family Mytilidae; genus Mytilus; species Mytilus galloprovincialis. Next base: position 2,170,791 of record JAWDJN010000025.1, on the reverse strand, counting down.
CATATATTCCAGTATGTCTTTACATGATGTCATAGACAATCGTATATTCCAGTATGTCCTTACATGATGTCATAGACAATCGTATATTCCAGTATGTCCTTACATGATGTCAAAGACAATCGTATATTCCAGTATGTCCTTACATGATGTCATAGACAATCGTATATTCCAGTATGTCCTTACATGATGTCATAGACAATCGTATATTCCAGTATGTCCTTACATGATGTCATAGACAATCGTATATTCCAGTATGTCCTTACATGATGTCATAGACAATCGTATATTCCAGTATGTCCTTACATGATGTCATAGACAATCGTATATTCCAGTATGTCCTTACATGATGTCATAGACAATCGTATATTCCAGTATGTCCTTACATGATGTCATAGACAATCGTATATTCCAGTATGTCCTTACATGATGTCATAGACAATCGTATATTCCAGTATGTCCTTACATGATGTCAAAGACAATCGTATATTCCAGTATGTCCTTACATGATGTCATAGACAATCGTATATTCCAGTATGTCCTTACATGATGTCATAGACAATCGTATATTCCAGTATGTCCTTACATGATGTCAAAGACAATCGTATATTCCAGTATGTCCTTACATGATGTCATAGACAATCGTATATTCCAGTATGTCCTTACATGATGTCATAGACAATCGTATATTCCAGTATGTCCTTACATGATGTCATAGACAATCGTATATTCCAGTATGTCCTTACACGATGTCATAGACAATCGTATATTCCAGTATGTCCTTACACGATGTCATAGACAATCGTATATTCCAGTATGTCCTTACACGATGTCATAGACAATCGTATATTCCAGTATGTCCTTACACGATGTCATAGACAATCGTATATTCCAGTATGTCCTTACACGATGTCATAGACAATCGTATATTCCAGTATGTCTTTACATGATGTCATAGACAATCGTATATTCCAGTATGTCCTTATATGATGTCATAGACAATCGTATATTCCATAATTCCAGTATGGTGTCATTATAAACTAGTCTAGGGAGTGATGCCAGTAAAACATGAAGATATTTAACGAACCAGTATGATATGAAAATGCTAGTATATTTTTTTACAAAATTTAAAATATATGAACAACAAACTGTACCTTTCTCGTTTTTTTATATAGATTAGACCGTTGGTTTTCCCGTTTGAATGGTGTTACACTAGTAATTTTGGGGCCCTTTAAAGCTTGTTGTTCGGTGTGAGCCAAGGCTCTGTGTTGAAGGCCATACATTGACCTATGATGGTTTACTTTTTATAAACTGTTATTTGGATGGAGAGTTGTCTCATTGGCACTCATACCACATCTTCCTATATCTATCGATATAAATATGACATTCAAAATGTTTTGTAGAAAATAAAAATTAGAGGTTTTGACTTTGTTTTGTATTTTAATCATTATTGATTTTTTGATTGTTGGTATTTTAACGCCCCTTTTAACAACCGCATTTAGGCTATTTCGTGGCTGCCTGTTTTTATTGGTGGAGGAAGCCGGAGTGCCCGGAGAAAACCAACGACCTTCGATAGGAAAACTGACAATCCTAGTCAATAAAGATTGGAGTGGAGTGCACCCGCTCGAGCGGGGTTCGAACTCGCAACCTCAGTGTTGACTGGCTAGTGATTACAGTAGTAAATACTTATCATAATTGTATATTACGTTTTATGAGATGGTTGTAGTATCAAACGCATGAGGACTAATATTTACCTTCAGGATCTAGGTAAGATAGCTCTATAAAATCTTTACGAGATGCATCTGTCACATCAAATGTAATCACCAATTTGTCATCCACTGCAACAAGATACCAAGTATTAATTAAAATCATTTAAGACACCATAAGTACTGCAACTGAATAAAAAAAGAAATATGTGTATTATAGGTAAATAATTTAATTTTGGATGTAACACGTCTTCTGATTGGCTAAATGTGTTTTGTCTATCAGATCATAGACATAATTTTGTCATGTGACCGTGACGTAACTATCGTCTTTTTCAAAATTTACTCCTTACAACTGGAATATAGAAATAAATTATGAGAAATGACTGTAATGTGTTTTTGTCTATTCGAAATAACCTTAAAATGTGATGCATACTTTTAATTACCCCGCTACTCGGGTTATTTAGTGTGCACCACATATTTAATATTACTTTTTTCTGTCTATGAAGAAATAACATAAAAAATGCGATGCACACTGAATAACCCTCGTAGTGGGTTATTTTAAAGTGTGCACCACATTTTTTATGTTATTTCAAATAGACAGAAAAAAGTATTACAGTCAGATCTTATAATTTAAATCTAAATTTCATTTTAAACCGGAGGAAATCATGAAAAATCGTTGATGACGTCAAAGTCACATGACAAAATTATGTCTATGAGCTGATAAACATAACAACGTCAGCCAATCAGAAGACGCGTTACATCCAAAATTAAATTATTTCTTCATAAATAAAACAAATATTACAGCCATAATAAAGAAACCTTAAGTGAAACAAATGGTGTTTTTATTTACATGTAGAACCAATAAGTACATATACGGGGGTTATTGTTGTGTTGTGTAGAGCGAGAAGAAACGACATCGACGTACTATCTGACTTTCTGTACAATAAAATTTCAGGCATCTTTGGTGTTGTTATCTTAAATTATTATGTGTTTAGTGTGATATTTAATGTGCGTATTGTAATTCACAAGTTTGATCCCCAGCATGACTTGATGAAAGAACAAAGCCTGGCAACATATTAAATAAGTGTATTAAAACCTTCTGAAGATCAAATGTTTAGCAGGTTTCAGCCCAGTGTTAGAAAACAAAAATTCAAATCTATATCAACGTGTATATGTAATAAAAGTACAGCACCAGATATATAAAGTACTTTAAAGCTTGGCTTTACACATTCAGCGCTTGCTTTTAAATCTACAGTGATAGACTTTACATATCCAGCGCTAGACTTTACATATCCAGCGCTTGAGTTAATAAACCACGAATCTGTACATTTATGAGAACAACATGGCTCTGTACATTTCAGTATGAGAATCTTTGACAGACATTGTGTCAGTCCATTTTTCGATGTAGCAAAGGTAGGTATTAAGATGTATCAACACGCATGCGCCTGCCACTAAGTCCGATTGTTCTATCATGTTATATTGTAATTTTTAATAAGTAGAGAATTCAATTGGTGTTCATAGTAAGTTATGAATTTATTTTGATTTATGTATTCACAATGGTGATGCGCTTGACAGAATGGACGATAAATTGTCTATTGTTGATTGCTACATGTTGCAATATGAATGTCTTTTGTTTAATTTAGTCGCTATTTTGGGGTCTCATTGAACTAGTTTACCCCAAACGCTTTTTTAGTCAAAATATGTGATGTTATATGCTAATCGGACAGGCGAATGGAAGTTAAGATTGACAGAAGAAAGGAAAGACTGACGAATGGTCAAGTTCAGCAATACATTTCTTCTTCGCCTCAAGTACCTTTCATAGTGTTTCGTATTTCCAATAGAACATCTAACTGCTTTTCATACGATAAACTCTGCAAACTTCCAAACCATACAATTATTTTTTTATCTGTCATAGTTCTGTGAATGAAAATAAAGGGGCAAAATGTACTAATTACTTAAATGCATTTGAAAGCTTATATAAGCTAATGTATTGAAGACTCGCAAGATGTTTTTTTTTTTTTTGTTAAACATAAATCAGAAGTCAATCTAAAAAAATGGCTATAAACTTTAGAATTATTTTAAGACAAATTAGTTTTTTTTTTCATAAAACAAAAAGAAGAAATATTTATTTAATCGATGTATTTATTTTTTCTTTTATAATTTTCAAACCAAAACAAGCGATTATGAATACCTTATCATCATTGGATATAAATGATTTGGTCAAACCACATGACAGCTTGAATACATATCCATTCGTGATTCTATTGGATACGAATGATTTGGTCAAACCACACGACAGGTTGAATACATATCCATTTGTGACTTATATTGCCTGCATTGTCTCTGTATAAGAAACAATAAATTATAGAAATTCGAAAAGAGATCTTCTATGAGCACATGAGAGCCAAGAGACGGTCTCCATTTGACATCCTATCTAATAAAACCTATCTAATAAAAAAATCTTTTAATAGAAAAGGCCAAATGTTATTCAATAAAAAAAAACTATGCCTCGTTTTCGTACAGTTTCGTAGATTTTCCAGTGAAACAATTAAACAAACAAGGATGCAACATTTTAAGTCAATTAACATTAAGTCCCTATAGCATACAAAACCTGTGAATGTAAGACCGAATTTTCTATGTTATTGTCAATGCTATTCATAGACATTATAAATATACTAACTTTACTTTTCTCAGTGCTACCATGTATTCCTCTCCGATTGGTTGAATGTCTAATTTATTTCCATATATTGTTTTCACGTTTGCAGCGGTTTTGCTAAGAAAATCTATGAAATAGTGAATCATAATGTTCAATGTTTAAAAAAAAATCTTAGCTAGGCAAACACTACATTGCATACAAGAACATTAGAAAAATTAGTACAGTGTGCAGTGACACAGAAAATCCTAATAGTCGTTTTTTATACTTATTTCTGTTGCTAATACGTATCATTGGAAGAAATATGGTAACATTGTTTTTTATGTTATATTGTTTAATTACAGTATATAATTATAAATCATACAAGTTTTCTTTTGAGCTGTAGACTAAACCACATGCAAAATGATTTTAATCTTTAATTGTCATACTTTGAATCTTTGGATCTCCTTACCCTTCCGGAGCACCTGAGGGGTTCATGTTGCTTAGTCTTTATTTTTCTATGTTGTGTTTTGTGTACTATTGTTTGTCTGTTTGTATTTTTCTTTTGTAGCCATGGCGTTATCTAGCCTAAAATGCAGTATGCATATGTTATTGATCAAGAAATGTTTCAGCTTACAAATAATCGACTTTCTGTTCAAATATTTCAACAACAAAAGGAGATAGACACGTTCGAAAAACACATTTGGTTAGTAAGGGGGAAAAATGCGTTCATACCAACCTTTAGAAATATCTACTGGGACATAAGTTAGAGATTCGTGCGTCTCTAAAAGTTTATCTAAGATTAACATTGTCTTGGTGGCATTTCCACTACCAAGGTCAACAACCATTCTGGAATCTTTCAAATATTCTGTTAATTCCTTTAAAATACAACTACATCAAACAAAAGAAAAGAAATGCCTCAGAATTGATAATGTTTTCTTTTCTCTGGCTCTTTATAGTCCTTACACAATTTTAGCATCTACTAATTAGAAAAGGTTTTTCAATTTGAAATGACGCAATTGTTTTATATTCACTTGCATGCCAAGTTTCATTGTCAATAAAAGAAAAGGATTTTTTTTTTAATTTAAAACAGAATCCGATTGATGCAAATGTTATTCAGCCCCAAGCTTTGCATGTGAAGACTGAACGTTTAGGAAAGGATGGCAATCTACAAAATTAAATTAAAACAAACTTTTGTAAATGTTCCTAGAATTGACCAAATCAAGTCCATTTATGTTGGCCTGTAACCTCATTATCTGCGGTGGTTAGAGAATGTTAGGCAGTCATCACCCTGTTAAACTCTGACGCTTTGGTTGCTGTCTACATTTAATTTGTTGTTCGTTCGTTTATTGTTTTTTAAAATTGAATCAGGTTTTGGATCTTAATTTGGTTAGTTCTAAATTTTCTTGTGATTTTGTTTTTGCTTACTGTTGAAGGCCGTGCAATGCCACATTTTGTTCACATCTTTGTCCTTTCGTCTTTAACTTCTTCTCTGTCAAGAGGTCTCGTCAGAGTTATACTACATCTTTCTTTTTTATAAAAAAAAACCCAAACTATTTTTACCGAATAGGATAGTTTTAATAACTTAGAAAGTTTTCAATAAGGATTCAATATCAGCTCGAGAGCCATATCGGCCGGGGTATCATACCGAGTCGTTAGTCGAGGTATAGTATTGGTCGAGATACTTTTACCGGGTCAATAAGGAAAAAAGACAGGTATTATACTTCATATCATATACTGCCTAGGTGCGAACGCAACCAGGCTAATAATCCCATACATGTATCAGCCCTACATGTATCAGCCCTATCACGTGACGTTACACAGAGATGATATGGGTTATTGTCCGTTGAGTTTATGACAAGTCTGCTTTCGCTTGTTACACATATGCAAACACTATCATAGTAATGCTAAATATATGATAAGTTATGATCATCTACAATACAATGCAGTACGTAGTCGTTTTATTTTGATGTTAATATACACTACACATGGAAAAAAGTATTGCAACACCTTGATTTTTTAAAACTTGAAAAATCAGCCTCTTATTTTGGATGGAATATGATAAAGTATTTGAAAAATAATATTGAAACGTAGTTGATGATAACATTGGCATTAAAACAAACAAAAAATGTATGAGAAAAAATGTTTATTTAACCAAATGTTTTATAACAAAATGAAGTGTTTTTTTGTACAAAAAAAATGCATTTTACAACTTTTACTGTAGTCGAACTTTACAATGTCAGACATTTAAAATTATTCTTTAGATGATTGTTCACATGATGGTTGATCGTTATACTCCAAAGAATTAGTACTTTGTGCGCAGCCTGCATTCAAACAGATAACCGCAGATATTCCTACGTATATACCACAAGTCGACTAATTTGTTGCTAAGGTAGCAGCAACCATTCCTGACGAAGGGTATTGTTTATTTCATGACGTGTTTGAACTGGGTGTCCTTTCGTGCACTTTACGCCTAATAGTGTCCCATATATGCTCGGTATGGCTCAAATCCGGGCTACGATCGGGCCAAGGAAGATAAACCGAATTCTTTTAAATCTGAATTTGACGAATACAATCTACAAGAATATACTACAGTCCAAGTGCTTCAAACTTTAATTTCTCCAAAAGCAAAACACTTTTAAGATATTTCTAGGACACTAAAAAAAAGATAGACCGAATTCCATTGGAACAATGGATCTTCTCCAAGATGCTAATAACCAACTTTGGCACTACATTGGATAAGGGCAACTGTGTGTCTGTTCGTAGGCAAAGGTGATCACCGAAATGGTCTTATCGCTCGATAACCAGTAGCGATGAGCCGATCTCGAACAGTTCTTGTTTAAAGGCTCCTGTATGGTCATCACCCTCTTTTAAGGATTGTATTGTTTGCAATCGGTTTCCTTTTTACCAACCTTCATTATGCTTGATTTTCCCTAGCATATGTTATAGGGGGTCTACTTGATCTCGGACTGTCTTTAGGCAGCAACCATTTGATTTTCGGGGGGGGGGGGGGCTATGGTTTTTTATTCTGGACAAATTTTTTTTTTCACCTGTGGCGAAAAACAATCTATTTTTTTCGCGACAAGTCGAAAACAATTTTTTTCTTTTAATTTTAGCATTACATATACAAATTACAATTACATATAGTGGCAGCTGAGGGTGAAACAAACAATTTTTTTTCTCAGAATCAAAAACAAATTATTTTTTTCTCCAAAAACTGGAAACAAACTTTTTTTTCCAAAAAAAACCCTAGCCCCCCCAGAAAATCAAATGGTTGCTGCTTTAACATCATTTGTTGCCTGATTTTTATTCTCAAAACGACTTATAGTAGAATGGGGATAACAAACAATACGTGCAATTGTCACAGCGACACATCTGCTTCTCTAATGCTGATTATCTGCCATCTTGCTGCAGTTATGAGTTGTGGTCTGGATGACCAATTACAAGGTGTCAATCATATAACTTTATAAACTTGGTTATTTGAAGTGTTGAAAACAATGAGGATAAAACATCTGTTTTATTGTTTACGAGTACAGTATCTGCATGTGCAGATAAGAACTTATCGAGTCGATATTTATTAATTAAACTCAAGTAATATTTAAATAATGTTTAAATAGTTCTATTTCTACAAATTATATCACAAAAAAAATAAAGAGTGTTTTTTTAATTTGAATTTGAATTTGGTGTTGCAGTACTTTTTTCCATGTGTATATATTGCATATATTATTCTTTTCTATCTAAACGACATAAGTGAGCTGAGCGATTGGTCTAAGAAATGGCTGATGTCCTTTAACCCAGACAAAACAGAAATAATGTTGTTTTCATACATTGAAACTCCAGAAATGAATTTCACTTTCAATGGTAAGAGGATTGAAGTTACAGACTTCCACAAACACTTGGGTGTTACATTTAGTAAAGATGCTAAATGGAACACCCATGTGGAAATATCATAAAAAATGTATATAAACATTTGAATGTACTACTTAGAAAATTAAAGTACAGATAAGTAGGAGCAACTTAGAAAAGCTTTACTTGACTTTTATTAGACCGCTACTCGAATTTGCATGTGAACTTTGGGATAATCATCTTCGTAATTTCGGCGATACGTCTTTAACTAATGTTGAAAATGAAAGAATTGTAAAGAATGTATATGAATTTATTAAAGAGTCTAAGAGGTTTGTAATTGTGTAATATAGCACAAAAAAGTCATTATAAAGTGCAAATACATGCATATTATGTATAACCAGTCACATCATCACACACCATCTCTTCACAGTTCAAATATTTTTTTTAAGATATATAATGTATTGTTTGTATGCATGCTTTGTAAATATTTTATTGTTATACATTGTTATAGGAGAAGACTATATATAAGTTTGATTAACTTGTATCTCATCCCTTTTGCACATTTAAGTAAATAAAATATGTTTGAACTAAAACGACATATTAGCTTAATTTATGAGTACGTACTGTTATAATGTCAATCAGGATGTTCCTTTCAAAACGATGAAAGTAGTAATATTTGCACTGCTCCATACAAATATCATTTAACCGAGATCCTTCTTCGTCATAACGGTACCATGCTGGAATAAACATTGGATTTGCTGAAAGTCCGTTTAGTAATTCTGTCTTTAAGTTGTCCATGCTTGAACTAACTGCTTGAACAATATTTGGAAAAATATCATAAATCCACCAAACGTCTTTGAATGTTATAATAACAGTAAATGTCTGGGTAAGGTCGCGGTGCTCTGTGATACGGTTCACTGGACAGCGTTGTTAACATATCTGGTGTCAGTTGTCCAACTTGTTGTTAAACTCATAATATGATTAATACTAAAGTATCGTTAAAAGTAGATAACAAGATTAGTAAATAAAAGGATTTAATTCTGTAAGAATATAGTAAAGTGGTCGGAGCCGATGCAATTGTAGGATTTGACGTGTTTAATTGTTAAAAATGAATGACAATCATATTCTTAGTGAGGGTTTGTTCTATTGTTCAACCCTTCATGTACTTACAATCCAAAACAAAAAGTTTCTTTAAATGAGATACAGGTGCGCGAAGCCGTTTATGAGCATGAGAAGATTAAATTTCATTATTGAAATTGGAAAAATTAAACAGCACCCTAATACTTCTTCAGCTCTATATGTTGACTAGTACATGAAGCTTTAAAACCACATATCATAATAGTTGAATTTACTGTTGCAGTAAAAGTTATAATTTGAATACACATAACTTCAAACGTACTAATAAGAAAAATGCTTCATCCACAAAGAAGGAAAGAATGAATTAATATAACTTAATCTTTGAGCTTATACACTTACGAAATTTCAGATTAAATAAACCGCGGTTGGTAAAAATAGTATTTACATGTAGGGGGTTACGTTAACCTTTAAATTGTTTGCTTAGCGTATTAAAAAGAATTTAAATTTAAAGGCATTGTATTTGGTCATTTCATTTTAATCAATTGTCTTACTTAATGAACCGTATGAAATGTAAATAATTAAAATTCAAATATTAGCTGTGGAAAATTTGTAATTGTATCTAAAGTTATATTTATTGATATTGAACTGTAAATCAAGAAAAATATACCCGAACGATGCAATCCAAGCGGATATGGACTGGAAACCTCCAAATGTTTTAAAAGCAGTGGACATGTATTTTCGGCACTGGACTAGATGTAACATAATGTGTACATATAGATTGAATTGTAGAATATTTAAATGGTGTTACAGTAATGCTCTTGCTAATACCACAGTCCCACTAGGCCACGAACGCACTACGATCTGTGAAAAAAATTTTGACGATCGTAGTACTATCGTGTAGATCGCAGTAAGGTCGTATCACGGTCGTGGTGAGGTCTACAAGATCGTGATGAGCGTGGCCAACTTTGAACATTTCAAAACAATCGTGGTGCAGTCGTGGCGAAATGAGGTCGTTGTAGAAGCGTAGTGAGAGCGCACTTATGTCGTGGTAAGATCGCAAAGGTCGCTGTACCATTGTAGCGAGAGCGTAGCGAAAGCGTGATTCTATTCGGAGATACTGCGCTACGATCTCACAGCGACGTTATTACGACCTCATTACGACCATCACGTTTCTCACCGCGACCCAACTACGCTTCCTCTACGACTATACCACGCTTACACCGCGCTATTCAAGACCATAGTACGATTCTAGCACGCCCTTGTCGTCCTCGTCACTCTCTTCTTACGACCTGACTATGTTCTTACTACGACCATCATTCTCATTGTCATTTTCACATAAAATATATTAAATCTCTCCAGGTTTTGTTTGTCAGTATGTAATTAGACTTCTTGTCCATTTTCTCTTACGGCTCAACCATGCTTCTCGTTTTTGTATAGATTAGACCGGCGTTGGTTTTCCTGTTTGAATGGTTTTACACTAGTAATTTTTGGGATCATTTATAGCTTGCTGTTCGGTGTGAGCCAAGGCTCCGTGTTGAAGGCCGTACCTTGGCCTATATTGGGTACCACGTTTACACCACGCTATTCAAGACCATAGTACGATTCTAGCACGCCCTTGTCGTCCTCATCACGCTCTTCTTACGACCTAACTACGTTCATATACTACGACCATCATTCTCATTGTCATTTTCACATAAAATATATTAAATCTCTCCAGGTTTTGATTGTCAGTATGTAATTAGACTTCTTGTCCATTTTCTCTAACGGGTCAACCATGCTTTGTTTTTGTATAGATTAGACCGGCGTTGGTTTTCTCGTTTGAATGGTTTTACACTAGTAATTTTTGGGACCATTTATAGCTTGCTGTTCGGTGTGAGCCAAGGCTCCGTGTTGAAGGCCGTACCTTGGCCTACATAGGTTTACTTTTATAAATTAATTGTTACTTAGATGGAGAGTTGTCTCATTGGCACCCATACCACATCTTCCCATATCTATTGACACTACTGTGTCATTTCTGCTATCGTTCACTAAAATATCGTCATTTGAGCCTCATGGACCAGTTATAATAGGTTGCAATTTAGGTTGGATTGGTCTGTCCGATATCACTGCTTGATCAGGATTAGTTACTACATGTATCAGAGCTCCCTCTGCCTCTACACCAACCCCTACCACCACGCACACGTGTTCTAGTTTATTTTGGTGGCATGACTGTATTTTTTCTTGAAATCTACGTACAATGTATTAATAAGAATTAGAAGGAATGGAACTGTATTGATATTGAACATGATGTCGACGTTTTTGCTGGGAACGTAGTAAGATCGCGTTTAAGGGCTTTTCAATACACAGTTAGTAGTGTTACATTGTACGTCCCTTTATAAAAGCAAAACGATACTGAGAAAACATCTTTTAAAGGTTTAAACAGACAAACACATTCAAAGTTAACACGTGGTTATCCGTTTTTGGATGATCAATGGAAGTATAGTTTCTTAATGCTTACGATATAGAAGACTTCCTCACTGTGAGAGGTCACTTTTAGTCTAGACTAATGCAACATGTTAAGATAGTCGGTAAGATAAATTCGTTACATAGTGCACTAGTGACTTAATACGGTATATATGGGGTCAGTAAATTCTAAATTCCATATGAATTTACTGACCCCATATATACCGTATTAGGTCACTAGCACTCTGTGTAACTAAAAGTATTGCGTAGTGAGACTATAATAAAATATTGAATCTGAATCTACATATTCTGACAATGAACAGGTTCTTGATTAAAGCAATTAAGAAATTATTTGAACCTTTAGCACTTTACATCTTTCACGGTTTTAAAAGAATGATAATCACTTTCAGTAAAATACTCGCTACCGCTCGTACTTAATCATAAAGAAAGGGATTATTATTATTATTTTTGGCTTTTTTCTTTCTATACAGAGAATATATCGTAACATATAAACACGTTAGAAACAAAACACATAAACAACACTCATTTAGACAGTTCAAAGTATCAACAAAAAGGATCATCAAATTTAGCAATTGTGAATGTCGCTAATGACCAGCAACTAATCCATAAAACAAAGTTTACATGTGTTATATATATGCTGGACACAAAGTTTTATAAGTACAATACTCTCGTCGTTATCTAGTTCGTGTCACATGATAGAAGTGTGAATTCTAGAGATGATAGACTGTTCATATAGACACTAAACTGGATCGACCTCAGGTTTATCATGTCTCTTCACATTTCATTTCTATAATCAAGAACAAACGTTTAAGTCACATGAGCATAGTTTATGATCTTAAACGTTTGAAAATTCCCGCATTTTTCACATAGATGTTCAACTTTCATACGTACAATAAATAGCACACAGGTCAAACATTTACTCTGAAGCTACTCTTAAATCTGGTTATCTCTTCGCAATTATCAATGCTTTATGTAAATAATGACTGGATGGATAAGTTTGAAAAAGTTGAAATTGCTATCGTTTGAAATTCTTTCTAGCCACTTCAATTGTTCAGTCTTGTGAAAGTTTTGTAACACTACATTGTTCCAGACAGTTTTTGAAGGAAAAGATAACGCTTTTTCATTTTTATAGATTATCGTTGATCAACTGAACGAGAATGATTTTTTCGATTGAGCCGGTACGGCGCAAGTGAGAAAAACACTCGAGTTGAGATGACCAATGATAATCCGTTTGTTGCTATTTTACCTATGACGACATTGTTAATTTCAATATTAATGACAAGGGGCTGGTGCGCCCTTAGTTTCTAGCGATAATTGTTCATATCACTCTGCTGTGCTGGGAAAAGAAATTATCAGTCAGTTAGATTTACTTGCGTGATGGGTCTTAGACCCTTTGCATTTCAACGATATAGATGTAGATGTAGATGAAGAAAAATTTCGTAATTGCGACAAACATATATGTAGGACTCTAAAGTGCGATGGGGACACTGAAGTACAATGGTCACGCTAAAGTGCGATGGTCTACGCTAAAGTCCGATGCCTCCATACGCTAAAGTTCGATGGTCCGAGACAGTATCTACGTACGAAACGTAGTTGGATTATGACGTTAACAGTCGTTTATACAAACTAAAAATTGAACACGCCGGAAGATAAATTACAAATATTTTATTAGCACCTTTAAAACCAAATGTCAATGACTGAAGTGATTTAAACCTGACCGTGCTTTGTCGGTATTCGCATGGATATCATGTATCCTGGTTTTGGTGGAAGCGAAAAGATATATTTGAATCATTGTTTATGTTGCAGTTTACTTTGCAGTTCCCTTGAAAACGTTGTCGATTGTAAATTGGAAAGTAACGTCGGTAAAAAAAAGTACTTGTTTTCATGCGTAAACTATAATTTGATTTAGATACATTTATAGTTCACTCGTTTATACTTTTTATTATATTCGTTATCGGCACTGTAAAGAAACTCATCAAATATTCTAGGCTTTAAATTTTGATCGACAGACTCGCGCTTAGTCTACAAAATATTCACTATTGATGCTCGAATCAAAAAGGTTAAAAAATGTTAAATATCGAACGTAGTTAAAGAGCATTGTGGACAAAATATGGTTGAATACTGTCTTTTTTTAATGAATAAAAAAAAATGGATATAAATTATGATCAGTTACCGTTGACTTAATTTCATAAAATCTGTCGCTGTTAATATTTACACATATTACATTGTATGCTTTTCTCTTACTTTTTATAATTTTTTGGTTGCCTAACGTCGTAATGCAAATAATTTATGCATATATAGGACGAACATAATTTACCAATTAATACAATATGTAGGTTCTGGAAGAGAGGCGTCCGGTACAAGGTCGCAGAAATTTAGACTGCCACGAGATATGAGGGTAAATTGGATAGGTACAGAAATTTAGCCTTGTAACATATCACTTACGGAGTTGTTGCAAGGACTCTTAACGTGCAAAGAGTGTGGCATTACTCTTCGTGGAGTCTACCCTACATCCGTTTGATTATAATAAAGATATTGAACAATCCTTGAACTTCAAAAAGAGGGGTATTGGATTTAACTCTATGATTTTTTTTTGTTTTTCGACGCTATCAATCAAACATAAGTATTTTTTCAAAATTTAACACCATAAGGTAAAGGGAAAAACCACAATATTTATTTTCAGTATAATTATGCATGTTTCTTTCCTAAATCAGGAGCTAGCAATTCAGTGGTTGTCGTTTGTTGCTGTGTAACATAATCCTTGTCTTCATTTTTTTATACATACATATATATATATTTAGACGAGTTGTATATATATATAAATATATATAACTCGTCTAAACATCAACCCAACAATGTTAGATCTGCAAATTTGCTTTCGCAAATTTTTGGTTCTTCCCTCGCCGGGATTCGAACCCATGCTACTGTGATATCGTGACACCAAATCGCCTGCACTGCAGCCGTCCCGCTAGACCACACGACCACCTGGGCTCTTAAAAAATAGAGCTTTCGCTGGCCGTGTGTTACCTTTCCACGTCAGTTTTAATCTAGCGGCGTACTATATGGGTTTAATCCGTAACAGTGTATATAGACAATAATAGTGCATTGACTTGACATATCAACGATATAAGGATGAGGCTTAGAAACGGGGAAATGCGTGGCTGTGCCGAGCACTTTCCCCGTTTCGGGCCGAATCCTTATATCGTTGATATGTCAAGTCAATGCACTATTATTGTCTTTATACTGCAATCTAAAAAACATTTTCAATTGTTGTTTATTGTGTTAATATTATTTATTTGATTTAAATATTGGGGGAAATCACCCTTTAAAAAGGCCTCATATCACACAGGCGGAGAAATATACAGCACGATGAAATGTACATCATTACCTGTTGAAAACAGTGGTGAACGAAATTCGTTTGTTTATAGACTAAAATATCAACAATAAACATAAAACATAATGATTTATAGGTTGCAAACAAAAAATATTAACAAGTGAAATATATTTTTTCCAAAAATTATAGAAGAAACAAGTTTGAGTGGTTAAACGCATAGTTGTTTACATTGGAAACAAGAACAGGTTGAAGAGGTCGTATGCATAATTAAAGATAGTTTCGACAATTTCTATTTAAAAATTCATGAGGAAAAGTGATATCATGTCAGTGACTGTATATGACATAGAAATATACGGTCAACGCAGTTTGACTGCTCAAATAGAACGAGTGCAGTATAAAGTACATTTGTAGTAAAACATAATATAAATATTTTCGACATGTGAAACTATTGTCAGCAATCTTCATGTCATATCTGCTACTTAATATTAGGCCTACATTTATTCAGGGGGGACCATAAGAGGCTTATAATGTAAAGTGGCTTTTTAAAATCTTATGTGACGTTTATTGGGACACTGTTGAAAGCTGGTTGATTAACAATTTAAAATATATATCTATAATACTAAAATTACGAGTTCCAATTTGTCAGCCGTCATCACGTAAAAACGACGAATCACAGAATTCAACTTTATATATAACTAATATAGTACAAAGGTGTAGATTAAAAATTACACCACTCCAGGCCCTTTTGTTTTCCACGTAATTAATATTGCCAATAATTAAGAAGTTCCGGGTCGAGTCCGCTATCGATACCAATAGTATATTCACCTGTTACCTATGACCTTATCTGTACGTTCCGCATCTGACAGGCGCACCACCAAACGTTGTATTCAGGATTAATATGCTATATACACGGGTCATAACCACAGGGTTGGCACTACTAAATTGTCAAATTGTTACCTATTGTAGTATTTTAATCAGTAAGACTTTCTAAGATAACAATACGAATACTACAAATCTGGACTAAAAATAAGGCGTATAGCCGTACAGTTTTCAATTTGATAGTGGGCATGACGTAAAACAGCGAAGCAAAGAATTCAACTTTATTTATAACTTATATAGGACAATGCTGTTGATTAAAAAATACTCCATTCCAGGACCTTTTGTTTTCCAAATAATTAATATTATTGTTTCAGTTCGACGGGTTCAAACAGAAAGACTTGAAAGCAGAGAAAAACTGTGTATCTTATAATCGGCATGACTTTATCAGATGACAATACTAATACTAAAATAAGGCTTGCGCATAGTTATATACTTTAATTCAGTCACGGACCCGTGATATCACGGGTGTGTTCTAGTATTATATAGATATGTATACCGAAAATCTATGTAAACCACTCATTGTGAGCAGATGCAGGTGCAACAATCGAAAAGTGCTCAAAGTATAAAGCTCAGTGTTGAAGGCAGCACGGTGACCTGTTGTTGTTACCTCTATGTCATTTGGTCTGTGGTAGAGGGTTGTCTTATTGGCTATCATACCTCATCTTTAATCTGACTTTATCACTGAATCACTGATAACTTGATATCGAATTGTCAATACTTTTGTGGGATTAAATGATGAAAAGTTTACCGAGAACAATAATGCAAAAGTGCCGAATGTAATACTTGTATATACTAAATACCAGCTAAAGAAATATGATCTGGTGTTTAAAACTACGAATTAAATTACAGAAGGCTTAAAGCAAAGGCTACTACTTCGGATCGCTCTACTTGTTGGACAAACTCAATCAATATGTTTGCTGATTGTTGATATTTAAACTGTTACTTATACATTTGAATCATTGACTTAGTGACATTGGTTATACTTGTAAAGATTTCTGCTTAAGTGGTTCTGTTTAGAAGTGTTACCTATATATAGTTACTAGTACCTTTAATATTTTTGTTACTGCACATTGTATACTATTTAAATGAATGCGAATGAGATATAACAAGAAAAACAGTGTTCGGGAAGATAACTCTTACACAGAAAAGTGATCGATGAAACATAGATTGATCTGTAATAGTAAAACGGTGAAATATAATGGCAGCAATCTGCATTTATTTGATATAAAATATTGCAAAAGTGTGGGAGGGGGAGGGAGAGGGGGAAGGGGTGAAAATGTCCCAAAAGTCCCAAATGTTGGTACAAACAAGAATTTCAATCCATTAAAGTGATACATTTTCTGCAACCATTGATATTTATCTATCATATGCATTTCGATTATTTTTTGAATAGATTGAATTGAAAAGTTCGAGGGTCAAATGTTGGAAAACACTTATTTCTAGACATGTGGGTGGTACGGATGTAAAACACGGACTGCCTAAAAGAAAAATGACATTTAAAACATGCAAAAACATTCTTGATGCTCGTATCAACCATCTTTGAAGGCTATATTATTCTTCGGCTGTCCCATGCCATTTGATTGTTCTTCCAGCATATAAATACGTCCATGATCCTACAGATTACTTTTTATGTTTGCTTTTATTGTGATTTTTTACAAATGTTTTTATTGCTATTGAGAACATAACATTGTGATAGAAAACAATATTATCTGAACTTATATTGTCATGGTGAATTTCAACAAAACATTGGCATATCATAAATCAACTCCCATTGCATCAGTTACAGAAGTGCAAGAACAAAGTCACAATTGAAACAGATGCAAATTACTATTTCAAGTTGATAGATATTTTTTTCACTTTCCAGGCAAGCATAATCAGCATAATATGTACCACGCTGTGTGTTCCAAGGATATGTATAAACAATGTTTACCGTCAAATTTTATGCATTTGATATTTTCAACTTTCGGATACCATTGGTTGTCAGAAAGGTAAGCCGTATTTTATCTGTTCATTTAAACAACATGCTTGATCTTTGAGAATTGTCAGTGTGATTAACTATAATACATGTATCTGGTTCTGTTTATAAAATTTCCACTTTATTGCTTTCCATCATGGTGGTTCGAAGCCATTAGTGTTAAACAATATTCTCGCCATCCTGATATCAATACACAACAAATATGAGTTATTGGTTGCCTCATGGTGTCTGAAAGATTCTATTGGCTAGAATGAGATGAAGAATTGAGAACATGACCATACTGGAGTAACTATTAAATACGGACAAAATTCTAGTCAGACAAAAAGGAGGGACTGAGATGAACAATTTCCTGAGTGCTTATTTGACTTGATATGCATATGCACCATAAAAAAATGCATATTACTGCCAACAATCTTTAAGAATTCTGTCAGAATGAGAATAGATGTATTTCATGTTATACAACGAAATGATATAGAAAAAAATAGATACGCCAAGACCATGGTACCCCGAATTGTACATTAGAAAGGTTAGAATTGTTGTTCGAATGATATGTGATGTTTAGGAGGCTTTGTGGGAAAACACGCATGAGGATATCAATATGCAAATAAATATTGCATCAAAAATAAAGACGGGATTAAAATACAACACTAATGTTTGTTTGCACTAAGGAGATTAATAAAAAGTTTCACATACTAAAAAGCCATATTTAACTTACAATTGTGAATCAGAGAAGCATCCAAAAGCTTTTAAGAAAGCTAACATGAGAAGTTATTTTTTTTTGTAAATTCCAAATTAAAAAAACCAGAAGACAAAACTAATATTTTGCTTCTTCTGAACAGACCTTGCAATATAGAAAATGGAATGTTCGTACATGATGCTAACGAGAGCGAACAGAAAGAATTTGCTCAACAAGCCGAGAAGGACTGGGAAACATTCCTACTCCAACGAGGAAAAGAATTAAAACGTGGTATGTTTCACACTTTGTATTTTTAGTAAACTCGCGGCTAAGTCCTTAAGTATTAGAAATTATATCAAATAAGGCATATAACTACCGTCACAGTAACGAATGTTTCGTTGTTTCTTTAAAAACAAATTAGCATAAGATACCAGTTGAACTCCAAACAGTTGATTGAATATGCAAAATATACAGGTCAGGGGGTTTTAAGTGAATGCCTTGCCTGAGGTAAAATAGTGCAACTTCTTTAGTACAATATTTTGCATACTACTTTCTATATTAAAGCTGTTACCTACCATTATGAGATAACCACTACGCAACCACGTATTCGTACTGGTTCATAAGTGTTTTTCGTTTCTCTTTTTTTATATAGATTTTACCTTTGGTTTTCCCGTTTGAATGTTTTTATACTAGTGATATTTTTTGGGCCCTTTATAGTTTGCTGTTCGGTGTGAGCAAAGGCGCTGTGTTGAAGACCGTACCTTGACCCAGAAGGTTTTATTTTTGTTAAATTGCGACTTGGACGGAGAGTCGTCTCATTGGCACTCATACCACATCTTCCTATATCTATTTAAAGTACTTTTGCTAGTTTTCAGGTGGAATAATGTATCTTCTCGGTTTGGTAAAGGATGACAAAGGAGAATATGGTTCATTAGAGTTTCACAAGCAACTGTCAGAAGTTCAAAAGAAAATGTTTCAAGATGGATTTATATCTAAGGTAATCTAATCATAGTAGATTAGGCTCTTATAAAATAACTTTGTATCTCATAGGTTGAAGAAGATGTGGTATGAGTGCCCATGAGGCAACTCTCTTAGTCTCTATACAAGCCACAATTTGTAAAAGTAAACCATAAAGTCATGTAGGCTCCTGACATGCCACGGGTACCCGGTAGACACTGTTAAAAGATATCACCTTTCATAATGCATATAAAAGACGGGCGAAATATACCAAAGGGATATACAAACTCATCAATCGAAAACAATCTGATAATGACATTGCAAAAAACGAAAAACAACGAAAAGACAAACAACAGTACACAAAACACAACAAATATTCGATAGAAAGATGAAAGTCTTAGGAACACGATCACCATTAAAATTGGAGGAGGGGGTCTCTTTTGTATCGATAGTTTCACTCTTTGCACTTGTTATGTTTTTGTTATTTATAATTTTCTTTTATGACATTTCGTTGTAAGATTCTTCAAAATAGAGTTTGATTTCTCAATTTTACGACATCAATCTGCTTAAGAAAGATGAACACATAGAAAACTAATTAGATACTCACAGCATTCGTCGATATCTAAAGCTGTTCGATAGTCTTGTTTCGACTTTTTGTCAGATATTTGGAGTTGTCTAGTTTTATCCATGAAGTACTACATTAAGTGTCAATAAGAAAAGTGCCCACCAACCCTATTTTTATTTTCATAATTTTCTTTCATATACTTTAAAAATCTTAGAAATCCTTGTTATTTTTGTATTAACTCTTTCCGGGATCCGTACATGGCCTTTTTCAAAGCTACATTACTGTCCCTATCCAGAATCTTAGCGTTTTCCAAAGGTAGTCATAATTTCTAGCCCTTCATCCTGGTCGAACCCTATTCAAGGACCTACATACAATAGTTCATTTAGAATTGTCTTAAACATGCATGAAATGTTGGCAGTTGGAGGTAAAGCTAACAACAATAACAAATCATTTTTTTTAATTATTCAGGAGGAACATAAAAATATGCTCATTAATTTTTATCAACGTTCAGAAGCTGAAATGAGACTACCGTTTTGCCAAGGATCAAAGGTTTCTGCATTAGGTTTAAAGTTACAATCCTTCACAACGAGAAACTGGACAGCGGTCAAACATCCGGGAAACGAAAACAGTAAGTGCATTTAATGATGAACTAGAAGACCAAGTCGTTTGTGGAGAAACTTCAGAAATCACGGTACATCAATAATCTATTTTGACACGAGATCAATGCCCCGCACACACACACACAACAAATAAAAGGCATCTAGCGATCAACTAAGACTTCATATGAACCATTATTAGATAATTACATAATAAGTCGTTGAATTGCGAGATATTTTTCAAGAACGACAACTTCTGAGTAATAGAATGTAATGGGTTAATATTGAGACAAATGGTATATTGTTTTAAATGCCAATTGTCTGAACAAGTTCCTATATTGTAATATATCGCTCTCGTACAAAGCTTTGCTCTTATCTGGATTTAACTATACTAAGTTGTTTTGGCTTCATTAGCTCGTCCATGTTTGTTTAAGGTTTGGAATTTTAAATATTTTATTTATATCATCACCGAAGAGAAATTAACGAAATATACATATGTGTGCAGTAAAATCGCTCATAAATATGAATTTAAGATTGGTAAAGTGAATTGAAGTTAGTATACTTAAATAATAAATTAATTCATTTGAATCACTGCCATTTATAAATAACATTTTTGCATATGACGAATTTTTTAAAATAAAATTTGAGTATGAATTCAACAAATTTAATTATTCTAATCATAATTGATTGCAGAACAGGAAAAGCAAATGTGGGCCTCGTGTATGACATCTGTTGCAAGAGTTTGGAGTCATAAACCTATGATCGAAAGCTTTCACAATCACCGCACAATGGTAGACAAAGTAAATTTGATGAACCGTTTCTATGACAATTTGAAGACACGTCTACTAGAATGTACTTTTGACTTAGACTACACAATTGTTGACCTTATCATAACTAAAACTTAAGTGTGTGGTTCTACAGTGAATTCATTTATAAAACATACATGCGAATAATCTTAATACACTATATGACTATTTGTTGATTTGTTGCCGATTTTTTGTACAGGGATCCACGAAAATATAAACCAAAGGAGAATATTGGGCGCCGTCGTAAAAAAGATGTTATATATGACACGATTCAGTCTAGTGTCCCAAAGTTTTGAATTAAGTGTCGCTGAATTTCAAATAACGTTAACTCTAAGAGCCTATCAATAGGATACTTTATACCGGTTGTCAAATATCTCACAAGTTTAAAAAGAAAGCAGACAACCAAGACGTGAACATCGACGAAATACGAAGCAACAAAAGGAAAGCAAATCGGCTCTCGGAGTAAACAATCGTACATAAAATTAAACGATTCCAAAACCAGACTAAGTTGTAATATGTGAGAAAAAGAAAGAAAGAAAAAAGATCAAACATGTATAATTTATTTGGTCTTTCTTTGCAACGACTGTTGCAGTCAAACTATGAGTATACATGTACCACATCTCTTAATCTCTATACAAAAATAAATGAAGATATACAAAAGAAGATGTGGCATGATTGTTAATGAGACAACTCTCCACAAGAGACCAAATGACACAGAAATTAACAACTGTAAGTCACAGTACGGTCTACTTCGCTTTCACCAGCGTCAGCTGAAGAAGTTCGAAAGATCATCAAGAAAGCTCCGGTGAAGTCATGCGAACTCGACCCAATTCCTACTTACCTCTTAAAATCATGTCTCGACAGCTTACTTCCTATCATAACCAAGATAGTAAACACTTCAATGGCAGAATCCCACGTTCCTGCATTTTACAAGGAAGCGGTTTTAAGACCTTTGTTGAAAAAGCCCGGTCTTGACGCTGATGAGTTAAAAAAACTATCGTCCCGTTTCGAACTTGCCTTTTACTTCAAAGATCTTGGAAAAGGTGAGTGAAACTCGGTTTGAACAGCATCTTGAAGCAAACTCACTTTTTGACAACATGCAGCCGGCATATCGTACTTGTCATTCAACAGAAACGGCTTTACTACGGGTTCACCATGATATAGCATTGGCACTTGACAATAACTGTTGTGCGGTACTTGTTAGGGAGCTACCATTTGATTTTTATGGGGGGGCTAGGATGAAAAATTTTGTCCTGCATTTTTTTTTAGCTGTAATCTCTGTCCTGCCTTTTTATTTTTCACTCTGTTCGGTCCTGCCTTTTTTTTTTTTTTAGTTTATACTGACTTTTTTTTACCTAAATTGTCGTCCTGACTTTTTTTTTTTGTAAGTGTCTCATCCTGCCTTTTTTTTTAATCAAAACTTCTGTCCTGCCTATTTTTTTCAAATTTCATCCTAGCCCCCCCATAAAAATCAAATGGTAGCTCCCTTATGCTCGATCTATCCGCTGCATTCGACACTATCGATCATCCCATCCTGATCAATCGGTTAGAATACTCTTACGGCATAACTGGCTCAGCGCTGTCATGGATGAGATCCTATCTTGAAAGTCGAACTCAACGTGTAGCAATTGGCTCTGTATTGTCAGATGTAATAAACATTAAATATGGCGTTCCGCAAGGTTCGGTATTGGGACCCCGATTGTATTGTATTTTTGCAAAACCGATCAGTGAAATATGTCGGCGACACAACTTTAGCTATCATGGGTATGCTGATGACACACAAGTTTACCTAGTTATCAAACCACTCGATAATTGGGACAACATATCTTCCCGTCTAGAGACTTGTTTAGCTGACATTAGTAAATGGATGTGCTTAAACATGCTGAAACTGAACCAAGACAAAACGGAACTAATCTTATTTTCACCAAAACATCGTGTAAAGGAATTTTCGAATTGTCATCTGTTATTTGATGGATCAATAGTAAGTAATGCATCTGTGGTAAAAAATCTTGGTGTTTATTTCGATAGAACATTAAGCATGGAAAAGCAGGTCAATGGCATCACGAAGTCGTGCTTCTTCCAAATAAGGAATATTGGTCGAATTCGGCAATATATCACTGAGGATGCCTGTAAAACTTTAGTCTGCTCGCTCGTCACGTCACGTCTAGACTACGGAAACGCTCTGCTTTATGGAGTAAATGCCAGCTTAGTCAATAAGTTACAGCGAGTACAGAATACGGCAGCCAGGCTCGTTAAACGTACAAAGAAACATAACCATATAACACCAGTTCTTGTGTCTCTTCATTGGATCCCGGTGCAGTACCGAATACAATATAAACTTATTTTGTATACTTTCAAAATCCTGCATGGCCTAGCGCCCGTCTATCTTGAGGAACTCATTAGCGCCTACCAACCATCAAGATCTCTTAGATCGGAAAATGCCATGCAGCTGATACAACCTCGTGTACGCACCAAAATCTATGGAGAAAGACGCTTCGACAAAGCTACTGCGAGCCTCTGGAACAATCTTCCTAACCATCTAAGACATGAACACTCAATCGAACTTTCTAAGAAAAATTTGAAAACCCATTATTTTAGACTCGCTTTTAGTGATTACATGTAACTTTTTTATACTGACTTGACTTTTTAACTTTGTTCTTTTCGTTGTAGTATAATATGTCTTTTAACTATGATAATTAATTATTTTATTTTTTTGTGTTTCAAAATTTTATTTCATTCTTATTGCATTGATTGTTTTAATGTTTAACACCTTTTTGTTTTTTTTAACTGCATTGATTGTTTTATGTTAAGCGCTTAGAGTAATTTTTAATTAGATAATGCGCTATATAAATATTGTAAATAAATAATAAAAAATAATAATAATGAGCAAAGCCCTTAACGCATTGTCAGATATACAAGGCCCCTATATGACAAATGTAAAACACTGAGTTACAGGCTCCTGACTTTGGGAAAAGAACATACATGAAGAATGAGTCGGGGTTAAACATGTTAGTGGGATCCCAAACATCCCCTAACCTTGAACATTGACGTAAAAGTACAACATAAGAACTAACTATAAAAATCAGTTAAAAAGGATTTAACTCATCAGATGGATACAAATACAAATACATCTAACAAAAACACAGAGTGAACTAGGCCAGGTACTTGTATATCCCAACAACAAAAGTTTGACACACTCCCCGTTTCCATTCTAAATTGTACAGTAAACAAAACAAATAACTCAAAGATTCAAATGATTGGGTAACACATGTACAGTATAATATTAAACCAATGGAGAATGAGTTCCAGGTTGAAATAATAATAAAATAAAGTTCCGTCTTCAATAGTCTCGGACAAACAAAACCAAATGTCTTAAACATTTTCAAAATAGTCAGTTTACAACAGCACAGCGGGTATGTTTCAAGTCAAAATATGATGTGTTGAGGAAATAAAGTTCCGTTTTCAATAGTCTCGGACAAATAAAAACAAATGTCTTAAAATTTTTCACAATAGTTAGTTCACAACATCACAGCGGATATGTTTCAAGTCAAAATATGATGTGTTGATGCATTTGTGTAAAAAAAGATGAAACAGTTTGAAGGATGTTCTTATTTTTTAAATTTATTTTGTACGTATGTGAAACGTCAATTCATTAATTGTTAAAACCGATCCGCAGAATCTTCTTTTTTTTAGTATTCAAATACATTTTGTACGAAGTAGACGCCACTACACAGTCTACATTTACTACAGTACTTGACAAGATATTATAATACCACCTGCGGAACCTTCAATGTTCCTTTATTCTCTATTCATTAATATATATAATATATATTGTCTAGATTCCATAAAGGGGATACAAAATGAAGAGGAAAAAACTTAATCCTGTTATTCTATATTCTATTATTTGTGCTGACTCATTGACATGACCTCTTGTACCACACTATTGTCTTTGTTCATAAAAATCATTGAAATTTATTAAAAATGTTTAGGCAACACGAATTTATCATAAAGTTGTGGCCTGTTATGAATATTTTGCTTGACAAGATACTTCTCATCAAAAATGATACGCTTACACAGCAGCATCATGAAACAAAATTGCAACATTCTAATGTGAGTTATTCCTTAGGTCATAACTGTCAAAGGTTAAAACGATGACTCACAATTGTTTTTCGTCCAAATTTATAACCTTGTAAAGAGTGCCATTGAAATTTTAAGGTTTGACGCCACAACATGATCTTTGACATCATTGTAAGTATGTGCAAAAGACAACATCAGCGAGTCAGCGAGACGCAGAATTTTCTATTCCTAAAACACAAACAGAACTTGTACCGATAAACAAGATAAGATTATCTGTTTCCTCGAGGTTTTCTGTCAGAATATTAAGTGAAAGCCAAAACTGTCAATAAAAATAATACATTTAATTTGCATGATTTTAATGTTAGTTTTTTTTTTTAATTTAAAACCTTACATATGACCATCCGTTTATTTTTGTTGTAAAGTAAGGTCTTACAAAAGTTCAAAAGTGAATGCGATGTGTTTTTTTTCTTTTTTTTTTTTTTATTTCTTTACATCTTAAGAGGAGTATTGATTTCAGATATATCTCACTTCTAATTCATCTAACAATTACATGTAGTATATCTCGATCTATTTACTATCTGTTAACAGCCTTAAAAAGTGAAAGGAATGTCATGGTGGAAGTATTTACAGATTATGATGATTGTAAAATATTTATAGATAAAGTCGGACCGTTTTTAATGAAAGGATAAATTTGTTCTTTTTTTTGTTTTACTGAATAAAATAACTGTATTGGGAAAATGTTTTTAGCTGTGTATTTAAATATGTTTACCATCTTAGTTTACGGTCTGGTTATCAACAAAGAACCAAATATTCATTGGCGTTTCATCATGCAAATAGCAACTTCCTTGTTATGTTTTTCGTTATGAAGGGAGACGTTGTAGCTGTCGTTTTACTCTTTTTGAAAGTTTATTTATCTGAAGTTGGTATGTAAAACAGTAACTTTAGCCAATAACTTGTTTTTATACTCTCGTATTATAATTACATATTATCCATTATCCTGGTTATCATATACTCTATTCCGCTATATATGTACAACATGAAGATGTTTTTTTTGTATTACACTTAGTTTTGGTTGGCCTAGTAAATGAGTTAACTACAATTTTAGCCGTAGAATTTATAAATCAATTCTGGCCGTAGAATTTATAAATCAATTCTGGCCGTAGAATTTATAAATCAATTCTGGCCGTAGAATTTATAAATCAATTCTGGCCGTAGAATTTATAAATCAATTCTAGCCGTAGAATTTATAAATCAATTCTAGCCGTAGCATTTATAAATCAATTCTAGCCGTAGCATTTATAAATCAATTCTAGCCGTAGCATTTATAAATCAATTCTAGCCGTAGAATTTATAAATCAATTCTAGCCGTAGAATTTATAAATCAATTCTAGCCGTAGCATTTATAAATCAATTCTAGCCGTAGAATCATCTTTACACGTGGGTGAGCAGCAGTAGGCATATAGGTCTGTTGCTAACTTAATAATTATATTATTATTCAGAAAGAGAAAAAAAGTATGATGTACTCAGATGAACAAAGTGGTACTCAGATGTGATGAGAGTTTGCAACCAAATAATCATATCCTCTGCGGAGCCCATTCTCAAGTGCATAGGTATGTTGATTTTGTTTATGATGTTTAGGATACTGTTTTGACAAATCTTCCTTAATATATATTCTTAAGTTTTTATTTTTTTCATATATACAAACAAGTTATTTAGAAAAAACAAATACTCATCAAACAGAGTATAGATTTTCAAAATCAAATATTAAGAGGTTTCAAATTGTTGGCTTATTTATTTTTGTTCTCCGTCTTGGAACTATCCTGTGATAGTTAGATATAGGAAGATGTGGTATGAGTGCCAATGAGATAACTCTCAATCCAATTATCAATTTATAAAAGTCAATGAACGGCCTTCAACACGTAGCCTTGGCTCACACCGAACAACAAGCTATAAAGGGCCCCAAAATAACTAGTTTAAAACCATTCAAACGGGATGGTGCATATATATAATATATATATATATATGCAACAGTGTCGTTGTATGGATTACATCTCAATAGTGTCACCTGATTATGAGCTACATACCATCAACTGAAGATTTGTCGTTTTGTCAAATGGGTTTCTACACCTTACTCCAATGGTCATCAAATGGATCTGAGCACCAGGCCTTGAACAAGGAAATTTTAAAATACCACTTTTTTCATATAGTTAGTTTTACAAGAGGTGACGATTAAAACAATTGCAAAATGTTAGAGTTTAATTTTGTGTATAAACTTTTTTTCAAATGATTATTCAGGTGAAATAGTACTATGAATCATCATGTCACTGACCATGTCACTTTTCGAATATGAAATCTGTGTACTTTTGTTAGTTTACAATAAATGTGGTATCAATCGAATATAATTACTTGATTCAAAGCTAACGAATGTGGTCAAGATACAATATATCATGACCAAATGATTTACCCTTTTTAAGCATTTAGGCTGTGAGTTAGCAGAAAGCAATTATGAACACATACAAAGACAAACATAACAAATTAATAAAACACAAACAGCCATTATAAAGAAACGATCTTGTGACAAGTGATTACTCAATTGTTTAATAAAAGCGATATGATTTCTGAGTAACTTCTGTATATCTATATACTATGTAATGTTAAACTATTATGTTAGCATGAAGGTGGACGCCTGTTAAAACGTTAAAACCCGTTGCATTTGTATGCACCTTTCCTAAGTCAGAAGGATGTTGCTCAGTGGTTGTCGTGAGTTGATGTGGTTTATACGTGTTTTTCGTTTCACGTTTTATTTTTGTTTGAATTGTTTCATACTAATCGTTCTTTGGCCATTTATAGTTTTGTGTTCTATGTGAACGAAGGCTTCGTGTTGAAGGCGTACTTTTTATTCATTGTGACCTGATTGGAGAGTTCTCATTGGCACTCATACCACATCTTCTTTTTGATACATGTATTTATTTATTATGTTATTCATTTAATTAGACAATATACGTATAGTGTCTTGAAATATGAAATTTATTTGTATGAGGCTTAGAAACGGGGGAAATGCGAGGTTTTACCGATCATTTTCCCGTTTCGTGCCGAATACAAATAAATTTCATATGTCAAGACACTATACGTATATTGTCTTTATACTGAAATCGATAAAAAAATAAAAAAAATAAAAAAATATGTAACAAATATTGTTAAAAAAAAGTGTTTGGAATTTCCCTCTTGGGGTACCATTTTGGGGTATTTCCCTATGAGCGTAGTCCAGGCGGTAGACATTGACATTTTAGGGAATTAGAAAGGGAAAATGAATTTAATTAATAACATTTGATAAACATGGTATACAAATTACCAATTTGAAGACATAACAAGTTTAAATTCATAAAAGTTTGACCATTGTTACTACACGTTGTCATGGTTGTGACGTGACCTTGTTGATGAAATACAATAGTTCCGGTAAGTAGGCGGGGCTTATAGGTTAGTTGAGGTCATTGACGTGTATAGTAAAATAGGTGATTGCAGTATAAATACTAATACAGTTTTTACAATAAATTATTCCACAAAGCACATGCCTTTCTTTTTTAATAACAAACAGATCGGGGAAATACAATATTGATAGAAATGGGGACTACCAGACTAGCAAAATCCAGTTCTATTTTGAAATTATAATCCACAATCAATAAGTACAGTCAGACAGTCAGACGCGAAAATGACCCCAAAGAAACATACAATGATGATGATGATGATGTAGATGAAAAATAGATAGAAGATGCGGTATGATTGCAAATGAGACAACACTCAACAAGAGATGAACAACTATAGGTTGCCGTACGGCCTTCAACAATGAACAAAGACCATACCGCATATATAGTCATCTATAAGAGGACCGAACATGACAAATGTAAAACAATTCAAATGAGAAAACTAACGGCATAATTTATGTACAAAAATTGAACAAAAAACAAATATGTAGCACATCAACAAACGACAACCACTTAATTACAGGCTCCCTCCTTGGGACAGACACAGACATAAAGAGAGTGCACGTGGCGGGGTTAAACATGTTAGCGGGGTCCCAACCCTCGCCCAAATCTGGGACAATGGTGTAACAGTACAACATAAGAACGAACTATAAAATTAAGTTGAAAAAGGCTTAACTCATCAGATGGTTACAAATAGAAATACATATAACAAAAACACAGGGTGGACGTGGCCGGGTACTTTTATATCCCAACTACAAAAAGATGTCTTAGACTATTACTATAATTACTAGTTTTAAAATAATTCAAAGAAAGTATGTTTATTCACGTTTTTTCATTTTTAGAAACTTTGTGCAAGCATTTTGAAGATGACGTAATAGTTATTGTTGATTACTGTACAGCGGATGGAGGGAATTCGGTTGAAATACTTCACAAAATGAAGGATGTGTGTTCTTACCTATAAAATAAAGTCAAGGCCTGTAACATTTATTTGAATAACATGTATTTATTGTAGAAATCATTGAGTTAGTTTTACTTCCATTTATTTGGCTTTGTTCTTCATTAAGGTATGTCCATGTCATAAAACTGAGAATGGAAATGGGGAATGTGCCAAAGAAACAACAATCCGACAAAAGAGCAGAAAACAGCAGAATGCCTTCAATACAGGACGAATATGTTTACTGATCGTTCTGCAAATATTTGTTGTAAATGTCTTATCTGTTGGTAGATGTTTCCAGTCTGTTCTTGAGCTCGCTGGATGCGGGATTTTCTCGCTCTGTTGAATTTACCCCAAAACATTTTTTTTTTAAAAACGTAGTACGTTATATATGATATATAAAGTGAAAGATCACAAGTAACGAATTCTTATGAACCAAATGATAAAAAGGCCAATCTGTCTTCGGTCAACTTAATATGTCTTATTGAAATTATCAACAATATAAACATCAGAAGATATGGTATGATTACCAATGTAGCAATTACCAAACATCTTCTTTGAGACCATTTGACGTGATGAAATCGTAAACCACCGTACGGCCTTCCAGACCTTCAACAGTGACGAGCTAAACCCATATCGTACAGTAAGGATCCGAAATGACAAAGTGTGAAACTTTTAAAACAACAAAAAAACCAAAAAAAAAACCAACCCAACGGATTGATTAACGAACAGCAAAATTCAGATATGACAGCTAAATATACATGACAACATTGTAACGTCATAAAAATGGCTAAATGACGTCATGAAAAATGATAAAATGAAACGAGAGTGAAATGGTATTGACAGAACATCATTAAATTATGCTTTTATTGCTAAAATCAATATTTATTTTATTAACCTTAACCATCGGCCATTTCGGCCCATTGGCAGTTAAAGAACAACTAAATCGGCCCAATCGGCCCTTTGGCAGTTACAGAAGACAACGTCAATCGGCCCGATCGGCCCATTGACAGTTAAAGGTAACGTCAATCGGCCCAGCTCGGCCCGCTGGCAGTATTGTCTTGTTTCTGTGTGAACTGTTGTCATCACTTGTATGACCAGTGTTCTAATTCGATAAAAAAAAAACTGGTGGTTATACTGAATGGGAAATGAAGCGAGAATACAGAGCGGATGCACAAGAAAATGAAGAAAATGAACAAGTGTCTTTGCAAGAATTAGTTTCGGTTGGTCAATTAGTTGCGTTATATACTGACGACGATGAGGAGGAGTACTACTTGCTGAAAGTAGAAAAAAGCATGGAAACGTTACATTGACACAACGGATTCTTGGGGATCTTTACTCCCTGCGGGAACACCCGTGTTTCGTAGTCTTTATTACAACAAAACGAACTCGCCTTTTCAATATCGTCTTGTGAACAGGAAAGCGGTAGTATCTGCTGTTTCATAGGTCTATATTTGTTCGGAAGTAACCGCAAACAATGTCATTCAAATCACAGAAGAAACACATTTAAATATTTTAGAATGTATTAATGAAATAAAATGCTAGAAATTCATTTATCAGTATTTATCCCTACACGTCGATGCAAACGTTGTTTTTAAAATAGAACACTTCGTAATTGAGAAGAAAATTGTCATTTTATTTGTTTCTGTTAACTGTTAAATTTTTTGTTACTATAGTAAACATTGCAGTAAGCATTTATCGCCTTCCCTCACAAAGAGCTTCGATTCTTTTGTTCTGTATCAACCGGGTTTCCGCATGTAGTATCATAACAACACTCCCGTCCCCTTTTTCGAATGTGACCTACCGATTAAGATTTAGTACCAGGTTTGTATTACATGAAACATGTGCATCATGACGGTTGCCACATGTGGAGCAGGACCTACTTACCTCCGCCACATTATTTAAGTATGTGCCTGTCCCAAGTCAGGAGCCTGTAATTCAGTGGTTGTCGTTTTTTTATGTGTTACATATTTGGTTTTCGTTCATTTTTTTTTTTATAATATGAGGAAGGTGCTACCTTAAATGCCAGCTTTATACCAAGACAATGTCCTATACATTGATTGGTACACATATAAAAATATTTTTATTGGCACAAACTCATTAAACAATAAATGGTTAAGACCTATGGCATTACATATAACTATATTAATTGACATTTGTTGTTGGTTGCTTAATTTCCAGTGGCAAATATTTCATGCATGCTCAGGACAAATGTCCTAGGCTACATTAACATATAGTTTTTGTCTAAAATAAAATAATAAGTTCAGATGGAAAATGCTTAGGGAATGATCATTGAACTTCAAAAGGCAGGAGGGGGTATTGTATTTTTCTTTTTAATAAAATAAAAATCAATTCCCAAATTGATGAAAAATATTATTTGTTCAAGCAGAGGACAAAAAAAAATATTTTAAATCCAGATCTTCACCAAAAACCATTTTATCTTTCAGATATGCAAAATAAATTTAACTTTTATACATAAAGAAACATTTAAAACTTCCCAAACCGCAGAGGTAAGTCTGTACACAGTAGTTTTTTTAGATAAAAATACGATCGGTTTTGCCAATTTGTTCAGATGAACCAAAATACTAGTGTTAAATTTTGACTAAATAATTTTAATTGATAGCGCTGAAGGGCTTCGGTGAAAAAAATCCGACTCGATCAAAAAAACATTCGTATTCCTGATCATCTTCAGTTTATGGGTTCTACAATTTCATGTTTCATGTACTACATTTTGTAGATCAGAGTCAGTTTTATGTCATTTCTTGCATATATTTTTTTTTGTTAGCTTACTTTTCATGTTTTTATTATATGACAGCAAAATAAAATTGAGAATGGAAATGGGAAATGCAAGCATGTCAAAAATTTGCTTTCGAGTAATGCTTAATCATGTCGTAGTTGTTTTCAAGAAGACACATTTTGTTTCCAGACAATATCTTAAGTATTAATTAAGTGAATGGATCTCTATGAAATTGTGCTAGAAGGTTCAATACTCAAAAGGAAGATTAAAATTGATTTTGGGGTATGGAACAACATATTTATTTTACAAAATTTTGGGTTTTTCTTCAAAAATTTACCATATTTACATTGATTATTACTCATTTAGTATATATATAGATGCAACAAATACTGATTTGACAGGAGATGCACACAAAATAGGGTGTTTTAATTATTTTATCTGTAATTTGTGCATTTTTCCTACGATGTGTACTCCTTGATAATGTCAACTTCAGTATCATGATAAACGAAAAAATTTGGTAAGTATATTCACAATTGACATGCGCCAGTGCGCGACAAAAGGATTTTATTTCCCTTTAATTCCACACATGAGTTTTTTGGTAAATAAAACACTTTGTCATTGTTTGAAACTTTAGTGATCAAAATTTAGATTGTGTGAAAATTTTACTAGAAAATGTGCAAAAAAAAAATGCATTATCTGCAGAATTATTCATAACTTTCCTCACTATATATTCACAAGGACATATATCTAACATATTGTCCATGCTATTCTGATCTGAGTTTTTATTCATACATATACTGGCATGGCTGGTGTTCTTCCAAGTTGTCTTCTTTTTCTGCTTCTTGAGAAGTATTTGTTTAACCTGTTCAGTCACTATATAGTGTTACAATTCTTGTTTAGATGCAACACATAAATAGTGACTAAAAAGGTATTGCTTTCAATTGAGAGAAGCTAGAAAGAAAAGAAAAATCTACACATTTTCAATATTTTTGTAGGACTATCATATAAAATTAAAGAGATATGTAGTTGAAGACTGCTGCTGAATAGAAATGTTTGGGTTTACCTGATAACTGTTTTCAAATTATTCCATATTGAAGTTTGAAGGGTCCAAAATTAAAATATGCTTGATTTCAATTGACATAAAAAAATTGGTGTTTTTATATGCTAAATATACATCTGTGGTCGTATCAGGCTGTGCATGGAGAAGCATTTTATTGCCTTTAGGTTTGTACTTTTGTTTTATTTTGGTCATAAAAATAAGTTTGCAGTTGTGAAGTTACTGACATGAGAGTACCCAAATTGCACCTATATTGTCAGTTTTTCATCAGCTTTTTTTTTATGAACCAGACAAAAGTCCATTCTATGCTTATTTGGTAGACTAAAGTATCCTTGTTTACAATATAGTTACACCAATTTAATTTTGAGTCCATGTATGTAGTCATAGAGAAATAGGTTTTAACTGACCTCCAGACAATCTATGATTCTGTAATGAGGTCAGTACCCAAATTCCATACATCATTACATGTTTTTTTTCAAATCCTTAAAACTGAAATATAAACAGATGACGATGTTTTGTTTTATTTCTTCAAATATTTGAACAATTTGACATTATTCAATGCTTCAACTATTATTTTTTCAAGAAAAGGACGCTGGTAACAAATTTAATTTGCTCATTTTAAAAATATGATAATTAGATAACTTCACATGGTGAAAAAAACCCTGTTAGATTTTTTTGTTGAATACATCAAGGATTTGTATAGTATACTATACAAATCCTTGAATACATGTAGGTGCAACTTTGTTATTGAGTGGAAATTTGGTACTGTGATGTTATATAGCCATAACGGTGTGTATTGCTAAATAGGTTGAAATGTGAACCTGATAGTGATATAGTGATAAAGTACACATGTACTTGATAGCGTGAAAATGTTTTGATCAGGTTTAAACTGACACATAAAATATACAGGGGACTGCTGCAGCTTGAATTTTAAAGGATGTAGACCACATACTTCCAAGTAACATGCCCTGTATATACCTATCAAAGTCATGGTATTCAAATGGGTTATCATAATAACTCCATCTTCCAATAAAATCCAATTTTGGACAATATGGGAGCATACAATATATACAGTACTAAATGTACTACCCAGACTCAAGTCTCCTTTTATGATTAAACTTAGAGAGAGAAAACAAAACAGTTTCCATCTCCTGTGACTGTATAAGGTAGATATCTGATATGTGACATAAGCAATGGAAAGACGTGTTGAGAGTTTGCCAAGGGAAGCACATAATTAGAAGATTGTGAATTATTTGAATATTTTTTTGTTTTAAACTTTTGTTAAGTTTTGAATTAGTCTGTGGGTTATCATAGGTGGATCCAGGGGGGGGGGGGGGGGCGTATGCCTCCCTTTTCGTAAGAAAAAATGTTGATTATATAGGGAATCACTGAGGCATGACTGGAGCCCCCCTCTTTTTAGGTCAGTCAGCGGGCCCCACTAATGAAAAAGTTCTGGATTCGCCACTGGCTACATGAATAACCGTGATCACATTCAACAGTATTACCAACGTCATTATCACTGTTCCTTGATGTGGGGAATTATGTGGCAGATGAACACAAGAAGTCATGGTCAACCAGTGCACTTGAGACAAGTGGATTTTACCCCGCATGCCGCATGGCCATTATAATAAAAAATCCGAAATGTATTGCTTGCAGAGGTTTTATCTGTGTTCCCATGGCTGGACGGAACCTTTACGCTAAATATGTTATCGTTAATTATGATTTTGTGACTTTTAAATGAAGTACCTGTGATTATTTCGGTAATTTGTTTTGACCTCACTGATAATGAAAGTTGAAGTAGACGAGACATGGCGTCAGATGTTGTTGTCCTAACTTCGGTTATTTCCGTGGTACAATACAATTTGAATAAACTACACAAGTTACCAAAATTTCTGAATTCTTTTTTTTGTAAATAAATAAAAATTCATGTCATATTTAACATCGAAATTATCCCGATCTGTCCCGTTTTTTCAAGTTCGCGTTAAAACGTTAAATTCGGCTTCCATTGAAAAAAAATAATCGTACGAGATTTAATGAGAGTGACGAAACTTTTCAGATGGGTCGTGTAGAGAAAGTTATCGTTCTTTATTCAAAAACGATGCTTCTACCATAAGTGCCAACTAAAGCTGGCATTTAAATAAGGCCGTTAGTTTTCTCGTTTGAATTGTTTGACATTGTCTTATCGGGGCCTTTTATAGCTGACTATGCGGTATGGGCTTTGCTCATTGTTGAAGGCCGTACGGTAACCTATAGTTGTTAATGTCTGTGTCATTTTGGTCTCTTGTGGACAGTTGTCTCATTAGTCTTTTTATACCCCTCTACCCACCTACGATAGTAGAGGGGCATTATGTTTTTTGGTCTGTGGGTCCGTCCGTCTGTTCGTTCGTTCGTCTGTCCGTTCGTCCTTTCGTCCGTTCGTCCCGCTTCAGGTTAAAGTTTTTAGTTAAGGTAGTTTTTAATGAAGCTGAAGTCAAATCAACTTGCAACTTAGTACACATGTTCCTTATGATATGATCTTTCTAGTTTTAAAGCCAAGTTAGACTTTTGATCCCAATTTAATGGTCCACTGAACATAGCAAATGAAAGTGCGAGTTTCAGGTTAAAGTTTTTGGTCAAGGTAGTTTTTAATGAAGCTGAAGTCCAATCAACTTGAAACTTAGTACACATATTCCGTATGATATGATCTTTCTAGTTTTATAGCCAAATTAGACTTTTAACCGCAATTCCACGGTCCATAGAACATAGAAAATGAAAGGGCGAGATTCAGGTTAAAGTTTTTGGTCAAGGTACTTTTTGATGAAGTTGAGGTCCAATCAACTTAAAACTTTGTACACATGTTCCCTATTGTATGATCTTTCTACTTTTAATGCCAAATTAGATTTTTTACCCAAATTCACGGTCCATTGAACATGGAAAATGATTATGAGAATGGGGCATCCTGGTACTTTGGACACATTCTTGTTTTTTAATATGTTATGTTTTAAGTACTATTGTTTGTCTGTTTATCTTTTTCATTCTTAGTCGTGTAGTCGTGTCTACTCATGGGTTGGGATGTCATTTTTGTATCGCCTCAATTCTTCATAATGTTTTAAATATATGAATACATTTGTAATAAATACATACGTAATGAATACATATGTTAGATACAAATGTTTTCATAGTTTTTTTTTAAAACATCACATATGGAAAATTAAAAGACGAACGTGTCAATGGGACACAGATCTATGATGTCCCCACTCGTATGTACATGAACATCACAGTGTCAGTTTTAATAATAGTCCCAAGAAGTCGGATTGATTCTCTTCCGATCCTTTGAAAATGAACGATTTTTTGTAAAATAAAGCATGTATATTCACCCCGTATTAAAAGGATTATATTTATATTTTATGAAAAAATAATCATAGAAGACGTTTTTATTGTGTTTTTTAATACGTCAAGTTAAATAACCCTTCATAACAGTTCACGGTCTAGTTATCACCAGGACTGAATATTTATTTGTATTTGCATGAAACATAGCTCAGTGGAAGATATCAACTTCCTTGTTGTGTTTTTCGTTATGAGGAAAGACGCTGTAGCTATTCTTTTACTTTTTCTAAACGTTAACATCTGCGAAGCGGGTAGGTAAATCTGTAATTTTAGTCAGTATTTTGATAGTCTTTCGGAGACAGAGAGACGTTAATCATAACTGATTAATGATATACTAATTTATCATATACTTTTAATGTTTACAGTATTATCATATTGAATTTAACATTTTCCGTGAAAGTGCCTTGCCAGCAAACTAATGTTATATTGCCAGTTATTCTACAATGTTTGTGACCTGCTATCTACGTCTGTCTCAAGTCAGGAGCCACTGGCCTTTGTTAGTCTTGTATGATTTTTAATTTTAGTTTCTTGTGTATAATTCGGAGTTTAGTATAACGTCCATTATCACTGAACTAGTATACATGTTTTTAAGGGGCCAGCTGAAGGACGCGTCCGGGTGCGAAACTCCCGCTACATTGAAGACCCATTGGTGGCCTTCGGCTGTTGTCTGCTCTATGGTCGGGTTGTTGTCTTTTTGACACATTCCCCATTTCCTTTCTCAATTTTATTATCTACAAATGTATTTATATACAACATGCACAAAGGAGTAGATTCGATAAGCTTTTCTTTTTTTTTTTTTAGCTTAAATTTCAATTTAGGAATTCTTGACCAGTATCACAATAAATTACAGCTGATACAGTTACTAGATAGGGGGGAAAATAAACTTCATGTTAAAAAAATATTTTCCAGAAAATGCAATAGTTGGTTCAACAAAACAGCTTTTTTGCCAGTTTCAAAATGGTAATCGTTGGGAGATAATTGTCCTTTA
The DNA here is from genome assembly GCA_037788925.1 of Mytilus galloprovincialis. NCBI lineage: Eukaryota > Metazoa > Mollusca > Bivalvia > Mytilida > Mytilidae > Mytilus > Mytilus galloprovincialis. The sequence goes on along the minus strand of JAWDJN010000025.1, from coordinate 2,132,641 downwards.
TAGTCAATTTTTAACAATTTTCATAAAATTTGTAAATTTTTATTAACATTTTCCACTGAAACTACTGGGCCAAGTTCATTATAGATAGAAATAATTGTATGCAGCAAGACTGTTTAGTAAAGTAAGATGTACAAACATAGTCATCACCATCACCAAAACACAATTTTGTCATGAATCCATCTGCTTCCTTTGTTTAATATTCACATAGACCAAGGTGAACGACACAGGCTCTTCAGAGCCTCTAGTTTTTATTAATACTGATACATTTTTATTTAATTTCTTGAATCTACGCAATAATATATATTAAATTATTATAACAATGTTTAACACATTCTGAAATGTTTCTCTGTAGTGGCAGAATGGTCATCTTGGAATGCATGGAGTGCCTGCAGCACTAAATGTGGTATTGGTCAGCGTCAAAGATTACGCACGTGTCAGGGAGGGAATTGTGCAGGCAGTACTGTTGAATACGAGGGTTGCATTGTAGACTATGGAGGTAAGTTTTCTTAACTTTCCCTGTCATCTTTTTTTATAATTTCAATGAACATTCTTTAGTTCTAAAAATAAATATCCTTACTTGTCAAAGAAGTATCTATAAACATGTTTTTTTAATTTTCAAATGTTCAAATTGTTAACTATTGCTTCATGCATCTTCAGGACAAAAAATAACATTTCCTCGTTGTACTGACGACCCATTAGAGACTGTAGGCTGTTTTCTGCCTTTTTAGCTCATTACTTTGCGTCCGTCGTCCGTCGTCCGTCGTCGTCGTCTGTTAACTTTTACAAAAATCTTCTCCTCTGAAACTACTGGGCCAAATGAAACCAAACTTGGCCACAATCATTATTTGGGTATCTAATTTAAAAAATGTGTCCGTTGACCCGGCCGACCAACCAAGATAGCCGCAATGGCTAAAAATAGAACATAGGGGGTAAAATGCTGTTTTTGGCTTATAAATCAAAAACCAAAGCATTTAGAGCAAATCAGACATAGGGGTAAAATTGTTTATCAGGTCAAGATCTATCTGCCCTGAAATTTTCAGATGAATCGGACAACCCGTTGTTGGATTGCTTCCCCTGAATTGGTAATTTTTAGGAAATTTTGCTGTTTTTGGTTATTCTCTTGAATATTATTAAAGATAGAGATAACCTGTAAACTGCAATAATGTTCAGCAAAGTAAGATTTACAAATAAGTCAACATGTCCGAAATGGTCAGTTGATCCCTTTAGGAGTAATTGCCCTTTATAGTCAATTTTTAACAATTTTTCGTAAATCTTAGTAATCTTTTACAAAAATCTTCTGCTCTGAAACTACTTGGCCAAACTAAACCAAACTTGGCCACAATCATCTTTGGGGTATCTAGTTTAAAAAATGTGTGGCTTGACCCGGCCAACCAACCAAGATGGCCGCCATTGCTAAAAATAGAATATATGGGTAAAATGCAGTTTTTAGCTTATAACTCAAAAACCAAAGCATTTAGAGCAAATCTGACACGGATCAAATTGTTTATCAGGTCAAGATCTATCTGCCCTGAAATTTTCAGATGAATCGGACAACCCATTGTTGGGTTGTTGCCCCTGGATTGGTAATTTTAGGAAAATTTTGCTGTTTTTGGTGACCCGGCCAACCAACCAAGATGGCCGCCATGGCTAAAAATAGAACATAGGGGTAAATGCAGTTTTTGGCTTATAACTCAAACTTGTTTATCAGGTCAAGATCTATCTGCCCTGAAATTTTCAGAAGAATCGGACAACCCGTTGTTGGTTTGCTGCCCCTAAATTGGTAATTTTAAGGAAATATTACTGTTTTTGGTTATTATGTTGAATATTATTATAGATAGAGCTAAACTGTAAACAGCAATAATGTTCAACAAAGTAAGACCTAAAAATAAGTCAACATGACCAAAATGGTCAATTGACCCACTAAGGAGTTATTGTCCTTTACAGTCAATTTTTAACAATTTTCATAAAAATTGTAAATTTTTACTAACATTTTCCACTGAAACTACTTGGCCAAGTTCATTATAGATAGAAATAATTGTTAGCAGCAAGAATGTTCAGTAAAGTAAGATGTACAAACACATCACCATCACCAAAACACAATTTTGTCATGAATCCATCTGCGTCCTTTGTTTAATAGTCACATAGACCAAGGTGAGCGACACAGGCTCTTTAGAGCCTCTAGTTTATTGAAATATTGTCTATTTGACACATTCCACGTTTCAATTTTACATAGGCAACTACTACCATGTATAGGTATTTGTTTCCATGGATAGACCTATACGATCAACCGGAATGTATGTGTACGGCCTGTCGAAGAATAATGGGATGTTGTACAGGAATAAATATTTTCTTGCAAAAGGCCACATACCGATATATATGGTTATTGAAATTGGGTTTTAAATGCAGGGAACCTTGCATCAAATTACCTTTTTAAATTGTTAGTGCCAATGAGAATATATTTACTCTTTTGTGGATATAATGCTAAGGTAATTTTATGTGTGTAGTCTTTGTAAAAACATACCTATAATCTGTCTAGATTTATGGCTATATAAAACTTGGAATTTCTCCCTTTTTTGTCAGTACTATGATGGTATGGAAAAAGCTGAAATTTAGAAAATTCACATGAAATTGCATGGATAAATTGGCACATAGTAGTAGTTAAGCGCAGTGTGGTTGAATTTAAGATTGGTCGTCGATTTTTGTTTAGACCGTTTGTTTCTTTTAAATTCAATGAGAAAAGTTGACTTAAATAGCAAACTACTGATTGGCATTTCATATAAAAGATAATAAAAAAATATGGATTTTGTGATGTATTCTATACCTTGAGGTGGTGGAAATATTGCTAGTATTTTACAGGTTTGAAGCGCGATTTGCAGTCATTGAAATTTGAAAAACATTTAAAGATTGGTCAGGGTTTCGCTCTTCGTTTACTTTTGTTGACCAATCTTAATTGTGTTCAAACAGTTCGATGATTGATCTCAGTTGAGAAAAAAAATATTTCAGCTTATATATAAACAGTAAATAATGATAGTGTTCATTCAATAAATACAAAAAAAACATGGAAAAAGTAAAAACAACAATACTGAACCTCAAGGTAAATTCAAAAGGAGGATGTCCATAAAACATCCCACAATCAGACATTATACACCAGCGGATTGAGTAAAAACAACGTCATTCATTCTTGATGTTTATTACGTATCAACTTGTTGTGGTGGATTAATTTTATTTCTATAATCTGAGGATTTCTTCTATATAGCGAAAGTTATGATTATTAATAATGTGGTGTGTTAAGGTTTAAAAGAATTTTAAGAACAATATTGTGTTCATTATACTAATATTATAAGAATAAATAAATTTATCTTCATATTTCGCAATTTTATTTTCAATCTGAATACCAGTTAATCTGGTAGTTAAATTTGCTATTTGAACGTTGGAGTGATTGAACGTTCACAATAACATCGCACTATTATACAATTGAGGCGAGTAGACGCTAATTCTTGTACATATGTATTTACTAATACATTGTGTTATATGACCAGTTGTCCTTTTTTAAAACCTCTGGAAACTGGAAATGAAAGCTTATTTTTATTAACTATATTTAAAGTAAGAGATAATTCGGCTGTGCAATACTAGACGGTGTTGTTATAGAAGCTAAAAGAAGACGAATAGGTTCGAGCTTCAGTTTTGATGGGCGTAAATAATAAGATATACATTAGCATTTTGGGTTGATTTCCTAGCCACTTTATCAATATACAGACGCTTAATTAGTATTTCCAAATCATAAGAAATCAAAATTGGACAAGGTATTATTTGCAGTTGTCACTTCACATGATAAGATCTAGAAATATCTAAATATGAGAGTCAACGTAATTCTATGCTTATAAAGGAAATATATAAAACAAAAACTGATTTTTATCAGACAACTATTAGTTATATGGTGTTTTAGTGACTTATGCAAAATATATATGGGTCAGTAAATTCCATATGGGGTGAAAGCGAAGGTCACTAGAACACCGTGTAACGAATTTATCTTCCTGAATATCTTCACATGTGGTATTTTGACTATCGACCTATCAAAGTGATGAAGTCTTCCATTCTTAATATAAAGATCCTACTTCCATTTGTTGATACTGAAAACAAATGCCAAAAATAACAACTTGTTACTTTAATTATGTTTTATGAACTTATTTCAACATTATTATTTTCGTTGTCTATTGAATCCTTACAGATTTTTCCTCAACACCGTGTTGTTTTTCTAAAGAATTGTAGCATTTTTTTGTTTTGAAACGGTAGTTACTCCTTACTAACTACTTATATGTTAACTAATCATGTATGGTAACTACTCCTATATTTTTTTAGGACACATCTATGTCAAATATACATAGCCACTACGTGTAGTCCTTTAACACATCATATCTCTATAAATCTTTAAGAGGTAAGATAACATAAGTTACATGGTTTGTTAGTGACCCTATATGATCTATTTGGAATTTACTGACCCCATATTTTTCGTATTAGGTCATTAGCACACCGTGTAACGAATATATCTTACCGACTATCTTTGCATGTGGTATTTTGACAAGCGGCCTATGCAAGTGATCAAGTCTCCAATACTTAGTATTAAGATCCTACTTTTATTTGTCTATACAGAAAACAAATGGCAACAATGAAAACGTTCAAGCTTTAAATTTGTTTTATGAATTTATTTCAATCGTTCATTCCATGTATCAATTTCTTTGTATTTTGAATCCTTTCACTTTTTTGTTTTGTTTTGAAAGGGAAATAACTCCGTTATACCAACAATAAAAAACTTGAAAGCTTTAGCTATGTTTTATGAACTTATTTCAACCTTTCATCATCAATATTTGTATGCCCAACCTACGATAGTAGAGGGGCATTATGTTTTCTGGTCTGAGCGTCCGTTCGTTCGTTCGTCCGTTCGTTCATCCGTCCGTTCGTTCGTCTGTCCCGCTTCAGGTTAAACAATTTTGTCTAGGTATTATTTTATGAAGTTGAAGTCCAACCAACTTGAACCGCATTGAGATATTGGTCTGAGTTTTGGTATGTGAGTTCACCATGATGAGTAATAGATCAAGTCTTACTTTCGTTCCGCTCCGCTAAATTTTGCAGACATTACGGGCTTTTTTGGACTTTGATAAATTTTTGATAATCACAGGTATACGGATTTTTTTTTAAACGCCTTGAGATATTGGTCTGATTTGTGGTAAGTGAGTAAACCATGATGAGTTTCAGATCAAGTGTATGTTTCGTTCTGCTCCGCTAATTTTTGCAGAAATTACGTGCTTTGGACTTTGATAAATTATTGAAAATCACAGTTATAATACGGAGTGTTTTTTAAATGCCTTGGGATGCTGGTCTGATATTTGGTATGTGAGTTCATCATGATGAGTTACAGATCAATTTTAAGTTTCGTTCCGCTTAGCTTTTTTTTTTTGCCGAAATTACATGTATGTGCTTTGGACTTTGATAAATTGTTGAAAAACACAGTAATACGGATTTTTTTCTAAATGCCTTAAAACATTGGTCTGATTTTTTATATGTGAGTTAACCATGATGAGTTACAGATCAAGTATAATTTCGTTCTGCTCCACTAGATTTTGCCGAAATAACGTGCTTTGGACTTTTATAAATTGTTGAAAATCACTGTTATAATGACTTTTTATCTATACACCTTCAGATTTTCAGTCATGTTTGTTGTCCACATGTACTGTTAGAATTTCAGATTATTCAACTTTTTGAGACGGGGCCATTCGTGTCTTTTCGACACATCTAGTTTTATCTTTCAAACTTTACACTTGACTCTGATTTGCGTCTTTAAAGTATATGACAGGCATATTGGTTGTTCGTATTAATGTCTAAACAATTATATTAAACTGATGACAAATGATACTTTTAGTTTTCGTCATTTGATGATTTGTGATAACCCATATGGAATATATCGCCTCGCTTGTAACTTAACGTTAGCATTTTTAGTTTTTCGTAACTTAGTGTTTAGGTCAAATAAATTGTATGATGTTTGAAGGAAATAACAATTTATCATTTCAAATCTATTTTTTTATACTTTTAGTTAATGGAGGTTGGTCAGCTTGGTATACTACAGGATCTTGTACACAATCATGCGGGGGTGGTTTACAGCAAATACATCGTCTTTGTAATAATCCGCCACAAGCAAATTGTGGTGCATCTTGCCTAGGAACAGATACAGATAACATCACCTGTTCAACTTCTGCATGCCCTGGTAATTTGAGTTTTATTTATTTATTTCATATTATGTTATACTTTGAAAGATAATATTCTTTAATTCAACGAATGATATGTTTATTTAAAAATTTATAGCTGACGTATCGTTATCAATAATGAAGAGGGTAATGTCGCGTGTGTGGTTTTTTTTTTTTTTGTTAAGGTGGATCGTCGGTAAATATTCCCTCAGTCAGTTTTTTCTCATACTTAAAAAAATGAATAATTTACTATGCTTTTTTTCCAAAATAAAATAAATAGTATAGGTCATTGTGATTTTTCAAGTTACACGTTGTGCAAAATTTGCATAGATTATTCACGAAAATATAAGATAGAATTTTGAAATAAATCATGGGAAGACAGGTTTTACAATGTGGTTTAAGAAAATAAAAATAACTTTTTTTTTTTTTTTTTATTTTTTTTTTTTTTTTTAATGTTATAATATTTTATTTGAATTTTACATTTGTTAGAGATACAAGAAGTACCGGTACCTTATCCCGGCCTCGTTAACATTAGTATATAGCATTTCATTGATAAGTTAGTACTTGTTAGTGCACAATATGTATATATAGTAATAATGACATGTATGTAACTGAATAGAAATATGATAACATGATGTATAATAAATTCTAATTTATGAAATTAATTTAATTTTTGCTGCAACCAGATTATGGAATTTTTCGTATTTGCCTTCTTTATTTATCAATATTTCATGATATTGAAGAAATTCTTTTTTGAAAATTTCAAACATATTAATTTGTTTTGTTTTTTGTTCGGATATATAGTATCCTTTGTATACAGTAAAAAGAATAATTGTAATTAAATCATTAATACTGTAGTAACTTGTATCGTTTATTTTGTATCCGTACAAAAGTGATTTAATTGATATGATGTGATGTCCTATTTTAAGTTTATCAAGTAAAATTTTTATTTGATTCCAAAATGATTTCAGAAATTTGCATGTTAAAAAGTAGTGCTCATAATCTTCGATGACATCACAAATATTACATAGCGGAGTTTTAGTTATTTTCCAAGAGAAAAGTAATTGTTTGGTTGGTAAAATGTGGTGCAGAAATTTCCATCTTAACATTTTGAATTTATTATCTTGTATATAGTAAAAGATATAATTTAGTATTTGTTGTCTTTTGTTTGTGTTGTTTTCCAAGATAAATATGTTGTCCCATTTTTGAAATCCTATTGGTTTTTCATAATATCTATTTAAGAGGGAGATGTAAATGTCTTTGGAGGAAATGTTTTTAAGTGATGCCATTTTCCCTTTTTTATCTTTAAATTTATATTCGGAGTCAATGGTGACTTTTGTTTTTAATGATTCTTCTTTAGTTAGCTCTTGTAACCACTGTTTTGGTATTGCTTTCATTAATTTAGAATATTCTGAAAACCAGTTAGCATGACAGGAAAGTTTATCTAAGATCATGTTTTGATTAAATTTTCCTTTATTATCAATAATGTCATTTAAAAAAAGAATTTTGCTGTTTATCCAGTTTTTGAAGATGAGACATTTACCGTTTAATTTGATATTTTTATTGCCCCATATAAGCTGCTGTCTTATTTGTTTATATGATAGATGATCCAATTCCTTTTCAGATTTTGTATTTATCCATGATTTGATTATTCTTAAGTAAAATTGTGGAATTAGTTCTTTCAGTTTATAGACCAAATTAATATTGGTAAAATTCATTTTAAATATAAGGAATTCTTGTCCAAATTTATCAAAATAAAATCTTGGTAATACTTTCCAATTGGGTGATAGATCTTCGTTGTCGATGAGTTTTTTTACCCAACTAATATTTATCGCTTCTAGATATTTATCTATGTTTATCATTTTAAGCCCGCCAGCATGGTAATTTTTACTTATTATATCCCTTTTAACCTTTTCAGATTTATTATTCCATGTAAAACTGTATATTAATTTTTTAAATTTTGCTAGGTATTCGTTATCAATTTCGGTTACAGATGCAACATAAGTAATATTCGGTAAGATTAATGATTTAACAAGAGTTATCTTACCTAACATAGTTAAATTTCTTTTATTCCAATCTTTAATTATTTTTTCAGATTTTTCGTATTGTCGTTGCAAGTTTAATTTTTTACACTCATTTTTATTAAGTCCAAAGTATATTCCCAAAACTTTTATAGGTTTTTGTGTAAAATTAATGTTTTCAACTTTATCTTTGCAGGACTTTAAATTGCCGAGCCATATTCCTTCTGTTTTATTTCGGTTAAGCTTTAGGCCTGAAAGTGATCCAAAAATTTTTATAATATTCAGAGTTAATGACACTTCTTGTTTTGAATTTAAAAATAAAGTGGTGTCGTCTGCAAGCTGGCTTAATTTTAATGTATGGGTTTTATTATCTAGTTTCATTTGAAAACCTTTAAATTTTTTATTTTGTCTTAATCTACTAGCTAAAATTTCAACGACAATTACGAAAATTATAGAACTCGCGGGACACCCTTGACGGATTCCGCGCTCAATGTTGAAGGGTCTTGAAATCCAACCATTATTTAATATGCAACCCTTTATATCTGTGTATAACGTATTTATCCACCTCAAAAGAGATTCCTGGAAGCCAAATTTCTTTAAAGAACAATACATAAATTCCCATTCTAGCGAGTCAAATGCCTTTGTGAAGTCTAAAAATAGGATAGCTCCATCTACATTGAATTTTTCCGAATAATCTATAATATCTTGGATTTGTCTAATATTAAATCCTATATATCTGTTTTTTACATAACCGTTTTGATCACTATGAATGATTTTATGCAATATTGGTTTCAGTCTTTGTGCAAGAGAGTATGCTATAATTTTGGTATCTACATTTAGTAAGGTAATTGGTCTATAATTATCTAAATTTAATGGGTCGTTTTTCTTGTATATAAGGGTAATCAATCCAAGTTTCTGAGAATTTGTTAATTCTTTTTTTTCATAGCAATTATTAAAAACATCTACAGCAAAGTTTTGTAAGTTTGACCAGAAAGCTCTATAAAATTCAATTGAGAGACCATCGATACCTGGTGTTTTATTAAGTTTCATTTTAAAAACAGATTGTGTACATTCCTCTATTGTCAGGTTGCCGTCAATTTCATTGCCTTCTTTTGTACTTAATTTGTAATTTATTTTAGTTTTGTCAATATAATTTTCAATTTCTGTTAGATCAGGGTTAGTTGACTTATATAAATTGACATAATAATTTCTCCCCGTATCTAATATGTTGCCTTGATCTTCTGTTATTTCTCCTTTACTGTCCCTTATAGCAGTAATGTTTTTCCTTGTTTGTCTTGATTTTTCTAATCCCAAGAAATATTTTGTATTTTTTTCGCCCTCTTCTATCCATTTAACTCGTGATCTTATTTGTGCCCCTTTTATTTTATCTGAATATAGAGTTTGTAGCGTTTCTTCTGTTTTATTTATTGAATCTATTATATTTGGCAAATTATTTTTTCCATCCAGGTTGTTATCATGAATTTCATTCAAAAGTTTAAGTTCTTGTTCTAGTTTTGTAATTTCATCTCTTTTATGTTTAGCTTTTAATTTACAATGTTCTATAGTTTTCTCTCTTACTTCTATTTTAAAAAGATCCCACACGATTGCTAGACTTTTTTTATTTCTTAATTTTTTATATTTATCTATCAAAGTATTTATTTTTATTTTGTATGATTCGTCGTTAAGAATATTGTTGTTTAATTTGAAGTATCCCTTTCCTTTGTTCCCTTGACAATGATTAATTTTAAGTGAAATCGCTAAGTGATCTGTATATTGAATTGTTGCAGGTCGTATATCAGTGCTGAGTACTCTTGGTCTCACATCTTCACTTACTAGAAAAATTTTATGGGATTTACCATTATCCCATGGGATTTTGGTTAAATCCCATGGGATTTTTTTTGTCCCATGGGATTATTGTAGTCCCATGGGATATTTGTTGTCCCATGGGACAAAAAAAATCCCATGGGATTTTTATTATCCCATGGGATTTTTAATATCCCATGGGACAAATTAAAATCCTATGGGATTCTAATTGTAAATATATAGATATAAATAAACAGTAATGTGTATGTTACAATGTTTTCTATTTGGTAGTAAATTATTATAAGATGAATCTTTTTAATTGAATATCTTTTTTTCTTGGGAAATGTTAATTTAGCATATTGTTCTTTAACTGTTCAAAACTAAACTTTTAAACAACAAAGCAGATAATGTAAGTATCAATATATGTTTATTCATGAATTATAGAATACTTTCTTGAAACACAATTATTTGCCATTTGAAATCAATAAAAACTCTATTGTTAGGCTTAACATACTAGTAGCTATTTAAGTAAATCTATTTTTTTCACAATATCCCTCAACACAAAACATTAATAGTTTCTTATCATCCAGCATTGTTTGATGGTATAGTCCACTTTTTGGACATTCAGCACAGAACTTTGACATTATTGTGGCTTCAATATTTTTTTGAATTTAAAAGACTTCAAATCATTGACTGAGTGATGAAAATAATAACTGATCCAACTTTTGTCTTTCAATTTATTCTGGTCTTGTTTCTATGTTTTCTCCATTTATTCTAGGTGGTGAATTTCAATCCTTCTGAAAAAGAACCAATAAAATCTAAAGTAATGGATTATACAAAATTGTTCTCATACATGTACATGTAGCAATAATATGATTTTCAATAAAAATAGCTATGCGATATGGATTTTACTGATTGTTAAAGGTTGTCCAGTGTCATCAGTTGCTAACGGCCTACATCCTTTGGTCTCTGATGGAGGGTTGTCAAATTAGCAATATACCACATCTTCCTATTCTAATACCATATAACAATCAATCAATTTATTCTTCTTTATAACATTTGGGTATTTTCCCAAGTTATATACATAATATATATATATACTGTAAATGCGGAATTAATGCGAGTTTTTTTTTATTGCGAAAAATGCAACGGAGTTGTAAACGCAATAATTTAAACTCGCATTATGAAATATTTTATATGGATTAAACAGGATTTTTCTCAAAATCGTAAAATTTAAAATCGCATTTAAGTCTAAAATGACAGAATCGCAATAATAAATGCACGCAATAATTTATGAATTTACAGTATAAAGATCAATGTTAAAACTTTAGACAACTATAATAACATTCCATTATTCACAAGAATTTGCAATATATTATACAAAATGCAGACAACAGAAACAATATTTCTTTAAGCTTTTGGAGTTCAGACAGATTTCAATTTGTGTTTTATTTCAATGAAAAAATACCTTGAACATATTGGAAATTATAACATTGATACAAAAAAAATATGTATGTTTTATCCTTATTTTTTGTGTTGTTGGCTTGCTGTCTCATTTTAATATACATTTAAACATACATCAATAATCTTCTTCTTTATTAAAAGTAAAAATGGGATATTTTTGATTTTGATATCCCAAAACATTATAGTTCTATCAAACACCAATGTGTTTGATATTAATTTTAAGACGTGTATAAATGTTCCAGACCATATCAGTATTCGGATGTTACTTTTACGGTCCAGAACTTACAGTCCCACCATATGTGTACAGTCAGACCATTTAAGTATATTTGTACTGTCTGGTACCAGCTCGACCAAACCTGTGTTTTTATTTTAACTGCAATTAAACTTTTTGTATTAATCTATTAAAGATTTCAGTTATGTTGATCTGTACTGTACATTTGTTTGTAATAAACTTGACCAACTTCTTAAAATTGGGCAAACCGTATGCATACAGTCCAAATACTTGTTTGTTCTGGAACATAAACATGATTAACAAGCATTTGGCAGGATGTCATGCTAAAATCCCATTAATATTAGTACTAAATTTTGAGTATATACATGTAAATCCACAAGTTACTTACTGAAATTCATGGTGAACACTCACCAAAAACTTACAATTTAGAGGAAAGACAGAGCATAAAACTTACCGAAAAACAAGATGTTTTACATTTATCCAGGAGCAGGATAATTGAAAAGTTGTTTTTTTTCTTTCTCTGCTGTCCATCATATAATCTTTGATTTCATTCATGCAAAATATGAAAATCTGCAAAGGTAAGACCTAGAACCTCAACTTATCCACATTTTGAATTTTGAACTGCATACTTGTCCTTTTCATCTTGCTGACAACCTAAACATAAAAAAATGATAAAAACATAATTCTAGATTGACTTTGTGTTTTTATTTTTGTTGGTACATGTACAAACAATTTTCCCAACTTTAAAACGAAAACATCATCACCAAAGAGGAGGTCATACTAACCTCCGAAATATTTAAACAAACCGAAATTATTACTTGATTAAGATCTTGTCGTAAATTAATGGCATAGATACTCTTATTTTTGAAAACTTGATGTCTATTGCATACTTATATTCCTTTGTACGAGAGTATGCATATTAAGATGGACTCCATGGACTTTAATGTAAGCATGATTAATTTTACAGTCACTGACAGTTTTTCAGCTCTATGTGTACATTTTGAGAGAATCTTGCAATACTGTATATTCTGATATTCAGAACTTATTGTGAGGTTTTTATTAATACAACTGAAAGCTGTATCTGGTTTTCATTTCTGATACATATTTATGAGCTGAAGACCAGTGCCGAATTTTTCTCACTGCATTGAAGACCCATAGGTGACCTTCGGCCGTTGTCTGCTCTTTGATTGGGTTGTTGTCTCTTTGTCAAATTCCCAGTTTCCACTTCCCATTTTATAACATGTATGCTGATTTTTCTTAAATTACAATATTCAATCATGCAATTTTGTCCATTATTGAAAATACGATAAGCAAAAATAAATGCACAAAAAATTTAACATTGTTATATATGTAAAAGACTTTTTTTTAAATTCAAAACAGTTGCCTACACTGTTAATTTCCTTGTTTGATTTCATATTTTTAAAGCCTTTATAGCTAGCTAGATGGTATGCCGGGGCGGATCCAGCCATTTTAAAAAGGGGGGTTCCCAACCCAAGACAAAGGGGATGATCCTATATTCATTTGATTTGTTTTATTGTCTCATACAAGAATATATATGGTTTGACGGTGGGGATCAGGGATCCTGAAATTTTTTCACCTAACCACTGGATGACGGGATCTCAACCATTTAAAAGTTTCTCAAACATGTGGGGGTGGGGGTGAACCCCATGGACTCTCCCTATATTTCCTTTTATTTGTTTTATTGTTCTATACAAGAATATATAAATAAAAATACCCTATGAAGAGTTACGGCCCCTAACCACGGTAACGGGTCTGTAAATAGCTCAAGAGAAATTGTGATTTAGTTTATTTAGGCATTCTTACTGGTTACGAAAAGTATTCAATTAGAAACAAAAACATTCCCTTAGTGATTTATCACCAACTTTTCGAGAATTTATCTTGAAATATCATTATTGGTGAGTAAACTATGACCAAATCTGACACTCAAGAAAAAACCAATATGGCGTCGTATGCCGAAGCCTTCAAAAACGGACCTAAATTTGACCAATCTGATGATTCTATATCCTCAGTTAAGCCAGTATTCATTGAAGAATCTGATGTATTTGGAGATATTCCAAAACCACATTTAAAAAGTGTGTATCTGACAATTGATGAAATGTACAAAGCCATAGGTGCAGTAGTACCTAGACGATCGATCAAGGGTCTTCAAAGGATAAGAGGTCTATGGCGGATATACCTGGATACAGAAAAAGAAACAGAATGTTTGCTCTCTGACGGGCTTGAGCTTCGGGGGAAATCTATATTCATATATTCTAGAAATCCCCGCGTTCGGTTTGAGGAAAATTCTACAGATGTTAAAATACGTGTGAAAGATGTACCGCTCTCAGCGGATGATGGACAAATTTTGAGAGCGCTAGAGGGGTACAACTGCACAATTCTTAAACACTTCAGAGAAAGATTTAGATTCGAATATCAAATCACCGACTGTCAGACAGGAGATCGAATTGTCATCTGTGATGGCCCATTACCTAAGGCAATTCCCAAATCTATACCTATTGGGAAATACAGAGCCACAGTACTTTACAAAGGGCAACAGAACGACAATATCAAATGTAATAAATGTATGGAAACTGGTCACAAAACCAGAGACTGCCAAAATGATTGGAAATGCAGAAGCTGTGGAGAATCAGGCCACAGACAGAACGAATGTACAAGCGATTTATCCTCAAATCATGATCATGAACAAGAAAACTCTAGCGTACATGATGAAGATCAAAACGATCATTGTGAAGCTTACGCACAACCTCAGATAGAGGAAAATGAAGATCCGGAGGCTACGCAATCACCAGTAGACATAGTTGAAGCAATACCAACTACATCCATTGAAACAGAGTTGCAACAATCTCAATCAATCCTAACAGGGATTGTCACTAACAATAGTGAACTGTTCAATGATACTCCCAATTTAAAAGCAGCTAGACCAAAAGTCATACCTGCTCGCAGAGAAAATAACAAACCTGCAAACACAGCGAACAAATCTAATGGAATTCCAAACAAAAACTCCGAACAACAACAAATCACCAAATTCACAACAACTCAATCTTCGTCTCAACGCCAAAATCATGGTACCCCAGTGAAACCAACAACTGGCAGTGGACTTGAAAAGTCACCAGTTACCCCTACAGAAAAACTTCATGATGGTGCTACAAATAATAGTACAAAACGATCAAGAACCACGAAAAAAAAATAATTAATCTGTCTAAGTGTAATCAGCAGTCAATACTAGTGAACACTGTAATATTGTATTAAACCTATTTTATTATATATTATAAAAAAAAAAAAATTAAAAAAATGCAGTTGTACATAATTATATTTGTTCTGTCTGTACATATTGAGCTTTTTATATTTTATCCATATCTGATGAGGTTTCAACTTTTTGGAAGCCAATGTTCAGTGAGGACCAGTCAAAATCGGTCACCATCTTCTTATCCTAAAAATAAAGATAAGAAATGTTTAATCAAACACATTTTGGCAATAAAGCAAAAAATAAAAATCTTCAAGCAAACAATTTTACAATATATTTTATTTGTCAAAAATTCAATCCTAGAAATATTCAAAACCCCAAAGTTAAACTTTGTAAAAGTAAATGTGGTTATAATGAAAAATTTAAACCAACATACCATTTCTATAAATACAAATATTTTAACAAAACTGATTCTCATGCTTTGTACTTATAACAAAATTGTTTTTATTTGTTATTATACATGTATGTGTATATGCAAACATGTGTATATACAAATGGTTCTTTTTAAATATGTTTTGATTATGTATTTCAAATTGAAGTACATATGTGTTTATATTTATATGAGTCCAACAGACACTGAGTGTACTCAAGTTGTGATGTACATGTCAATGACTGTTTGTGAAGTCACAAGGATGACCCAAATAATGACCTTTGAGGTCAAAGAAAACAACACATTTTTCTCATTTTTGAATGTAACTTGTAGTTATATGTCTTCAATAGAAATAAACTATGCTTATTTTTTACATAATAACACATGTAAAACCAGTAAAATTAAATGTGCAGGATGGACAAATCATCCTTTTTGTAGAATGAATTTAAACACAAAAAGTACAAGTACAGGTAACAAATTAATAATGTCTGTAAACATTATTTATAAAGTTAATAAGTGTAAAACTTGTAATGATTACACAATAAACACATTCAGCTACAAATGTAAAAGAATTATAAATATCTTACTCCTATTTATAATACAAAGAACAAGTCCATTAATAAATAAAAGTCCCTTTAAAAATAAAACACCTGGAAAAATGTCTATTTATAGTCTCTGTGAAGGTCACCTAAAATGTAACCTAATTATTAACATTCCAAAGGGGATTTACCTAAGTTTACTGAAACATAATAAATATTAAAAATACTCACCAACTATGGTATTAAACAAACATCTTCATATCTGTACAGTAAATTGTAAAGGCTTACAACAACCTGATAAAAGAAAAAGATTGATTGAATGGTCGAAAACCCAAAAATGTGACATTCTTCTTATGCAAGAAACACACTTTACAAATAATTTGATAAACCATTTAAATACTGAATTTGAAGGCAAACTAATACTAAGTAATGGTTCTAGCAATTCAAGGGGAATTGCCATATGGCTGAAAAAAAACCTAAACTTTAAAATTATAGATGACTATAAAGATAATGAAGGAAGGCTATTGCTTGTTAATATTGAAATAGATGACACTATTATAACAATAGCTAACATTTATGCGCCAAATAATCCAAAAAGCAGAAATATTTTTTTTAAAACTGTACACGCTGCAATAGAAGAAAAAAGTTTGGGTCAATTAATTCTTGGAGGAGATTTTAACGAAATTTTATCCCATATTGATTCAAAAAGCAAATCTAAGCATCAAATAAAAAAAAAACCTGCTCACAACTTAAATAAACTGGTAAAGTCCCTTAAACTAAGTGATGTGTGGAGAAACAGAAATCCAAACAAAACTCAATATACATGGAGTAGAAAAGATAGATCGGAGTCGACAAGAATTGATTATTTCTTAATTGCTCCTGAGGTATTCAAAAACTGTGTTTCATGTGATATAAGACCAATAGTACTACAATACACAGATCACAACTGTGTTTCCTTAAAAATAAATTTAAGTAGAGGACAAAAAGGAAGGGGATACTGGAAACTTAACAGTAGTGTACTTCAAAATGAAGACTACATTGAAATAATTAATAAGATAATAAAAAATTATAAAAACAAGGCAAAAACTAAAACTGAACTTGACATTCTGTGGGACAATTTCAAAATTGAAGTTAGAGACCAGACAATCAACTATTGTAAAATAAAAGCTAAAAATAAAAAAGACCAAATCAGCCAGTTGGAAAAAATGTTAACGGAATTAAATAAAATTATAGACAAATCATCATGCAATGACAAAAACAAAAGCAATTTAGTACAGAAAGTGGAAAATATAGAAAACGAAATAGGAAAACTCTATAATGAGAAAATAAAAGGAAATCGAATAAGGGCAAGGGTAAAATGGGTTGAAGAGGGAGAAAAAAATTCAGCATATTTTCTAGGGATGGAAAAATCTAGACAGAGTAGAAAAACAATAACCCAATTATATGATGATAAGGGTCAAATTACAAGAGATCAAGACAAAATATTAGAATTAGAAGCAAATTATTATAAAAATTTGTACTCTACAAAAAATCCCGAGATAGAAGAAACAAAAAAGTATTTAGAATCTCTAAAAGAATATAAAAAATTAAATGACTCTGAAAGTAATACTTGTGAAGGGGAAATAACTGTCGATGAATGTACTGATGCAATTTTTAAAATGAAACTAAATAAAGCGCCTGGGCTTGATGGATTAAATGTTGAATTTTACAGAAAATTTTGGGAAGAATTAAAAACTTTTATAGTCGCTACTTTTAATTATTGTTATGAAAAAGGAAAGCTATCAAACACTCAGAAAGTAGGTCTAATATCCTTAATTTATAAAAAAAATGACCCTCTTTCACTAGATAATTATAGACCTATAACTCTTTTAAATTATGATGCAAAATTACTCGCTTACGCATTAGCACAAAGATTAAAACCCCTACTACCCAAAATTATACACACTGACCAGAAAGGATATGTAAAAAATAGGTATATTGGTTTTAATATTCGACAAATACAAGATGTAATAGATTACTCTGAGACTTTTAAAATAGATGGGGCAATCTTATTCCTTGACTTTACAAAAGCATTTGACTCGTTAGAATGGGACTTTATGTTTGAGACTTTAAAGAAATTTGGTTTTAAAAATAATTTTATTAGGTGGGTTCAGACAATGTACTCGGATATTAAAGGATGTATTATTAATAACGGGTGGGTTTCTACTCGATTCAGTGCTTCACGTGGAATCCGACAAGGATGTCCGTTATCATCGTTACTATTTGTTCTAGCAGTAGAAGTAATGGCAATTAAGATAAGGGAAAATAAAAATTTAAAAGGACTAGAAATAAAACTAGACGGAAAAAGTAATACTCTGAAAATTTGCCAACTAGCAGATGATACTACTTTATTTCTTCAATCAAAAAAAGATGTTACTCTTGCAATTAACTTAATAGAAATATTTGGTACTTTCTCAGGCTTAAAATTGAACAAAACAAAAACTGAAGGGATATGGCTAGGCCAATTGAAACACTGTCGTGATAAATGTGAAGATATAAATTGGTGTACTACACCTATTAAAAGTCTTGGAATTTATTTTGGTCATAATAAACAAGAATGTCAAAAATTAAACTTTGAAAAACAGCTTTTAAAATGTAAAAAAATAATAACTGATTGGAGTAAAAGAAATCTTACTATTATAGGAAAGATAGTCATCATCAAATCACTTGTTTTGCCAAACCTAACATATATTGCATCAAACACTATAATTCCTAAAGAAATGTTGCAAAATTTTAAAACTTTGATATATAATTTTATATGGAAAGGAAAAAAAGACAAAATAAAAAGATCCACACTTTCAAAAGATTTTTTGGAAGGTGGACTTAAAATGACAGACATTGATGTTTACATAAAATCACTGCATATCAGCTGGATTTTAAAATTAAGTGAAGATAAAAATGATAATTGGACAATCATTCCAAAATTTTATTTTAACAAATTAGGGGAAAATCTTCTTGTATTCAAAATGAATTTAAAAAGTATTAAAGACATTGATAAAAATAAGTTACAAAATATGCCAGACTTTTACAAGCAACTAATTAAAGATTGGATTAGTGAAAAAGGAGGAAACACAAAATATCCCAAAAGATTTTTTGAAATTAGAAAACAAGTTTTGTGGGGAAATGATAATATTAGGTTTAACAGAAAATGTCTAAACTTTGACGAATGGATAAAAAGTGATATAATTACAATAAATGATATCATTGATGAAGAAGGTAAAATCTCTGAAACAACCATCTTATCTAAGCTTAAATATAAACAAAATTGGATAAACCAAATATATATGTTAAAAAAGACTATTCCAATGAACTGGAAATTAATTCTTTGTACTGAAGAATCCATCAAAACTAAAGTTAAAGTTGTTAACGACTTAAAAATTAGGTACACAACAATAACTCCATTAACGAGCACTAGAGAACTTTATAAAATGTTCAAACTAAAAGACAATCATGAAAAACCAAACGGCTTTCTGTTGTGGGAAAAATTATTTCACAAAAATTTAAGTTACAAGTTCAAAAATAACTTTGTTTTCATTTTTCAATATCTCACTGATAACAGATTAAAAATGTTTAGATGGAAACTTATTCACTATATTTTGCCATGTAATGAACTATTAAAAAAGTGGAAAATTACTGAAGACAACTTATGTAAGCATTGTAAAGAAAAAGATAACTATGAACACTTTTTTGTCAACTGCTTATTTAATACAGACTTCCTAAAAATAGCAATGAAATTAATGAACTCCCTAGGTATAGACAAAAACATTATAAGTCTTGAAAATCTAGTAATAGGGTATAAAATTGAAGACTCAGCATACTTTGATATTAACTACATACTAACAATAATATCCTTTTCATTATATAAAGCATATTATGTCTCAGAAAAGAAAACAAAAAAAATAAACATTCTGAAAATTTTCCAAAAAGAAATTTCAGATATTATGGAAATGAACAATTTTAATAACAAAAATAATAGCAAGATAATTCTAAAAACAAATAGATTCATTGAAGATTTTAAAAAAAATCAGAATTAAATCAATTTAAATGTTTGAAACATTATTTTATAAAAAGTAAAAACATAGTAATTTGTAAACACAATTGTTAATTGTTTACAAGCCATATATGGTCATGTTTATTCACAAGTTCAATCATGCATGTCGGCATGTTTGTAAAAATGTTCAACCATGCATAAGTAACGACATGGTACATATTGTTGTTTTATTCATAACCATTATAGGGGAAAAAAAGATAAACATGTGTAATTACGATTATTTAATAATTTATTCTAGTGTAGACAAATTGTGAATTGTGCACGCTAAAATGAATGACTTAACTTGTGTAATACATATACACGACGACATACAATAGATCAGTAGAAATTTAAACAAAAATTGCACACTTACCAAATTTTATAAAATAAGTTAAATCCTGTTTATATAAGAATATTTAGACACAATCAATAATGCGATAACGCACATGCTTGCTGAAACAACACTAACTATGCCCAATTTCTTTCAATGGAATACGGATCATTTGATAAAATCGATAACGGAAAAGATTCCGGAAAAGTTAATGTATAATAAAAAAGGGAAAGAAATTATTTAACAAAGATCTGTATGTGTATTCACAATATTTATTTTATATAATTGTGAAATCAATTGTACTATAGATACTAATATTATGAATAAGTTATATCTTACCAAATAGTGCTTCCCTAAACTATTAGGTAAACTAACATGAGGGATACTAAGTTACAAGCTGTAAACTTAGTAAATTGTTACAGCAAATATGCAATAAAGATATTATTACGTTAAAAAAAAAAAAAGAATATATAAATATGGTTTAGGGGTGGGGATCTTGACCGTTTACAAGTTTTCAAACTAGAGGGGGTGGGACTTCACTTTTATTTTATTTCATTATTAATTTTATTGTCCCCGACAAGAATATATATGGTTTAGGGGTGGGGATGTGGATCGTTAACAAGATAATATATAAAATTGAGAATGGAAATGGGGAATGTGTCAAAGAGACAACAACCCGATCAAATAAAAAAAAAAAAAAAACAACAGCAGAGGGTCACCAACAGGTCTTCAATGTAGCGAGAAATTCCCGCACCCGGAGGCGTCCTTCAGCTGGCCCCTAAACAAATATATACTAGTCCAGTGATAATGTAATGTTTAATAGCACATTCTCAAATTGAACAGAGTGGTGAAACCCCCAAAGACCTCCTTTTAATTTCATTTGATTTGTTTTATCGTCCCATTCAAGAATATATATATGGTTTAGGGATGGGGATCTGGACCGTTTACAAGATAATAGCATATTCTCAAATTGAAAGGGGTGGGGATTACCTCCCATGGACTCACCCTCCCTTCTTTCTTCCCCCCCGAAATACCTTTTAATAAGCCCCAATGCACAGATAGTTCACAGTATTTTCCCTTGATTTACACTAAAGAATATACACTATACAGGTGTAATTTTTTTTTAAAAAGATAATACAACTGAAGACCACCCTGACCACAGTGGTGGATCCAGAATTTTTCATAAGTGGGGCCCACCGACTGCCTAAGAGGGGCCTGCTCCTGCCATGACTCAGTGATTCCATATATAATCAACCAATTCTTTTCCCAAACAGGGGGCCCTGAACTCCTGATCCCCCCTTTTTTTTCCTCATTTCAATCACCCTGATATAAATTTAGTTTTATCACTTACAATAGGAATGGTTTGAATTCCCCAATAATTCTTATATACCATTAATATCAACATATTTCATTTTTGATAAATGAAAGGCAAAAGTTTTCTATGGGTAGAAATGGATAGTGCCAGGGAAGCTTTCAGATTCACACCATGCCGGTGGCTGTGTTCAAAGTGCTGGGTTTTTATTACCCTCGTTGTTTGCGGACTAACTATTTAGGCCAGTGGTGGATAATAGTGTGCGTGCATTAATCTTCTATACCTTCTTAATCAATATATTCAAATACTGACGGCAAGTGTTGTAATGATGTATCAATGTCTTTTTGAAAATCACCGTGCTATTTACATGTGGGATCGAGAATGCAGGGGAAGGAAACTTGTCAATTATGTTTATTTCTAAGCCAAAATAAAATGAGCCGCCGTAAAATTAACCTTGGGTAATAACAGTGCATGTAAGGCTCGTCTCGGAGGGGTGTCTTTTTTTCTGTCTTCTTTTTTTAGTTATATTTTTAATAACTTACACTTTTTTCCATTATTCTCTTTCTTTCACTATTCTTTATTCCTTTTTTTCTTTGTCCTTTGTTCTCTATTCTGTTAATTCACATCCATACCCTCTTATGTGGACTTACGGTAGTTTATTTTTTAGTTCTGGCAGAGATATTAGATACAATATATATGTCTCTGGTTCTGGTATTATACGATAAGTCAATTTCTTTTTCATGCAGTGTCATGAAATATAATGGTTTTATGCATATCAGCCAAGATTGTGCGCAACATTTTAATAAACAATTCAACACTATATACACGTTTAATATGAATTTTATTAAAATCGATGAAGAACATGAATTTGGCAGCTAGTGCCCCTTAAACAGGTAAAGTTCAATTAACAAATTCTGATCTACTGGCATTCAACACCAAATTACTTACTTGCTGTATATTGATAAATGTGATTGTATATTGTCAATACCTCAACATCGAGAATACGTCATGTGAGGTGTTGGTCGCTACGTTTGATACGGGGTCAAAGGTTGCGGCTTCGAGACAGAGAAAAACATCCAGGTAAAAAGTGTAGAATTTTGTTTTTGAAAATTTGAGTTGTAAATTTTCCTAAAAAGTACTTAATTCCGTTCATCTAGTTGTAAATTTTCCTAAAAAAAGTACTTATTTCCGTTCATCTATTATGGGTATAAACTAAACTGAACAAGAAAAGTATTAGTAAACAGACAGAAAGTCCGACGTTGAATTAATTATTTTACAATTAATTGTTTAAATATACGAGAGAATGTTTTAGGCGAATTTTTATATGAGAGAATGTTTTAGGCGAATTTTCTTTAATTACAGATAAATGTATTTTAGGTTCAGGAAATGATTTATTCTTCGGGTACGTCTAAACAACCGCTCAGGACATACAAAGTGCACTCAGGACCCATTACCGTATTCATATCTGCACACATGATGGATGTTTATATTCGTTATACGCTTCTTATTTTAGAGTTAAATTTTGGTAGAAGTTGAAATCGCAGGGGCGGATCCAGCCATTTTAAAAAGGGGGGGGGGGTCCTAACCCAGGGCAAAAAAAGGGGGGGTTCAACTACATGTCCCCATTCAAATGCATTGATCGGCCAAAAAAAGGGGGGTTCCAACCCCCCCCCCCCCCCCGAACCCCTCCCCCCTCTGGATCCGCGCCTGAATCGAACTTAGATAGATATGTTAATTCTTATAAAATAATGAGGGCACGTGTCACTGATTACACAACTACTGAGCCATGAATTATCCAATCAACAAAATTGATTGGATTATCTTTATTGTTTTTTAGGAATTGTATTGTTTAGTTCAGTTTTACCTTTAACATGAATTTGCATATAGAAAAAATAAAATATATATCTCATTCGATGTGCTTTTTCAGTTTATTTTTCATGATGACGGGTAAATTAATTTGTTGTGTTTTGCAGTTCACGAATAAAGAAAATTATTTTATAGTTGCGTCTTTTTTCTGTAACAAGTTCGATTTTTGTTTTTCAGTGTGATTCTTTTCTCTCTCTCTATCTAAATCAAGTTTTTAAACAAACACAATGTTGACTGAATATCAAATTTTATTACATTTGTATATGTACAATATTCAGTTTAACCTTAACGGAAATCTGTGCACGAAGACTTAGTCGTGGTTTGAACGGATTTCGTGTCAATAAACTGTCTTCGAAATAGTCTTTCTTTGTTAATGTTTGTGTCATTTTGGTCTGTTGTGGATAGTTGTCTCATTAGCAATCATACCACATCTTCTTTTTTATAATTTCTCGCTACTACAATCTAACTTACATATTTTTTTAGAAATAATTATACCCAAAATATCATAATTTTTAAAAAACGGAGACGAAAACGGAGACAAGTTCATTTTCAGAATTTATTTTCGCAGAGTTTTTAACTGAATATTTTACAAAACGGCAAAATACAGTTAAATTCTCTGAACTTATGTCAAGTACAAGAAAACCAGTTCTGAAGAAGCTTTGTTCTTTTATAAAAAATATAAATACTAGTGTTTGTACTCCTGGCTTGTAACTTTTGTAACCTCTCTCGCTTGTTTTGTACATATTGTAAACATTTATTGTTGTATCTGTTATCTCTGTACCGATGTAATGCATTGGCTTTATGAGAATAAAGATATATATATACATTGAAATTCGTTTCAGGCTTGTGAAACTGGACAAAACGACTTTAATTAGAGAAAAAAAACTTAATAAAAACGGATTTCTTAAAATATTCGTATAACTCAAAAATAAAATTCCTGGACAAGTTCGATAAAAATGAGAAATAACATCTAACAACATGTATATGAGTTTGATTGTTTGAAAAGTACGGCTTTTACCGTTTAGAACGGATTCCATATACAAAACTTTAATTAATATAAATTCTTTTAAAGTATGAACATTTATTTCCCTTTTCAAACTCGTGCAAAGAATTAATTACTGGTCCAGGACATGATAATAAAATTAAGAATAAAACTTAAAAATTTATGGAACGAAATCTTAATAAAAGACGAAAATCTTAAAACATCGTGATATTCATTCTAGACGTCACAATATTACTTCCCGCATGGTCACACTGTACTTACAACACCATGTATAAAACAACAATAAAGATAATCCAATTAATTTTGTTGATTGGATAATTCATGGCTCAGTAGTTGTGTAATCAGTGACACGTGCCCTTATTATTTTCTAAGAATTACAAATGTAACATATCTATCTAAGTTCGATTTCAAATTCTACCAAATTTAACTCTAAAATAAGAAGCGTATAAAGAATATATGCATCCATCCTGTGTGCGATGACTATAAAGGGTCCTGAGTGCACTTCGTATGTCATGAGTGCAATCAGGAGGTCCTTCAAGCGGTGTTTAGACGTACCGTTATTCTTCTGGAAGCTTCAATTTTTTTTTATCAATAACTTTTACACAAGGAGACATTTTTGTTTTTTGACAGCATGAACCCCAGTTAATGAGCAAACACAAATTAAGAACGAAAATCGTTTACAATTAAATTTTATAGAAGGAAAAAGGGGGGGGGGGGGGGTAATAAACAAATTTTATTTACGCTCACATACTTCTAAACAGATTTGCATATGTAAGCTCTCTATAGATAATGTTAAATTATTTCAGGAGTTTTGAAAAAAAGAATATATACAGTTTAATTTCGACTAAAATAGTGATTCTTTTTATAGATTTGGTACCTCAGTTTCGACTCAACATTTCATTTTGAATTGTTAGATGGCAAACTCTTTAGGCGAATATTGTATCTGTTCTTTATTTAATAATGGTGATATTGGCGATAATATTCATTATAACAAGGCCTTGTACAAATCCTTGATTATAGAATGTTTGGCAATATAAAAAGACGAAAGTAGACAAACCCTAATTATGCAGGGTTTCACAAGTTGATCTCCAAGCGGCCCACATTTAACATATAATAAGATCTATATTTCTCAACGTTTTCAAAATGAAATAACTTGAATTGAAAATATCCCAACTGTGAAAATTTGTTATTTCTAAACGTCTTTAATTATTATTTCGGGAAAAAAAATATTTAGCATATTCATATATTTTCATAATTTTTTCCGAGGAAACCTTTTTTTTTTGCAAAGTTTACTTCTATGTGTTTTTAACCATCACCAGCGACTTATTCTCTGCCATCACCAATTAGTCCTAATTATTAAAGATCAATTGACCAAATTCAAATGATGATTGGTATATCGTATTGAATATGATCATCGGTCATCCGTGACGTATCCCAAATAACGACGCATGCCGATAGATAGATCATAGTTTATTAATTAGCGTCTCGCAATTTAAATTTCATCAAGGGGACTTAATTAAACCAGTTACTATACAAATCTTGAAAAAACGATGTACATGTACTTTTTAATATTTTTTAAAACAAATTACGAAAACGTTTAGTGTAAAAATCACCGAATATAAATGTTTCTTTCTTGCAGGTTTAGGCATTTGTAAATAACATTAACGTTCTGGAATTCTAATGCAAAAGACAGTCGATTCAAACTGAAATAACTTCTTTAAAGATGGTTTGATTTTTTCAGAGACACATATATTATATATGTCTCAATACATGTATTATATGTCTCTGATTTTATCAAAACAAAAATAACAAAATTATAAAATATGTTAGTTATCGAATGTATACCCTGAACTCTTACTATTATATATATATGTCCTAAGTTACTTAATGTCCTGTGTGCAACCAGGAGATCCTGAACGGTTTTTAAACGTACCATTATTTTATATGCATATATTCAAAGCTGTTCTTAATTATATGCATACTAGGTATCAGTGGCGGATCCAGGGGGAGGGTTTCGGGGGTTGGAACCTCCCCTTTTTTTGAACGATCAATGCATTTGAATGGGGACATATGGTTGGAACCACCCCCTCCCCCTTTTGTCCTGGGTTGAGACCCCCCTCCTTTTCAAATGGCTGGCTCCGCCGCAGAGGTATATTTATATATATATGTGTGTACCAGCCCCCCTCCTAAATCTTTGGAAACAAATGGTAGATTATATAGGGAATCACGGAAGCATGACTAGACGTGAATTAACACTCTAAGGCAGTCAATGAGTCCCAACTTATGAAAATTTCTGGATCAACCATTGCTTAGTTCTAGTTATCTTAGGTCCTAGTGTGAAATAATGCCAATAGGTCTTTTAAAACACATCTTTATTCATACATGTATATATACGTTTTCTCACGGATTTGTTCATGCAATATTGGAATTATGTTTACTCAATGCGCAATTACTGAAGTTTATATTTGCTACTTTTCTTCTTAATTTCATATAATTTTTTTTTTTTTTTTTTTTCTTCGAAAAATTAGTGGTGTTGAAATAGGGAATGGACACAGATACCTTATCACATTTAACCAAAGAAATGTTGTATAATGTCATCAATCTGTATTACACGTAGACAGGATGTTCTCTAGAAAACTATACGTTATACACACCCGAGAATACACGCACTGTCGAAATGGAAAATTACTGTATGTTATAGTTACCTGTAATCAGCTTTGCAACACCATGTCATGACAGTTCAAAAAGATTTTCTTCAAATCAAAATGGAATATTCATTTTTTCTGTAAAATTTAAAACTTTAAAAAGTAGACTTTGACAAAATTATGAAATAGAAAGAATTGAACAATTTAAAATCGTATTTTAACAAAGATTTAGATATAATTTTACAACGATCCTTAAAAAATAACCAAACAAACGTTGAATCAAACGATATGAACCTACGCAGTTTTATATTAAAATACTGACACACACCAGTTTGCCATCTCAGTATGCAAGGCAAGGGTGCTTGGTGAGGTGCTGGAACTTGATGTACATGTATCATTAAGTTAATACAGTTCTGTTAGGATTGACTGCCTTTTTACAGAGACTTTCTATTCTTACTGTTATCAGTTAGTATAGACGCACGGGGGGGTCTCTTCCTATATAAAGGTATATACATATGTGCCGCTGGAATGGGTCCCTTTTTTGATCCGTCAAATATATCAATGGGGTGCAATTTTACCGAGGAAATATATCAATAGGTAGTAATGACCGATTGTATATGCATATAGGTACTATTTGAGCTGATAAATATATGAATGGGTTATGATTTCGCTGTGAAATATATGTATGGGTAGGGATTTCACAATTATTCAATATATGAATGGGAGGTGTTTTTAAAATCCCAGCTGCACACCTGTACCCAAAATCCCATGTTGAGACCCCCCCCCCCCCCCCCCCCGTGTATAGACGGTTCCTGGCTTAGAATGATTCTCTGCTCAGCAAATGGTGCGTAATTAGCATTTGAATCAAATTTCTTGTAGAAGTAAAAAACACAAATTAATGTATTTGACAACTGTATTCAGGAGCACAGTCTATATTATCCGGCGTAAATAACTTCGAGATTTATGTGGAAGTTTACTCTGTGTGCACCCAGGAGGTCCTCCTGAGCGGTGTTTAGACGTACCGGGAAAATCTTATCTGATTCAGGATCAATTCATCGGTTACACTCCCCTGTCACCAGTGATTCTTTTTTGCTGACATTCTGAAAAAGTATTGTGTAGTCCCTGTGTAAGTGTTGACTCTCAACTTGCACATGTGATTTTTTAACACTCCCCGGACTTCTGCAAAAAACAATTATTCAGTTCACTGATTTAGATGGAAGGTAAACGAACAGAAAGTCACAGGACATTCCGACAAAAAGTCACAGGACAAAAAGTCAAACACATGTCAAACTCAGGCATAAAGTAACAAAGTTGATAGGACAAAAAGTCACAAACAATTTGTTGACAATTGATTGAATATAAATGAAAAAAGATTTTGAAATATCTTCTTTTTATTACATATATTCATTTTTAATTTTAGGAAATTGTTCATAATATAAAAAAGAAGATGTGGTATGATTGCCAATGAGACAACTGTCCACAAGAGACCAAAATGACACAGACATTAACAACCATAGGTCACCAAACAGCCTTCAACAATGAGCAAAGCCCGAGGTAAAGCCCATACCGCATAGTCAGCTGTAAAAGGCAATCATACTATATCTTTTTTTTTATATTTATATGTTAAAAAATGCGTGCAAATGTAATCAAAAGCTGCACATAAACGTAATGATTTTTGTGTGCAAATGTAATGGTAATGTGCGCAAACCTAATGCACTGATTTATTTGTTTTTAATAAATTTTAATTTAAAGTTGCTACATCATGTTCATGTATAAAACTTCAAGAAAAATTCAAAAAGAGTGTTTTCTTGTTCAAAGAAAAATAATCTCAAAACTAAATTGTGACTTTTTGTCCTGTGACAGTGTGTGACTTTTTGACTGTGACTTTCTGTCCTGCATTCAGATTGAATAGGGGAGTTTGGTTGACCCCGCCTCCCTCTATCTGAGACTACTATCTCAGTGATGAGCTTTATGTTTCATGTACAAATGTATTGTGCTTGTCATATATGTATGTCGGATAAAAGCTCTACAGACCTTTAATATGTTGTATTGTGCTTGTCATATATGTATGTCGGATAAAAGCTCTACAGACCTTTAATATGTTGTATTGTTATATGTATAACCGACAATAAATAAATAGCCCCTAACAAGTAAGAATTAGGTTACTTCTTTTTGTTTTGACATCTTGCATGGGTTTTTATAGCCCCGTATTAAAATTATGCCCCCACTTCAAAAAAAGGGGAGGTATACTGTTTTACCCCTGTCTGTCCATCCATCCTTGCGTCAGTCAGTCCGTCCGATGAATATTTTTCGTCCCATTTTCCTTAGGAACTACAATAGAAGGATTTCTGAAATTTGGTTTCAGGGTTAAATAAGTCAGCTATACCGTGTGATGCATTTTCAGATTCATCACTCGACAACTTCCTGTTTTCCCAACACTTGTATGATTTTACACATGTTAGCCAAGTTGAAAGTTGAAAACTAACAACCTAATTTATGTACAAAAAAAATGAAAAACAGATATGTTACACATAAACAAACGACAATCACTGAATTATCGGATCCTGACTTGGAACAGGCACAACCATAACAAATTGGCAGGGTATAAGGAACTTTGAAAATATTTAGTTTTTGTGGTTTGGTCTATTTTCCGGATACTGTAAGCAATAAGGCCCCTTTATCATTGTTTATTTAGTGAATGAAATAATTGTAAGATGCACTTAGCTGTCTGTCATATTTTATATGAACTTGACCTCATTTTCATGCATGGTTCATTGGTCAATGAAACACTGCATTGTTTTGTCAGTTTATCATATGTTTAAAGTTACAGGTAGATTATATTTGGTAGATATGAAACAATTGTAAGGTGTGCATGTCTGAATGGCAGATTCATATATAAACCATGACCCCATTTTATTGTTCTTTGGTCAATGATAAGTTTTCTTGGTTTTGTCATTTTATCAGGCCACATTTAAAAGAATGTCTGTTTCCCCTCCCCCGGGTCTACCCTTTGTAAACAGACCAGGAAGGCAGGTTTTTTTTTAGCTCACCTGACCTGAAAGGTCAAGTGAGCTTTTCTCATCACTTGGCGTTCGTCGTCTGTCGTCCTGCGTCCGTCGTCCGTAAACTTTTACAAAAATCTTCTCCTCTGAAACTACTTGGCCAAATTCTACCAAACTTGGCCACAATCATCCTTGGGGTATCTAGTTTAAAAAATGTGTGGCGTGACCTGTCAAACCAACCAAGATGGCCGCCATGGCTAAAAATAGAACATAGGGGTAAAATGCAGTTTTTGGCTTATAACTCAAAAACCAAAGCATTTAGAGCAAATCTGACATGGGGTAAAATTGTTGATCAGGTCAAGATCTATTTGCCCTGAAATTTTCAGACGAATCGGACAACCTGTTGATGGGTTGCTGCCTGTGAAATGGTTATTTTAAGGAAATTTTGCAGTTTTTGGTTATTATCTTGAATACTATTATAGATAGAGATAAACTGTAAAAGCAATAATGTTCAGCAAAGTAAGACCTACAAATAAGTCAACATGACCAAAATTGTCAGTCGACCCCTTAAGGAGTTATTGCCCTTTATAGTCAATTTTTAACAACTTTTCATCATTTTTTGTAACTTTTTTAAAAATCTTCTTCTCTGAAACTACTCTGCCAAATTTAACCAAACTTGGCCACAATTATCATTGTGGTTTGTAGTTTAAAAAATGTGTCCGCTGACCCAGCCTACCAAACAAAATGGCCGACATGGCTAAAATTAGAACATAGTGGTAAAATGCAGGTTTTGCTTTATATCTTTGAAACTAAGACATTTAGGGCAAATCTTTCAAGATTTAAATGTCCATCAGAATAAGATATATCCCCTCACAAATTTTCAGTTGAATTGGACAACCTGTTGTTGGGTTGCTGCCCTAAAATTGGTGATTTTAAGGTAATTTTGCAGTTTTTGGTTATTATCTTGAATACTATTATAGATAGAGATAAACTGTAGATAGCAATAATGTTCAGCAAAGTAAGATCTACAAATAAGTCAGCATGATCAAAATTGTTAGAGGACCCCTTAAGGAGTTATTGCCCTTTATAGTCAATATTGAACAACTTTTCGTCATTTTTGTAACTTGTATAAAAATCATTTCTAAAACTACTTGGCCAAATTTAACCAAACTTGGCCACAATCATAATACTAGGGTATCTATTTAAAAAAAAAAGTGTCTAATGACCCCGCCTACCAACGAAGATGGCCGACATCAGTAAACACATTAACAGGTGAGCGACACAGGCTCTTGAGAGCCTCTAGTTTTTTTTAACTGGATGTGATTGTCATAGCATGGTCACATGAATGGTTTGACTTGTCCAGTCCAGGCCACTTATCAGTTGTTTGTGCTCAATTTGAATGTATTTATTTAGATTATCAATCCTTCTGCTTTCAAGCACTTTCCAAAAATGGAAACAAATTATTTTCAGGAAAAAAATAATTTCAATTTTTTTGTGGAAAATAATTTTTTGACCCGGGCGCTTATTTTTGACCCGTGTGGGGGGAGGGGAAATAAACATATTTTTAATTTTGGCCTTAGATTTTTTAAGCATAGGTCTACTTGTTGTATGGAATGACTACAAGGTATCAAATAAAAAAAGATGTCTGCCTGCCAAGGTTAATTTTACTGTGACCTCATATTCATAGAATAATGATAATATTCATGATATTGAACAGCAAGAATGATGAGTAAGTTGATGTTATATACAAATAAGACAAAATTTTCCGTTGCCTACTAATTATGTAATACATGTAGTAGTTATTTTTGTCATTAAATGATGTTTACCCTTTTATGTGTAGGGCAAGAACATGAAAGATAAAGGGGAAACTATAAACAGAAGAAATTATCAACAAAATAAGATTTACAGAGGTCAACAAAGCCTAAATGGTAAGTCCACTGTTATAAAAAATTTTGTCCTTGAATAATAATTAAATATTTATTAAAATAAGATGTGGTATGATTAAAGAGAAAACTATCCATCAGAGTTCACTTTAGTGGATGTAAGCATTGTAATTACTTATTAGAGGCCATTGATGACCTGTAAGTAATGAGAAAACCCATACCCTATACATGTTATAGTAATCTATAAAAGTCAACACTAACCAAATTTGAAACAGAGCATCAATTCAAACGTCAAATATACCAGACTAATTTATAAAAACAAAAAATTATGAAAAATAAAACTGACGGGTATGAACCAACATCAACCACTGAACTATGTACAAGCTCCTGATATTAGACAGGTATAATATGGCTGGGTTGATATAAAAATAAGAAACACTTAGCAGTCTGATTTCCAATGAGACATTTCTCCAATAGAGATCAAATGACATTTAAGGAGGCTCTAGGGTATAACAATTTCAGAAAAATGTTTTAATATTTTTTTTTCATAACTCAATTTATTTATATCTTTATCATATGGTACACCAAATCATTCAAAACAATCAATTCGGTTTGGCCCCAGATGACTTTTAAAATGCATATATCATTGAAAAAGCTCCAAATTATCTCCCTTTGGTGCAAAAATGCCATTTTTTGGCATTAAAAATGTAATATCTTATTTAACTCAACGGTGGCCTATATTTTTTATTATAATTTTAAATAAGCTGTACTTTAACTAAACTATTATAAAATTTAAGCGATTTCTGTAATTTAGTACTTGAATATTTAAATGAAAGTTTATCATATTAATCATAAACATGATAAAATAGCCATTTTATTGATCTCTTCACTGATAATTTTTGAGTTTGTGTATTTGTAGGTCAGAAATCTGGATTTTCATGGTCATCATTCACAGATCAATACTAAACGGAAAACTTAAAGCTGATATTTTTCTCCATAGTGCGACTTTTTTTTGATGACTATAAACAAAAAGGAGTCATATCATCACGATCATTGATGCACAAGAACTTGATCATATAAATACAACAATGTAATTATCAATTGAAAGATGGAACGAATGAACAAGATATTAGAATGTTGTTGTCCAAATAAACTTGCTTTGTCTTCTCATTTGAATCTCTCGATTCAATAAAGATGTACAGAGGAAGATCTTTGAAGAACAGATTGAAAAAATGTTTTGTCTAAGAATTGCTGGAATATTCTAGTGAATGAAATTATTTATTGACTTCACTCTTATATAGTGGACTGAATAATTGTACATAGCAAGTTGTGAATAAAGAAAGCAAAAACTTTAACAAAAAGTGTTTATATTATAAATTTGCAAATATAAGCATACTATTATGTACACCACAAAGTTATATATAATTCAAATCGTTTGCCTATACAAGTATTGCAATGAACCTATAACAAAGAAAATCTTACCTCATGAAAAGAGTGAACTATTCAGTCAGAATATGAAATATTTTTTCAGTTCTATTTTTCATAATAGAATAAACAAGACAAAGATTTCAAAACAATATTTTTTCATTTATTTAGAAATTTCATCATTTTGTTTCAGTGAAAGGACTTTATTCTTTGACTGTAAAATATTATTATTATACATTCCAAAATAAGAATAATCTTTATTGTCATATAAACAAATAAAAAACATGTTTGTGACAAAATTTAAAAAAAATTATATATATGTATATATAAAAAATATAAAAAAAACTCGTATACATTTAAAACATTTTACTACCAAACAGCATTCATTGTAACATACACATAACTTTATATTTATATATATATATTTATAATTTTAATCCCATAGGATTTTATTTTGTCCCATGGGATATTAAAAATCCCATGGGATAATTATAGTCCCATGGGATTTTTTTTGTCCCATGGGACAACAAATATCCCATGGGACTACAATAATCCCATGGGACCAAAAAAAATCCCATGGGATTTAACCAAAATCCCATGGGATAATGGTAAATCCCATGGGATTTTGCCCTGTCCCATGGGATATTGAAAATCCCATGTTTTTATAATTCAAATTGCAAAATAAATATGAAAGTAACAGTATAAAACCAATGAAATTATTGAATCCCATGTAATTCCGCACATTTTGGTTATATACATGATATTGTAGCTCTTGTTTGAGGCGGCGGCGGATTTGCAAATGAGTGTTTTGCAAATTAAAAGTGTCCAGTGTTAAATAATCAATTCTACTAGCTACTTCATTATTTTTCCTTTTCCAGGTATATTGCGTTTTATTTGGATTTATAGCTCTCCATATATCTATAACTTTTAGTTTTTTTATCAGACTTTTTCTTGCTTCAAGTAAATTTTTAAAATGTCCCTATTACTCGAGTATAATGTTTTACCAGAAGAGTTATCTCCACTTAGATAGCTAAATTGAAAAATTAATTAAAAAAAAAAAGAGATTTGTTTTAACATTATGGATAGTGGAATTAATTACTTATTTTTCTTTATACAAATAATCAGTCAAACATTAAATTGAATATTTGAATTCTAATTTGAATGTTAGGGCAAAGAACTAGATTGTGAACTGCCATTGTATAATCCAAGACTGAGGTATACCATGAATCTACATTGAGCGTTATCCATTATTAAAGAACATACAACAATTTCGAGTCTAAAAGAATTGTTGCATGATAATTAATAAAAACAAAATAGACTGAATCGTTGCGGCTGTAGTCAACTGAATATGTTTTAAAAGTACATTTTTTTTTGGTACATACTGGCTCTCATTGAAATTTTCATATATTTCAAGTTAATGGAGGATGGTCATTATGGAATTCCTGGGGAGCTTGTACCGTTACATGTGGAAATGGACAAA
Source organism: Mytilus galloprovincialis (assembly GCA_037788925.1). Lineage (NCBI taxonomy): Eukaryota > Metazoa > Mollusca > Bivalvia > Mytilida > Mytilidae > Mytilus > Mytilus galloprovincialis. Next base: position 2,097,692 of record JAWDJN010000025.1, on the reverse strand, counting down.
AAAGCAGGAGTCGTACCTGTGACAATCCTGCACCAGAAAACGCCGGAACTTATTGTCAAGGACAAGGAGTTGAGTATAACTCATGTACACTTCCTACATGTGCAGGTAATTATTTTTTATGCCCCACCTACGACAGTAGAGGGGCATTATGTTTTCTGGTCTGTGCGTCCGTTCGTCCGTCCGTCTGTTTGTTCGTCCGTTCGTTCGTCCGTCTGTCCCGCTTCAGGTTAAAGTTTTTGGTCAAGGTAGTTTTTGATGAAGTTGAAGTCAAATCAACTTGAAACGTAGTATACATGTGCCCTATGATATGATCTTTCTTATTTAAATGCCAAATTATAGTTTTGACTTCAATTTTACGGTTCACTGAACATAGAAAATGATAGTGCAAATTTCAGGTTAAAGTTTTTGGTCAAGGTAGTTTTTGATAAAGTAGAAGTCCAATCAACTTGAAACTTAGTATACATGTTCCCTTTGATAAGATCATTCTAAATTTAATGCCAAATTAGAGAATTTATTCCAATTTCACGGTCCACTAAACATAGCAAATGATAGTGCGAGTGGGGCATCCGTGTACTGTGAACACATTCTTGTTTTTTCTATAATTCATGTTTAATATTTGCGTATTTAATTCAAATATAAATAAAAAAAGTCATGAATAGTATATACACATACAATTAAGTCTTGGACAAAAACAATAAAAAATCTTGAATATATTTTTTAAAACGTTTAATTGACTTTTAGAAATAAAGAAACACTGCGATTGCTAGTCAAAAAAATTATTTGAATCAAGCACATATTAGATCAAACACACATGTTTTAATAGTTAATGGAGGATGGTCGGCATGGGATTCTTGGGGAGCTTGTAACGTGTCGTGTGGAAATGGAAAACGAAGTAGAAGACGAAGCTGTAACAATCCTGTAACAGCAAATGACGGAGCAGATTGTCCAGGGGAAGAATATGATTACAACTCATGTACACTACCTTCATGTCCAGGTGACTTAATTCCCTGTGATTTCATTTTTCATATTTAAGTACTACTTTTAAAAGCACACAGTTATATTAATTATACAAATCTTTATTTTGTTAAATCTGTGAAATTAGGTATACAGAAAATTTATACTATAAATAAATAGACATAAATACATGTTATCGCCCAAACATGTGAACGTTCTTGAACTCAATTGTATGGTCAATGCCAAATTCGTTGTCAAGACAGTACGGGATAAGATTTCTTTTTTGGTTATTTCATATCTAACATTGTGAATTCCGGTACAATGCGATTGTTCTTCAAGCCGAAGAACTGAAGGATATGCACCTTGCCATCATGTAATCAAGCTCCGTTTGATAGTTGCCTTTTTGTCGCTGTACTTTCATTTTCTGTCACACCGAGCCTTTACATTGTCAAATTAGTTTATTACTAGGATATTGGATTTCAAGTTCCGTTACTTTTGTTTCACAGGTGTTTAATCACTGCTTGCTAGTAGTTACCATGTTGCTCAAGGATGTCAGTATAGTTTTAATATTCTCCAAACCAAACGTCTTAATCCCATTTTTATCAACTTGCAATCTTTTACCAAAGCTCAGAAAAAGTTAATTGCAGTTTTCAATAGTAAAGATGCGCTGTGATTGTTTCCATAGCCCTCAATAATTGCCCTACTGTCTTTTATTATAATTTACGTATATCGCTCAAAGTAAGTTATGTGTATTGCGGTTGTGTTTAAATAATTAATGACATAGTTGGATCTTAAAGTTCAAGTATTGTTTTCAAATACGTTGTATTGTTGAATCTTTGTACATTGTATTCGTAGTAGGCGTTAATATATGTACTATTTTTGGTGATGTCTATAACATGCACTGGGGTATAGCTGATGACCGTAACTGCATTCACGGTCATCCCAAGATGTCGGATGAAAAATTAGGTCAGTTTCTGTATTGTCTGTTACAGTGTTTCTATATCATTTTCTTTACAAAGTATACATTGATACGATGTAAATTTATAAAAGATAAACACAGAAATCACAAATTACTACCGAAAAATGTTCAGGAAACGCGAAATTCAATTTGAAAAAATCGCTAAGATGTCCGTAAATCATTATCAAAATATTTTCAAGATGACCGTAACATAAAACAAGGATGAACGTGATTGGTAAACAGATGACCGTAACATGTAAAAGATGACCGTTATTTGAAAAGAATGACTGTAATTTTTAAAGGATGATCTTAACTTTTAAAGGATGACCCTCAATTCTAAGAATATCCGTATTTGTATTCATAGATTTTTGTTGTGTTTGTCTCAATAGGGGCTTAGTTAGCGGATATAAACATGTTTCATCAATTTATTTTTAACTATCTGCCGTATTTTGAGTTCATGACATTGATAGTAAATTGCAAATTTCTCGTAAACAATGAAATATTTATTGATAACGACTTTAAAATTTTAATACAAACTGACAGAGATACGACGAAAAGTTGAAGAAACAAGAATGTGTCCCTCTGAGGTGTCTCTAGTACATGCCTCGTCTACATATATATAAATTTCTATGTTCAGTGGACCGTTAAAATGGGAAAAAACTGTTATTTGGCATTATGATTAGAAAGATCATATCATAGAAAACATGTGTACTAAGTTTCAAGTTGATTGGACTTCAACGTCATCAAAAACATCCTCGACCAAAAACTTTAACCTGAGGTGGGACAGACGGATGAACGAACAGACGAACGGACTAACAAACGAACGGACGCACAGACAAGAAAACATAATGCCCATGAATGGAGCATAAAAAATGCTAATCAAACATATGAATATCCGGTAATCGAGCCTGTGTTTATGGTTCCAGAGGAAGCAGATTAAAATCTTAGTTTGTCTTTATATATGAATAACATTGCTATACATACAAATTGACAAGGTTCCCGTCAGTGGTGGATCCAAGGGGGTCCGGGGGTTGCAACCCCCTTTTTATTTACCGATCAGTGCATTTGAATTGGGACACATAGTTTGAACCCCCTTTACCCTGGGTTGGGACCCCCTTTTTTGAAACTGGCTTAATCCGCCCCGGTCCCTTGTGATACGCTATACGCACAAGACTATTTTAAGGATCTATTTTGCTGGAGCTCGCCTTCACTAGTTTGGTCGTAGTATTTTAAAAACAGGTTCTGTTATTTTACTTGCAAGACAAAATAGAAGACAAATCAAAGACGATATAATATCAATGGGTGTACATCCATTGGGATTTTAAAAAAAGTGCATTTATTATATGTCATTACAAGAAATTCCAGAAATAAAAAAAATCTTTTGGCTTTTAGTTGGAGGCTGTTTTTTTTATTATACTTGTAGGTGTCATTTAATCGCGCTTTTATTGCATGTTTTCCCCACTTTTTCATGCGCTTGTCTTGTTGTATGTTCATTTTTAGCTCACCTGGCCCGAAGGGCCAAGTGAGCTTTTCCCATCACTTTGCGTCCGGCGTCCGTCGTCGTCGTCCGTCGTCCGTCGTCGTTAATTTTTACAAAAATCTTCTCCTCTGAAACTGCTGGGCCAAATTAAACCAAACTTGGCCACAATCATCATTGGGGTATTTAGTTTAAAAAATGTGTGGCGTGACCCCGCCTACCAACCAAGATGGCCGCCATGGCTTAAAATAGAACATAGGGGTAAAATGCAGTTTTTGGCTTATAACTCAAAAACCAAAGCATTTAGAGCAAATCTGACATGGGGTAAAATTGTTTAACAGGTCAAGATCTATCTGCCCTGAAATTTTCAGATGAATCAGACAACCCGTTGTTGGGTTGCTCCCCCTGAATATGTAATTTTAAGGATATTTTGCTGTTTTTGGTTATTATCTTGAATATTATTATAGATAAAGAAAAACTGTAAACAGCAATATTGTTCAGCAAAGTAAGATTTACAAATAAGTCAACATGACCGAAATGGTCAATTGACCCCTTTAGGAGTTATTGCCCTTTATAGTAAATTTTTAACCATTTTTCGTACATCTTAGTCATCTTTTAGAAAAATCTTCTCCTCTGAAACTACTGGGCCAAATTAAACCAAACATGGCCACAATCATTATTGGGGTATCTTGTTTTAAAAATGTGTCCGGTGACCCGGTCAACCAACCAAGATGGCCGCCATGGCTAAAAATAGAACATGGGGGTAAAATGCAGTTTTTGGCTTATAACTCAAAAACCTAAGCATTTAGAGCAAATCTGACATGAGTAAAATTGTTCATCAGGTCAAAATCTATCTGCCCTGAAATTTTCAGATGAATCGGACAACCTGTTGTTGGGTTGCTGTCCCTGAACTGGTAATTTTAAGGAAATTTTACTGTTTTTGGTTATTATCTTGAATATTATTATAGATAGAGATAAACTGTAAACAGCAATAATGTTTAGCAAAGTAAGATTTACAAATAAGTCAACATGACCAAAATGGTCAGTTGACCAATTTAGGAGTTATTGCCCTTTATAGTAAATTTTTAACCATTTTTCGTAAATCTTAGTAATCTTTTACAAAAATCTTCTCCTCTGAAACTACTGGGCCAAATTAATCCAGACGTGGCCACAATCATCATTGGGGTATCTAGTTTAAAAAATGTGTCCGGTGACCCGGCCAACTAACCAAGATGGCCGCCACGCCTAAAAATAGAACATAGGGGTAAAATGCAGTTTTTGGCTTATAACTCAAAAACCAAAGCATTTAGAGCAAATCTGACATGAGTAAAAAAAATTATCGGGTCAAGATCTATCTGCCCTGAAATTTTCAAATGAATCAGACAACCTGTTGTTGGGTTGCTGCCCCTGAATTGGTCATTTTAAGGAAATTTTGCTGTTTTTGGTTATTATCTTGAATATTATTATAGATAGAGATAAACTGTAAACAGCAATTATGTACAGCAAAGTAAGACCTAAAAAGAAGTCAACATGACCAAAATGGTCAATTGACCCCTAAGGAGTTATTGCCCTTTATATAGTCATTTTTTTTTTTAACAATTTTCACAAAATTTGTAAAATTTTACTAACATTTTCCACTGTAACTACTGGGTCAAGTTCATTATAGATAGAGATAATTGTAAGCAGCAAGAATGTTCAGTAAAGTAAGATCTACAAACACATCACCATCACCAAACCACAATTTTGTCTTGAATCCATCTGTGTCCTTTGTTTAGTATTCACATAGACCAAGGTGAGCGACACAGGCTCTTTAGAGCCTCTAGTTAAAATTATACCTCTACCGTAAAAAAAGATATACATGTATATGGTGAACTTTGTATATAAAGCACGTCTTATTTTCTCCTACCTATAGGATAATACTCTCATATAAATACGTTTTATATCTACCAGTGGCGGATCCAGAACGTTTCCTAAAGGGGGCGCTCCTGTCATGCCCCCCTAGATCCGCCTATGTCTACACCATTAATCATTTGATACAAAAAAGTAGTTATACAAATACGGATATTTCTTAGAATTGACGATCATCCTTAAAAAGTTGCGGTCATCATTTAGAAATTACGGTCATCCTTTACAAATTACGGTCATCTTTTAACCAATTACGGTCACCCTTGTTATGAATTGCTGATTCTGTTACGCTCATCTCGATTGTGATTTACGGTCATCTTAACGATTTTTTTAAATCGAATTTCCTGTTTCATGCACATTTCTCGGAAGAAATTTGTAATTTCCGTGTGATTCTTTTATTAATTTACATCGTATCAATGTCTCCTTTGTAAAGAAAATGATATAGAAACACTGTAACAGACAATACAGATACTGACCTATTTTTTCATCCGACATCTTGGGGTGACCGTGAATGCAATTACGGTCATCAGCTTTACCCCAGTGAACATGTATAAGAAACATTTAAATGGTGTGAACGTATACAAAGAGTTACCTTCTATAGATCTCTTCAACCGAAAATGAAGTTCGTTAAATATCGATTCCAATTATATCTCACATATCGCTATACATGCTATATATAGCAGCTTTTATTCGAAAATATAAATCAACATGCAGACATCTTATACGTTCAGGTATTTCAATTATAATACTAGCTGTTAATGATAATATTCTTTACAAAGCAGAGGAATGTCGCTATTCACCCAAGAGCTAACCAAACCTTTAAGCAGACTTATTCGGAAATGATATAGTTACGATTCTGTTGTCAAGTCATTAAAAGTTGTATATTAGGTATTAATATTAATCCACTCATAGGGTCTTTGCATCGGGAAAAGACCACATGTATTCTAAAACCAGTTGTTGGCATAATACTTGTTATTCTCTTTTTATATAATTCATGGCCGTATAATACTAATCCCCTAACGGAATGTGTTGTACTGAATTTTTAAATGATGAAGACCTTTGTACATTAATGAATCATTGTCATTTTGCTTCGTTTCTTTTGTTACCTATTCTGACATCGGACTCGGACTTCTTTTAGACAAAGTTTTACTGTACGAATTGTTATGTTTTTCCTTATTCTACATTGGCTAGAGGTATAGGGGGAGGGTTGATGTCATCTCACAAAACATGTTTAACCTCTCTGCATTTTTGCGCCTGTCCAAAGTCATGATCTTCTGGCTTTGTTAGTCTGTATGTTTTGTTATGTATAACTTTAGTTGATTTATATGTTTTGAGGTATAGTCTGAAGTTAATTTTCACTGAACTAGTACAATTTTTTATTAAGAGGCCAGTTGAGGCCCATCTCCGGATGTGGGATTTTCTGGCTGCGTTGAAAACCCAATGATGGCATTCGGCTGGTGTCTGCTGTTTAGTCAGGATGTTTTCTCTATGTTTTTCCATTTCCGTTCTCAATTTTATTGATTTCGCTGTATTGTCAATATTTTGAAAATTGTAAACGTCCATTATTTTTAAGTAACCCTACACATTTTCCATATCATATTTTACAACGTTAATTAAAAAAAAACTAACACTGCAATTGTTAGCTAGGAAACCGAGTTTTTGAAATCATGCACATAAAAGATAAAATAAAATGTTGCATTATTTAAATAGTCAATGGTGGATGGTCTTCTTGGACTTCTGGAATTTGTAACGCGACTTCCTGTGGAACTGGACAACAAAGTAGGAGACGATATTGTAACAATCCGTTTAAAGCAAACGGTGGCGCGGATTGTCAAGGAGAGGACTATTACGTCATTGCATGTGCACGTTCGGAATGTGCAGGTGATTACAAATACTATTCTTTTTAAAAGTAATTGTAAGGTATTATATGTACTTTAAACTGAATCGGAATCAATTACAAAAATAAAAATAAAAATAAATTTTGCTATTTTAATTGGCTGGCTATAGAAAAAAGGTTAAATAGATATCGATTTGATGATGATTGACACCAGAGTCTAACTATATTAAGCCTCGGTCACACCTTACCGGATAGCACGAACGGACGCCTAACGGATGAAAATAAAAGTTGTCCGTTCACAAAATTGCTATCCGTTGGGAGTCCGTTGATGTATTGACCAAATAAAACGGACACGTAACGAATGCTTAACGGACAAGCAACGGATATGCAACGTACGAGAAACGTCCGTCCATATCCGTTGCATGTCCGTTAAGCGTACGTTTTATCCGTCGACGTCCGTGCAGTCCGGTGGAAAAATTTGAGCATGTTCAAAACTTTGAACGGACGTCCAACGAATAAAATGTCCGTTGAACGTCCGTTAGGCATCCGTTTTGTACGGTACTCGTCCATTTCGTTTCCGTTTTGTATCCGTTACGTGTCCGTTATACATCCGTTGGAGGTCTGGAAGATAAATTCACCAACGCTCTTCTACCGGACGTTTAACGGATGAGAAACGGACTTCTACCGGACGTATAGCATATAAAATGGATGATGAACGGATCTGAAACGGATAAATGCCAATTGAAAATTTCGCGTCAGAAATGCCAATTATTGGTATGTCAGATTTCTTAAGGTTCATGAATTCTTATTATTCATAATCGATCTTAGAGTATAGACACGTCTTCGCAATCAAGCAGTTCTTATTCAGGCTAGACACTGCCCTTTGGCGGAATTTTTAAGAACAAACCAAATCAGTTACACAGAATATTTATGCAATTTACATGTATTATTATTGTCGCCTTTAATTTTTCCGTATATCTTGTTCATCCGTTTTATCCGGTACGCTTCCGTTAGGTGTCCGTTTTATGCGTTACTCATCCGTTGGATGTACGTTCGACATCCGTTCTTTCCGGTACGTGTCCGTTTCTCGTACGTTGCATATCCGGTGTGTGTCTGTTATGCATCCGTTACACGTCCGTTTTATTTAGTCAGCACATCAACGGACTCCCAACGGATAACAATTTTGTCAACGGACAACTTTTATTTTCATCCGATAGGCCTCCGTTCGAGCTATCCGGTAAGGTGTGACCGAGGCTTCAACTATAAATAATATTATGTGGTATGGGAGGTAACTCCTAATTCATGTCACAATGACAAGAGTTTATTATTGTCTACAGTTTATCATGCGGTAATCAAAATTTGCTAAATGCATTTTTGTTACACATCAATGTAACCTAGTGATAAACCTATCAGAGTTTCTAATTCTATTTACTTCCATTTTTTTTTTTTGCACTTAATATACCCTATTTAGTACATAAATACCTAACCTTAACGACACTTTGTAAGTGACATTGTACGCACCCTACCGCAACTCAAATATTGGTCAGGACTTCGGAATTCGAGCAGGTATATTATCTTGTGTAACTTCCCCTTAGCAGTGGTAGTAGACTGTTTCATTCATCAGTGTGTACCAAGTTATTAATGTTTGTCAGTAATTCTTGTTTACTAGTTAAATGATGCCGTCTACATCTATTATACTTTTTACGGAAATATTCGAAGAAAGGGAAAAAACTGCAATTTAAACGTAATAACTCATACAAAGTAAAGATTGATGATTTCAATAACGTTGATTTGCGTGTAAATTAAAAAGATCCTGAAAATGAGACCCGAACCACTGCGATTGTTTTAAAAAAATTGTTTAAAAGTTAATATAAACGCCGTGCTAAAAGAAAATAACAACCAATATTCTTATATTTATAGAAAAACAATCAGGAAATACGCCAATAGTAGTTGGGATAGTCTGTGGCGTCCTAGTCATTGTTATACTGATACTGATTTTAGTTATATATGCGAAAAGGTATTTTTCGTATTTAATCTTCATGTATATGGTTGTCAGTTTGGAAGCTTTTTTGTAGTATTAAGAACTGTCATTTCCTCCCTCGATGCAGCTTAGGAACCCATACATATCATACATAACAGTGCTCAATTTGCCGATAGCACAAAACGTGCTCAAGAGAAGTACATGTATTTCTTTTGTAAACCTTTTTTTACACAACATATGTCATTCGGAGATTTGAAGTGTTTTAACTGCATAGTAGGGCTAATTGAGACAATCTAATGATATCTTTAATGGTAACGCACACAAATACTACAATTAAAACAAAATAGATGGCAAGGTTGGATTTACATTTCGGAACATAAATTGCTATGTTGTGTTGATGCATCTGTATGCTGTGATTGGACCAAAAAAATAGTATCTGCTTTTATATTCAACGCTGGAGGTGTATCAAGTGTAGAAAAATATGAAATAATGACAGATACAGGTGAAAGAAAACAATTGAGAATTGTTTTAAATTCTATTTTTTATTTACTTTTTATTCACTGCATGATAGTGGCTTTAGTTTCACAAAGAGAAAAGGTAAATGGTCAACATACACATAAAAGAACATCAGTCAACTGTGTATATTAAGATGTCGATGAGTGTCATCAGTAACGCCTAAACCCAAACAATGAAAAGCCAGAAGTTTATGAAAACTCCGAATTCTTGTCTCTCATTTTTGCTTATGTAAATTGTCTATATACCTTTCAGGTGTTTCTTTGATACATATGGCGTGTCTCTTACTTATTCACCCCATTATTGTGATATTGCTGAACAATTTTTTGTATTATTGACTTTCATTTCTTGCTAAGGTGCTTTAATTTGTCTTTCTGCCTTTTAATGTTTAATAAATGTATGACGTGGCTCTTTACTTATACATCCCGTAATTGAGTAATTGTACTATGGTTAATTTGTGTATTCTTTTCTTTATTGTTTGCTTATCATGTGAGAATTATTATCACTTTTTATATTTCTTAACAATACTTAGCATCAACCTCTATCGAATGTTTTATCTCCGTACAGTGTGATAATGTTGATATATTTTCTTTTGAGATGTAGAAAACGACGTCCCCATAAGTGATTAATAAATATTTTTCTGTATTCCCGAAGGAGATGGTACAATGAAAAGAATGAACCCGAGTATGAAACAACTGACATGACAAAAGGTTAGTTTATATAACTTAGATTAACTATGTATAATTACAAATATTCGTTTAAATAAATACAGAAAACCTTTTATATCATAACTGTTTATCAGTTGAAATAGGCTTGATGGTTCGTTTTTGTAAACTCCGTACATTGTACTAAAAAATAATATATATAGTGTTAGGGCTTAATCAAATTAATGTAATTTCATTTAATTATAATTTAATGGGTTTTCATAACGAGTGAAAATGGGGTTTCGCTTGATATCAACTTAAACAATTTAATTTCAATATAAAAATAATCGAGCCTGTGGCGAATTTATTATAAATATTTAAATTGAATAACGAGAGTTAATATCAAGCAGTATCCCAATTTTCACAAAATGTTTATCTTATTTCTCTTCAAGCCAACACTCTCAATGCGTAAAATTAAAAATTCCGCGCTAGTCTTTTGGACATTCCTGTATGATGTCATATGTCCTTTTCCGTTATCAAACTTTATCATCATATATTTCAAGACTTTTTTTACGTTTCAGAATGTAATTAAATTTAACACAAAAAGACGGTCGAGCGAAACGTGTGACTGTTTCATATATCATTGAAAAAATCGCAATGTCCGTTGTCTTTGACGAAATGTACATTTTCTTACCCTTTAAAAGGCATCGTTGTCCCAACGAATAACTAATAGACAACTTTCGAGTTCGATGCATTTCCGTCAAAAACTCTGGTTTTAGTGAACGTCATTTGTGCGTTTAGTGGCGTCGTCACTTCCATTCAATGTTGAGCGAGTGGTTTGAAAACTATAATTCTAAATATTTTACGAACAATACGGCAAATTGAATTCTCATAATTGACAATCAGCACTGCTGTCATTAGGGAATTGTCATTAAGTACCTACAGAACAACCATTATTTCTTGTTTATCCTACACAATGACAATCACTAAGACGCTTGGTGAACGTAAATAGTGCAGGGATACAGGCGATCCCCTCTATCTGGTAAATGACGTCATAAAGGCGCGCATAATTGAGGAGTTTTTTTTCCGGAGACGGATGAACTCGAAAGTGGTCTATTGAAATGCCGTAATATCGTGTTGTCATGCTGGATAATCCAATATAATAATTTCGTACCACACTCCGTGCCGTGAAATGTGAGAAATATTTGTTCAAGCAAGAAAGAGATAACAGTTTACAACCATAATAGAATGTCTGTTACCATCGTCATATTAGATTTGAGTTGCGTCGTTCTTTCTTAATCAGGCCCAAATGTGTCCTATTTCATCTTGAGAACAAAAATCAAACAGCGAACGTAGATTTTGAATCCATCAATTCGTTTGTTACTGTTTGACTTAGTTGCACCAAACTGATAATGAAGATCGTCTCTAGATGCATGACAAGAGTAAATGTTCATCAATCACCTTTCAATGTTTTTTTCTAAATCCTCTGACATGCATGTAGAAACTAAAAAAAATCCAAAATAAAGCAAATATTTATTTTAAGCCAAGCAGATTTTAATTACAAATATGAACATTAAGAATGCTTGTTAAACTTTCAGTTAAAGGTCACATCTATGGAGAAACGCATGTCAATCATATATACCAAAATGATATACAGGACGCTAAAAACGAGGTAACTGGTGTACGTGTACTTTAAATCAGTTATATTAAAATGTAGTTATTTAATTAAAATAATTTTTTGTGATAATTTTAGTCAGAGAACTTGCCATGTTTATAACATATTTTAATACGATAAAAATACATTGTTGGTTGTATATATATAAGCAAATATGCCCATTCATCTTTAAACGTTGAATATGTAATATGAATAAGTATTTCATCGTCTACTCAGACAAACGCAAATTATGTATATTATGTTAAATTAAATTTCGTTTCTTGACATGGATTCTGGTTGATTTCGTTTACAATATATGTTCATTGATACTTATCCTGAATATGAAAATTTCTACCTTTATTAAGAAACATATATTTTTAATCATCTATTTATATTTTCATCTTATTTCAAATTATTTTACAATCATTAGTATGTTGATGAGGCTCACTTAGTTGAACGATATGACGTATCGCACCTGACAAAGCGATATAGAAATAAAGAGTATTTTCTACAAAGTCTGAGAGATGAATTCAAGGTAAATAGATATATAAAGATGTGGTATGAGTGCCAATGAGACAATTCTCCATCCAACTCACAATTTGTAAAAGTAAACCATTAAAGGTCAAGGAACGGTCTTCAACACGGATTATTGGGTCACATTGAACAACAAGGTATAAAGAGCCGAAACATATGACTAGTGTAAAACCATTCAAAAAGGAAAACAAACGGTATCATCTATTCAAAAAAACGAGAAACGAGAAACACTTATGAACCACATCAACAAAAGACAACTACAAATGGATAATTGTCTGTCCTTATTTTACCAAATAAATGTTGAGTAGATTTAGAATGTAACGTAGCAATACTATGCACATTTAAGTGAAATGTGTGACTGACGTTGTACTCACTTGAAATCACAAGAAAAATATTAGAGCCAATAGTTGGGATAGCAGGAGAAAAGTCGGATAAGAAACATATTTTGCAACTGAATTTCTTGCGGTACGCATTTTCCCCGAATTTTATACCATCTGATGGACATTCACGAATTTGGAGTTATTCAAAGTAATGAAAATGCTTTGATATACTGTTTTAGTTATTAAATGATTCAAAAGATGATCCCAAACCATTGGATAGTCAGTACGAAATCATAGACCCTGGATTAAAACGAGGTACGTTATAAATAGTGAAAATCATTGTTTTGTTTATAGAATAACTCATTTCATAAACATTGCATACCAAACTACAAAGTTTGATCAATTTCATTAAACTTTAACAAATCTGTCTTTGAACCACTGGGTTCTATGTGGGCTACAATTCATCAACATAAGAAATATATGTACTACTTGGTAACATGGTATCTATAATGAGGCTATTAACACGAAACATCATTATGCAGAAAGTGTTAAGCTGAAAAGAGTTTATGTTTCGAAGTTTCAATATCATTATAAAATTGATTTCCAAAATTAAACTAAAATGATACATTTGTACAATTATAGAAAACTGTTACAGTGTTACTGCCTCCATGCATCTTACTTGAACATTTTGATCATAAACAATATAGTTACATGCATGAAAATTTATCTCATTGCAACTATGCCACCTCTCTTTTAAATGACACTTCTAGTTATGTTTGAATGATTATAGTAAACAATCGAAATATTTGCTTTGTTGGCTAAAAATAGTTATATATATTATAGTTATCAAAGGTACCAGGATTATAATTTTATACGCCAGACGCGCGTTTCGTCTACATAAGACTCATCAGTGACGCTCATATCGAAAAATAAAGGCAACAGTAGTAAACCGCTGTTCAAAATTCATAAATCGATAGAGAAAAAACAAATCCGGTTTACACACTAAAACTGAGGGAAACGCATCAAATATAAGAGTACTACGAAACAACAGAAACAACATTAAAATGTAACACACACAGAAACGAATTATAATATAACAATGGCCATTTCCCTGACTTGGTACAGGGCATTTTAATATAAAAATGGTGGGTTGAACCTGTCAAACCTCCCGCCCTAATGACGATTTTAAATATAACATTAAAATGACAACATTACATGACAGGACTACAATGCAAATAAATTTGAAAAAATATAGGACAGAGAAACAAATGAATAACAGCCAACAAAAGGTAAAAAGCCAAACAAGTACAATGGTGAAGAGCATTGAGGTCCTAAAATTCAAAAAAATTGTGCCAAATACGGCTAAACTTTGATTTATATTCTTTTATATATATAAGATTACACATATTTAAATCTTGCAGATGTGAATCAGCTTCACGTAAACAGTTCAACACTTGATGTAAGTGAAAATTTCATGTCCAATTCTTAAATATAATTTGTTTTTTAATTCTTCACCCATTTACCTACAAATATAAGAAAATGGATATTCTATATTTTTATTATAAGTTTATATGTATATACTATATAATTTTTATCAACAGTTTTATTTTATAACAAAACTTAACACATGCAGTACATTAACCCTATCATTGACCTTTTATGTTTGAGTTTGAAATGATGTAAATTATTAATTTAAAACAGAACATTTCATGAATGTTTTGAATATAACACAGTCAGTTGAATAAAAGTCAACATATTACAATAAATAGGCTATGACCAAGATTTTAAAAGACATTTGTAGTATACCGATGTTCAATATAATCATAAATCGATAACTGACAGAAATCCGGGTCACAACTAAAAATTTAGGGAATGACTTCAACTATTAAAGGAAACAAAACGGAACCACAGTAACACTGAACTGCAGCAAAATACAAAACAACTGGTTTTGTGGCTAGCAAAAACCGCTTTTATTGTATTGTTAAAAATACGCATAAAATGGCAAAACTACGTGACAGGAATAATGAAAATGCAAAACAACATTGAGGAAATACATAAATAAATAATATAATACTACATTATGTCTACATGTAACATGTGCAAGCTAGCTACGGTTTATTGTTTATACCACTACGTCCGCAAACGCAGCGGCGAAAAGAAAAGAGTACTGGAAGACAATAACTCAATATCAGCATATTTCCTGTAGATTTGAATAAAACAAGGATATATCCCACGTGCAAATATTTGAACACGTAATAAAGTCACCCAAATCCGTTATATAAAGCATATTTATCTTTTTGTGGGAATATGTGACATCTTAATACATCATAAAACGTGTTTACATTAACTTCAAAATGATTTTGATAGACTGTCCTGCATATCGATTCTACCTGGTATTACAAAAGATTGTGACATATATTGTATTAAATCATTCCCACAATGACTTATGTGTTCTTGTGCTGTCATTATTTACCCACTTTTAAAAAAATAATCGTTTTTACCAACAGGTGCTTTCTACTAACAACGTATTCATATTGTTAGAACTGCCACAAAATAATCTGGTTGACAAATTTTGGACTATAGTAGATAACCAGTGTATTGAAAATATCCTTCTCTTGACAAAGGGAAACGAAAAGGTGACAGCGTTTTATCCAATATTAGATGATGTATTAAGAATCAATAACTTTGAGATATATTTGGATTCTGCCGAGAGGACGAATAAAAACATTATGCTGTTAACATTCAATTTACAGAACAAGGTAATCGATGTACCAAAATTATTAAAGATATTATTTGTTAAATTATAAATCTGTTATATTTGTTATTACGCAATGATTGTTTCTAACCATTTTCAAAGACTACAATAGCATACCAACTACTATAAATTGTCGTGACACGATTTCGCAAAATTAAATACTTATTTCCTACATTGTACCTTGTTAAACAGCCTAATACAAAAATGGAAGTAACCACCAATATAAAAGTACAAACAATACTTTATGGGTCATCTGAACATGTTATGTTTTATAATGTTAAAATTTCTAATTTTAACAATGCATGTTCACTCTTACAACAAATGCAATGAAATAAGAGAATATTGTAAAAGCAGAATATTGCCGTTTCTCTGAATGTGACCTTGTGAACTAGCCTTATCATCGGGTCTGTACTTACGGGAACTACACGACGGGAGCCTCATGTTTACCAGGAACTGCATACTTAGAGCAAGTTTGATCACACTCGGTTTATTTTAGGGTTAATGTTGCCCAGTCTTTTTTCTGTTTTTTTTTTTGTGAAAGAAGTTTGGCCTTAAACTGATAAAACGAAATATCTCAACCAGAAAAACACTGTCATCCAACTTCATTCGATAGTTTATAAGTCAAAACCAATATGAAATGAACAAGTAAGGCTACTTTAACACATGTTCTAAATTCGAGTGGGTGGATTGGTACCGATAATGCAAGTTTCTCAAAACAAAATAACGGACTGACATCTTTAAATTGCTAATTTCCAGATAAAAAAGTTTGAGACATCATGGGTCATGTGTAATATTATTTGAAACTGGTATTGAAAAACAAGACATGTGTGTAGTACCATATTAAGATTTTTGTTTTAAATTGCAGACAACAAAGTCAATTCGCCAGATTAAAATGTTAAAAACAAATGTTTCTGAATATCCTACTGTCCAAACACTGTGTTTGGTTGTTGATAAAGCAAGTGAAATAAGAGGTGCGCCAATTCTGTTAATAAACAGGTAAGATAACATGATTTGTTTTGGTTTGTTTTGCGGATTAGGAGGCTGGGAACATCACCGTTTTTATAAAGGATCGTGTTGTTTTTCTTACTATTCTTTGTAGACTTGTTTTCCTTTTTGTTTTTTGTTGAATTTCCGTTCGTATATGTTGTCTACTTTTTGTTGATGTATAAGGCCAAAAAATATACACATCCACAAATCCAATTAAAACGATTAACATCTGAATAAACAAAAATGTTCAGACAACCCTAAAAAAAGAATCTAATCTATGCATTAGGGAAAAATATCCCTTTATGTTTAAAAAATTGCCATAAGTTTGTAAAAGCAATTTTATAAAAACAATACATGAATATTTTCAAGCAAGTACCAAAATATTACATATTCAGTAAGAACAGTGGTATCAATCATTTTGGATGTAACTTAAACTGCAACGAAAGATGCACATTTCAACCAATATTTGTCTGTTTGGTAAAGCGCAAGGCTAAATAAAATCCGATATCAGATATGCAAGAAAAATATTTAAAAAGGTTCTGAGACGGTTCTAACAATCTGTTATGTGAATCGTAGGTGAATCAACTTGTACAGTTTCAATAATTGTAAGAAAAAGCCATTTTAGTTCCTGCGTAAAGAAAATCTCACAATCAACATTCTAAACGGAGCAAGGATTATGTTATATACAAAGTCAGGGAAACACATTTGTATCTCACTGAAAATTTAGTTTTGTTAGTCTGAAATGCCCTTCACATTCCTACAAATGTTTACTGAAAATGGAGTCCATAACCAGGTTGGACATTGCAGTACATTTATTATACATTAAGACATCGCACACGGCCAAATAGAAGTATAATCGCATAAGCAAGAACAGGTACTTCTCATGGGATACACTGTATCAGACAGAAAGAAAACTAGTAATGAAAAGTTTCAAATATTTCGGCTCCAAACATAGTATTACCATTTGTATTTAAACAATTTTACAGAGGCTTACTCAATTGTATTTGATATTATTAGTTCAACATGTTTTAGAAATTTATACAATGTTATATCCACAGTAAGATGGCCGACTTGTCGGTTTGTGGAGTATTGACAGTCTGTTTGAATGTTATCTATGCAATAAAAAATGGAAGCCCTTTCAGTGTTCTGGAAAACGCAATGATTGCGAATAAAAACAACAAAAGGTTCTTAAAGAATTTTGTGAGTATTTTTTTCAATGTGTATTCCATCTATAACATGCAAAGTTCAATCGCTTGACATTATGAAATAGTAATGCGTGTTCATAAGGATGATTGAAAGACATTACTAAATCAAGATTACACATTTATTAAGTATTTAACCTAATTTATATCTATATCTGAAATTTATTTAACATACGATAAAAATTTTGCTGTATCAAATTTAGAAATGCATCTTATCGTATAATGTAAATCCAATATTGATTTAATACTGTTTATGACTATATTTGATCAGATGGCACCTTTAATGCATTAGCTTTTCGAACTAAATTCTACGCCACCTAGCACACCTAATTACTCTAGAAGAACATGTCAGTGTCAGAATTTTAAATTATATAAAATGTTGATAACAACTGATTTTTTTTTCAGGATGACTATGAATTATGTAACAAAGTGCTGGAACACTATTTAGAAGCAGTTCATACATGTACATATGATGTAATTGAATAAAATTGCTTTTTCATTTTCAATTAGACATCCAGCTTCTAACTTTGGTATTACAATGCAATAACTTCACATTCAATGGTGAACACTTTCTCCAAGTTAATGGAACAGCAATGGGAACAAAAATGGCCCCGTCTTATGCCAATATATTTATGGGGAAATTAGAACAGAGAATTCTCAATTGTTCTCTTTATCAACCCCTCTCTTGGTTCCGATTTATCGACGATATTGACATGAAGTTAGATAATACTGAACAAGAACTAAATTTCTTCATTCAAAATGCCAACGATGCCCATCCCTCAATAAAATTCACATATGAAATCTCTGACTCTAAGATCACATTTCTTGACACTACAACGCAAGTGAGGGATGGAAACATATTTACAGATCTGTATTGCAAGCCCACAGACAAACATCAATATCTGTCTCCTTTGAGTTGTCACCCTAAACATTGCACCAAGAGCATTCCCTACAGCCAGGCCATACGAATAAAAAGGATTTGCTCCACCAACGATGTTGCAAAAAAACGACTACAAGAACTTCGCGGTCACCTAAAACATCGGGGCTACAAAAGAAAAGACATTGATAAAGGTTTTCTCGTGCTAACAACATCAGACGAGATGAACTTTTACAATATAAAGCCAAAAAGGTCAACAGGAGGGTGCCCATTGTGTTGACTTACCATCCAAAATTTGACAACTTATCTCACATTATCCGCGAAAATTGGAAAGAAATCAAAAAACATCCTAAACTATCCAAGATCTTTCCCGAGCCACCTGTACAGGCTTTCCGTAGGCCCAAAAGCCTTAAAGACTTGCTAGTGAGAGCTGAGTTATCCTCTCAAGCAGGCTCTCCGTCAGTGGGCTCTTGTAAGGGTTGCGGAAACAAACGATGTCTAACCTGCAAACAAATACTGGTTACCCAGACTTTTAACAGTCACTCCACTGGTACAGAATACACCATATTTTGCAATGTTAATTGCAAGACTTCAAATATTGTGTATCTCCTACAGTGAAAATGTGGTAAACAGTATGTTGGCGAGTCAGAACAAACGAATGAACGGTCATCGTAGCGACTACCAATGCAAACCAGACCTCTCTTTTAGTCGACATTTGAGATACCCTAGCCACACTTAGGCATATCTCAATAGACTGACCATTACAATAATTGACCACAACTCTGCTTGGTCTAGGGAGGATAGACTTTTTTTTTTTTTTTAATTTTTATTATTTATTACTTCCAATTTACAACATAAATATACACAAATATAATAGAAATATATAATATATAAATCTATGGATATTATCTAATCAATACAACTGTTTATTAAATGATATGAGCAAATAAGCCCTAATACGGATAAATCAGCATGTGCAATACTAAAAACGTTTCACTGTCGATATAAATCAAGATTTAATATTGCTCTTCGAACAGGGCCAATACGGAAAAAAACAGGGCCAATACAGAAAAAAGCGGGAAAAAAGCCGTATTAGCCCTAGGGCTAATACAGGACATTCACTTCCGGTTTTCAATTTTATAACGCCATTACTTAACTCTGGAAGTATCGTTATGCATAAAAACATTTGTATAATATTTTTTAAATTAAAGTCATAAAATAAACAGGTTAAATGATGTGCAATGTTTTGTAATGTCTTAAAGTTTTGAAACGGAAAAAACGAGGGCCAATACGGAAAAAAGCGGGAAAAAAGCTGTATTGGCCCATGGGCTAATACGGGACGTTCACTTCCGGTTTTTAATTCTCTTATAATCATTTAATAAAAGTGTTATGAACTGGCTGTTTCTGTATTGGCACTGGTATAGATTCTCGGTCAGCTGTATTGGCCCTCGACCCTACGGGTCTCGAGGCCAATACAGCAAACCTTGAATCTATACCAGTGCCAATACAGAAACAGCCAGTAAATAACACTATACTATTTGGAAGCAATTTTTTTTTTTTAAATACAAATATAAGATAAAGAGTAAAGCAGTTTGAACACCGGAGAGAGAGAGAGAGATAGAAAGAGAAAGAGAGTGAGAGAGAATAGTGTGATGAGTTTTCAATATAATTCATCTAGAAATTGAATTCTATTTTAGTATAGTAAATACAGCATTTTCATTTATGACATGTATATTATTAAATGTAAAGTATATACATTTTTGTACTTAACTAAGTAATATATCAAAAACATTCCATTCTCTGAGAAACTGATGTTCACATTTGTTTTTCATAGCAATATTTCTGTCCATTGCATACACATATTTCATCTTTTCTTTTACTGAGTTTATTGTCAGTTTTTTTTTAAAACATCTGGAATTATAAATATATTGCTTTATGGTAAGAAAAAGAGTATTTTCTGCATTGCCTTTTGATATTTTTGCAGTGTTACCAAACAAAAAAACTTCTTTTGTAAAAAGTACACTAATTCCATTGGTCAGAAACCAATTTTCAATCTGTTCTAATAATAATTGTGTATGTTCACATTCCCAAAATAAATGTTCTAATGTTTCAATTTCTCTATTACAAAATGTACAATTTGGATTATCATAAATCTTAATTTTATGAAGAAATTTGTTTGTAGCTAAGATTCGATGATTGAATCTATACTGTAGCCACTGTAACTTAGTATTATTTGTGACAACAAATGGCAGTTTATAAAAAAAATTTCCAATGATTTTGATCAAAGCCAAAAATTTCAGTCCATCTTAACTGACTAGTGGGAACACTTCCATTTTTATTTAAAACAATATACATATCTTTAGATCCTTTTGAACTTTTAACTAGTCTTTTAATAGCAGATGGAATTAAAGGTAGTTCTAATTTGTGATTTTTTCCCACAAATGATTTAGATGCTTGATGTATAGCAGATATAATACTATTATATCTCATGAA
This sequence comes from Mytilus galloprovincialis, assembly GCA_037788925.1. Lineage (NCBI taxonomy): Eukaryota > Metazoa > Mollusca > Bivalvia > Mytilida > Mytilidae > Mytilus > Mytilus galloprovincialis. The sequence continues at coordinate 2,076,601 of JAWDJN010000025.1, read as the reverse complement.
ATTCACATTTATCTGATACATTTCTTCTATTTTTTTATGAGAGAAAAAGGTCCCATCTTCATTTACAATATCATTTATAAATCTTATACCATTTTCAAACCAATCTTTATAAAAAATAGGTTTATTTGCTACCTTTATATTATTGTTAAGCCAGATTGGACTAGCAAGAAAGCCTTCCCAACTGCAAGAACTTCGCGGTCACCTAACACATCGGGGCTACAAAAGAAAAGACATTGATAAAGGTTTTTCTCGTGCTAACAACATCAGACGAGATGAACTTTTACAATATAAAGTCAAAAAGGTCAACAGGAGGGTGCCCATTGTGTTGACTTACCATCCAAAATTTGACAACTTATCTCACATTATCCGCGAAAATTGGAAAGAAATCAAAAAACATCCTAAACTATCAAAGATCTTTCCCGAGCCACCTGTACAGGCTTTCCGTAGGCCCAAAAGCCTTAAAGAGTTGCTAGTGAGAGCTGAGTTATCCTCTCAAGCAGGCTCTTCGTCAGTGGGCTCTTGTAAGGGTTGCGGAAACAAACGATGTCTGACCTGCAAACAAATACTGGTTACCCAGACTTTTAACAGTCACTCCACTGGTACAGAATACACCATATTTTGCAATGTTAATTGCAAGACTTCAAATGTTGTGTATCTCCTACAGTGAAAATGTGGTAAACAGTATGTTGGCGAGTCAGAACAGCCGTTTCACAAACGAATGAACGGTCATCGTAGCGACTACCAATGCAAGCCAGACCTCTCTTTTAGTCGACACTTGAGATCCCCTGGCCACACTTAGGCAGATCTCAATAGACTGACCATTACAATAATTGACCACAACTCTGCTTGGTCTAGGGAGGATAGACTTACTCGGAAAAGATTTAGGATAAGAAAATTAACAACTTTGGCACTAAATGGGATAAATGAAAAGATGTAGTTTGACTCCATGCAGTGCTTGACATCTGGGTTATTACAGACTCTGTTTCTTTTTCTTTACCTTACTCATCTCTAAAATAAATCTGTTGAATATAACAATTTAAATTGCTTAATTTTTTGAGGGATGTATAAGTACCAAGCCACGTTCAACTAGTTTACCTTAGTCAAAATTTATTATTATATTTTAACGGCCGTTTGTTTTAAACATCGCAGACTCTGATGTAACTCTACCGTTGTCAAATCTGAAATATTTACAAATTTAGACCGTTCAGTGCTGTTTATTTGGAATTCTTATTGACGCAATCTTTCTTGTAACATCATAATTGTCGACACCGTTAAAGCTTTAGAATAATGCTAGTTCATATCACACATTTTTTTTTTATTTAAAGCATATATTTGAACTCTCTGTTGTAATTAGTCATATAATCTATGTCTTGTTTAACAAATTTTTAAAATTGTGCAAGCGTCTTACCTATATATTATAATTCGACCATAATTTTTATTTAAAAAATCTTCTCCTTTTTTCTAATTGATTGTTATATTCTATAATAAGACAAATAGCTCAAAAAGAAATTGTCAACTGTAAACCGTTATTAAACGGAAACAAAACAATACAGATGGCTACGTACGACATATTTGTAGCAAACGAGAAGTTTTTCTAATGTCCTTTATATATGAAAATCATGCGTCTCGAAGAACTATTCTAAACATGAAAGTAAGACTACTAAATAGTTCACTGTTATGAAATATCTGTGTGATAAATGTCTATCGATATTTTTCACAATCCATTTCTTTTTTGTATCATTTTGACATTACCTAAAAAGCTAGCAGATTTGGATTTGTTTGATAAACATGTCAGGTGCTGCATTTGGGGCGTGAACTGTTTACCCTACCAGAGCAAACGAGTTGACCACCAGTTTCTGATGTGGTTCGTTAATGCTTAGTCTTTGATTTGTATGCTCCATTTATGAGTATCATGTTTTCTGGTCTATGCGTCCTTTCGTCCGTCTGTTCGTTCGTCCGTTCGTGTGTTTGTCTGTCCGTCTGTCCCGCTTCAGGTTAAAGTTTTAGGTTGAGGTAGATTTTAATGAAGTTGAATTGCAATCTCCTTGAAACTTACTACACATGTTCCCTATGATATGATCAATTTCACAGTCCACTGAACATAGAAAATGATAGTGCGGATGGGGCATCCTTGTACTATTGACACATTCTTGTTTATATAATGTTTTTCATTGTGTTTTTCCTTTTCTTGTTTTTATTTGTAGCCATACAAATCTTTTTTTTTTTGGACCTACGGTTTACGAATAACACAACTAGCTTACGTACACCCAGACCTCTTTAATGAAAGATATTTTTTTATGGAAAAAAATGACCTTTTGCGAGTTAAAACGTAGACGCATTGTATCAATATACCACTTTTGCGATGATTTGATTGAATATTTTCTATAAACTTTCTGGTGCATCTTTTGAGACAGACCAACATTATTGTCACGAAGTCCGTTGGATGTAAACATTACAAACGGGTCGATATCACATCTCCAATTTTTTGCCGTGATTGGTTTATAAAGCCTTCACATTTTGAAACGACCAGTGCTACCTTATTAATCCTTTAGATAAATTCATTCTAAACAGTAATCATTTAAACAATATTCAGATATATGAACATGTTACGACTGCAGTCGACAACTATATATATATATATATATATATATTGGCATTGTACAAGTCCATATTTTTTTTCTGAATGTTTATGACGTCTCAACCCCAAATCAATTGGATGTTTACTGCTTGGTATGTTAGTGGTAAGCTATAAGCTAGCTTACAACAACAAAGAGCACTGTCACATTTGTGTGTCTTTATTTTTTTTGCTATTTGCTTTGCATCGATATTATAAAACAAATATGTTTTCCAATGTCTTTTCCAATTGGTTCTTATGTTGTAATGTTGTAATGTTACATCCCTATCACAGGTTACGAGGGGAATGGGTGCTCATAATCATGTTTAACACAGCCACATTTTTTTTATTCTTTCCCATGTTTTAATTGAGTGATCGTTGTCTGTGGCTGTTTTTCATGCTTTTTTTAGTTTTAGCTTTTAGTTTATTGTTATTTGCATAAATAATACTAGTTGTTTCTCATTTGAAATGGGTTTTTTTGTATGCCAAAACCCTTGGTCGCTGTCTATGTGACATAGACTTGCTCATTTTGTAACTTTGATGTATTGTTTGATGATACCACATCTTCGTATTGTTACGTGTACATGCATACTAGTAACGTTACATTTGTTAACTGGACAGCTTTGAGCATCCTAGCTACGGAAACATTGTAAAATATTGTAAGAGTAATAGAATTGTGTATAACTTGTCATTAATGGAAATAGAAACTAGAGGCTCTCAAGAGCCTGTATCGCTCACCTGATTCTACTTGGGTTTTTGAAATCATATAAAAAAATATAAAATTTGGCTAAAAGTGACAACACAACCTCATTTATAAGGAAAGGAACATGTTTAATTTCATTCAAAAGTCCCCCACTGGCGGCCATCTTGGATGACGGAACACTTGGTCAGCACCTCATAAGGAACATTCATGCACATCAAAAGTCCCCCAAATCACACTACAATCTACACAATAATTTACCTTTACTTATATAATTGACATTTTATTTTTTGTACTTTTAACACCTGGATTACATTGTTATGTGTCGGTCAGTGATTTTATAGGTCACATGCTCGACCTTGTAAATGCGTGTATTGTATATTTCTATAATTGGATGTATTATTATGTTCTAAAAAGAAAAGGAAAGTAAGTACGAATTATTACGTCACTTACTAATGTATAAGATTTATTATAAGTTTTATTTCAGCTGCAAAATTTTCTTTTTTAGATGATAATGATTTGTCCATAGATTCAATTAAACTGCTCAGTGCCCGTTTTGCATATGCTATCAATTGACTGGAAGTAAAACTTTTAGACTGATATTTGATTATATTCCTACATTTCCAAATAATCCATTTAACTGTATTCATAATCGTATTAGTTATGACATTGTACTTTTTGTTGTAATCGTACATTCCTAGTATGATAAGTTCTTCGCTCAATGGAATATATACAGTGTTATTAAGTACATTATATGTTTTAAGCGCATCAAAAATGTGTTCCCAAACAACCATTATAATGTTACAGCTGTGAAAAAGGTGTGTGAGAGTTTCGTTTTCTGTTTTACAAAAATGGCATTTGCCATTATTTGATTTGCCGATTCTAAACAGTTTTTGCTCCGTATAGATAATGTTATGAACAATTTTCCAGCTAATTTGATTTGCTTTCCAAGAGGACATACTTTTATTTACATTTATCCAGATTTTTTTCCACGGTAATTCCGAATTATACTGAATATTCCATTTTATTTGACAGTTTGGAACTATATCTAAATTTAACGAATATTGGATTAATTTCAAAGATATCTCACTTGGGATTACTACTTTATTCTGTTTATCGTAAAATTCAAATGTATTTTTAATGTAATAACCATTTTGGGGGGTTCTGGATCAACGTGGACGTTTTTTAGTCTGTCCTTGAACAATTTTGGAATAGCTAATTTCAGCCTTGTCCATTCCGAGATCCAGTTTCTCTTATCTTTAAGAGTATTGTATATAAAGTTGTCGCTTTTGATGTTTTTCGTTTCTTCATCCCAAATATCTTTTATTGTATGAATTCCACTTTTTCCGAAGTTAGCGAAAAAAATAGGTTTTTTGTTGTATTGAATTTTTATGCTTCCAAAAAGTTGTTGGTTTAGGATATCGTTTTTATTTATTGGACTTTGTATACTTAAAAATTTTGACCACGTTTTAATTAACTCAAGGTAGTATTTTGGAAAATTTTCCATTTGTAATCCTCGTAAGTCCGAACACTTTGCTAAAAAATTATCACAATTATATTTGATATCAAACTTCTGTAGCCACCATTTGGCTATTGTATTCCAGTTATCGGTTTTTGATCTTAAAATCTTTTGCATACTTTTGATTTGTTCGGATTTAATGAACGAGTCTATATTGATCATACCAATCCCCCTTCCTCTACCGGTAAGCAACACACGTCCCTTTTAATTAAATTTACTTTTCCCTCCCATCTAAAATTCCACATGACATTGTTTATTTCTTTTTTTATATTTTTCAGGTATACCTCGCATTTCGATTTCGAACCCTATTTTAGATATAATCAATGATTTTAATATTAAGACCCTGCCCTTCAATGTAGGTCACGAGATTTCCAAACCTCAAGACACGCCTTAATCTTCTTTATTTTTTCTAACCATATAGCTTCTATATCAACACTGTATCCATGCATGACTCCCAATGCTTTAATTGGTTCACTTGACCACCTAATTTTTTTATATTTTGGTGTTTTATTTTTCCAACGACCCAAATATACCCCTACAGTCTTTTCATAATTTATCTTAGCACCCGATGCTTTCTCGTATATTTCTAAAACCTTGAATGTTTCCTCGATTGATTCCTCTGTTCTATTAAAAAATTGTGTATCGTCTGCAAACATGTTAATCTTAACCTCTTTCTTTTCATTTTCTATGTCAGGGTGGGGTAAATTTATTCCTTGAATTTTCGGATTAGCCCTAATTGTTGCTGCCATCGGCTCTGCTTGTAAAATGTATAGCATCGGCGATATTGGACAGCCCTGACGGATTGATCTAGAAATTGGGACATATCTTGATTGAAAACCGTTAGTCATTAAACAAGTTTTAGCATTTTTTAGTAACATTTTAACCCATTCCCGAAAATTTTCCCCAAATTGAAATTTTTCTAAACATGCATCTAACCATTCCCATTCTGCATAGTCAAAAGCTTTTGTTTGATCAAGAAAAAGGATTGATCCTTCTTCGTCTTCCATATCTATAAAATCGAAAATATCTTGCAGCATTCTATTAGAATCAAAAATATTTCTGCCCTTAACAAACCCTTTTTGATCTGTTTCTATAATAGATGGTAGAACTATTTTCAAACGTTCAGCCAGAATTTTTGAGCAAATTTTATAGTCTACATTTAATAATGTTATAGGTCGCCAGTTTTTAATATCCTCCCTCTCCCCACAACCACCCGAGGTAAAAAGTTTCTCATAATATTTTAATTGTTCACCTAAGATTTCATTAATATTATTTTTGTATGTGCCATTTTCGGCTTTTATTTTTGACCATAGTTTTTCTTTTCCTCGTTTTTGTTCTAATCTGAAAAAATAATTTGTGGATTTTTCACCTTTTTCATACCAATTTATTTTTGATCTTATGCGTGCTGCTTCTGCTTTTTGTTCGTAATATTTATATATATCATTTTTTAGTTTTTCAACCTCATTCAGATTTTGTTGTGTTCCATCATTTTCTAACAGATTTTCTAATTTATCTTCCCAATTTTTAACTTCATTTTCATTTAACCTGAGTTTCTTTGAAACAGTTATTGTTATGTCCCTTATTTTAGTTTTTGTTAAATCCCAGAACTCCTTTTTATCTTTAAAATTATTTATGTTTAGTTTCCAAGATTTCCAGAATGTTTCAAAAGTATTTTTGAAAAGGTCGGTTTTAATTATACTTTTGTTCATTTTCCAATAACCCGGGCCTCTTTCTGGTTCGACGATGTTCATAGTAATTGTTACGCCGTCGTGATCGCTGAAGGGAAAATAAACAATTTTTGCATTGTTTACGTAAGGGATATAAGCCGATAACAGTCCATTCTGTAAAATATTGGACAGGTCTGAGGCCGCAGGCCGAAGACCTGTTCAATATTTTACAGAATGGACTGTTAGAGGCTTATATCTTACTTAAAACATTGTTTAACACGTCGATAAAAGTTAAAATAAAAGAAAAGCCAGCAAAGATTTATTTTCATCAAGTATGAAAATTGTTTTGTGAATAAACTTTCTTTACATTAAAATATATCCTACATGTTGGCCCCTTTAAACAATAACTAAACTTAATACAAATAGACAAAAAGAAAGTACAGCTGAAGGTAAACAACATGTATTGCTACATGAAGAATAACAGTAAGACACAGGGTATGTGTATCGTGATTTTAACGTGCGCAAGGACTACTCACATTTTCTGCTCATAGTGTCCGTGGATACCATTACATACGGTTTGTGTTTCAAAATGGATAAAGTGATGAAAGTATATTTTAAATGCAAAAACGAAGAAAAAGATGTCGTTGCATGTATTAGTGATTGTGTTGTTTCAAACTTTGGATTAAAATCAAATGTGTAATTGGAATCTATTCAGATACAGTATTCAGTGTGGATTACAAAGAGGATATAGACAAAGCAGCTAACAATGGTTAGTTTTATATATATTATATTTCAAAATGTAGTCCTCCTCTTTTAGTTTCTTGTTTCTTCTTGGGTTTTATTTTTACCAAGTGAATGAAAAAAGAAAAAGAATAGGATATGAAAACAGGTTCTTGTTGAACCATATCGAGTGCACCGCAGTCGATTTTATTACAAATACATATTAATTAATCTGAACAAATGAAGAAATAGCAACATGCAATCAGTTATATTCTTTTATTGGATTTTTCAAGAGACTGTACCCAAACGGTACCACCTGAATACACCCCCCCCCCTTTTCTGTTTTTTTTTTCTTTCTGCAAGGTCGTGTCGCTCTTTTTTTTCGTTTATTTGTTTATTGAGTCCTTTGTGTTTTATAAATGTTACCGAAATATATTCTTGTCTCGATCTTCTTTTGAAAAAAAAATCTCTCATAAAACGATCACTGCAAAAAAGTGCGAATCGGAAACACGATTGGTTTGTTTGACAGATAAAATGCGGTAATGTGTTCCTTTATTCTACTTTCCATATTCATCGTGGTTCATGAGCGAAGTGTAGCATTATATTTATATTTAAGCAATAATATCAGACTTAAATATTTCTTAATCAAATTAGAAACTTGAATATTATTAAAACTATTATAGTCCCCTAGTTCATGAAGGAAGTTCAAAATTCGCACTTTCTACACAGGATAAGGTTTAGTTTGTTCATGGCCCTTGTATTGTAGCATGATCTATCAAATTAAAAAATAATTACTTCATTGCTTTATTCATTTTTAATTGTAGTTGAAACTGATGTTAGGAAGAATAAGAGCAACACCAGAGGTCAATTTTGATAGTCTAAAGACGGATGAGGATAACTCTTTTGAAAAAAGAAATAAATTCATAAAATCCAAAGAACAAGACTTTCAACGAGCATAATCAACTTATTGAATTAGTCTTAAAAGAGACACCAGGCTCAAGCTAGCAGCCACTCGCTAGCAGCCACTTCGCTAGCAGCCAGTTTTCAGATATGTCTATAAACCCAAAAGTTGCATAAGATTCCAACGTACTTTAAATGTTGTATCAATTATATAATCACAAAACAATCTGTTTTTATAGATGATTGAGCAGCCGAAGACACTATTTAATGTTTATTTTTATATTATCATGTAATTTCCTGTTCATTAATTTAGAGACAACAGTATTGGCTTTCCATATATCAAACAGCGTACTGCGCGCAATTTTTAATAGTGTATGAAGAATAGTAAATAGCTATGCAATTATTTAAATGCTGGCAGAATTGTTGTTTCATGGTATCGACTTTTCCATTAGAAATTAATTTTTTGATATTGTAAGAAATAGCTTTCCATAGTCTCGGCATCCTGTCAAGTAGTTCCTAAAAAGTATCAATAGTTTTGCATTACAAGAATAGAAAATTGCACTCGTGCTTTGCTATTTTTTTTGTCAGACAAATTTGTTTTTACAACAGATTCTACTTCTGAACAAGCGGAATTCGCTCACACACTTGCTTATACGAAAGGTTTATTTGTTGTACTTAATGTATGGTGTGCACGGAAAATACAAATTAGCAATTTATAAAAAAAAAATTCCTTTGGACCTATGGTGAAGTTGTCCGCCTTGGGCCATTTGGCCGATTGGACATATTACCTATCATTTGCACCTAGTGGGTAAAAAAGTATTGCCGTAGGGAATTTTTGACAGACTTTTGAAAATTTGGGGTAGGCATGTTAGAGCCTTCAGACCTAAGTTCGGACCTATGGTGAAGACAAACTATGAGTTGTCCCACCTGGACCTTTTGGCCCATAGGACCCTAGCCCATTACCAACCATTTCCACCTAGTGGCTAAAAAAGTATTGCCGTAGGGAATTTTTTAGACTTTTGAAAATTTGGGGTAGGGATGTTAGAGCCTTTAGACCTAAGTTCGGACCTATGGTGAAGACAAACTATGAGTTGTCCCACCTGGACCTTTTGGCTCATTGGACCCTAGCCCATTACCTACCATTTCCACCTAGTGGCTAAAAAAGTATTGCCGTAGGGAATATTTTACACTCTTTTAAAAATTGGGGTAAGGCATTTTTTTTAAATCTAACTTTGGCCCCATGGTGAGGACAAACTATGAGTTGTCCCACCTGGGCCATTTGGCCCATTGGACCTTAGACCATTACCTATCATTTGCACCTAGTGGGTAAAAAAGTATTGCCGTAGGGAATTTTTGACAGACTTTTGAAAATTTGGGGTAGGCATGTTAGAGCCTTCAGACCTAAGTTCGGACCTATGGTGAAGACAAACTATGAGTTGTCCCACCTGGACCTTTTGGCCCATAGGACCCTAGCCCATTACCAACCATTTCCACCTAGTGGCTAAAAAAGTATTGCCGTAGGGAATTTTTTAGACTTTTGAAAATTTGGGGTAGGGATGTTAGAGCCTTTAGACCTAAGTTCGGACCTATGGTGAAGACAAACTATGAGTTGTCCCACCTGGACCTTTTGGCTCATTGGACCCTAGCCCATTACCTACCATTTCCACCTAGTGGCTAAAAAAGTATTGCCGTAGGGAATATTTTACACTCTTTTAAAAATTGGGGTAAGGCATTTTTTTTAAATCTAACTTTGGCCCCATGGTGAGGACAAACTATGAGTTGTCCCACCTGGGCCATTTGGCCCATTGGACCTTAGACCATTACCTATCATTTGCACCTAGTGGGTAAAAAAGTATTGCCGTAGGGAATTTTTTACAGACTTTTGAAAATTTGGGGTAGGCATGTTAGAGCCTTCAGACCTAAGTTCGGACCTATGGTGAAGACAAACTATGAGTTGTCCCACCTGGACCTTTTGGCCCATTGGACCCTAGCCCATTACCTACCATTTCCACCTAGTGGATAAAAAAGTATTGCCGTAGGGAATTTTTTACAGACTTTTGAAAATTTGGGGTAGGGATGTTAGAGCCTTAAGACCTAAGTTCGGACCTATGGTGAAGACAAACTATGAGTTGTCCCACCTGGACCTTTTGGCCCATTGAACCCTAGCCCATTACCTATCATTTCCACCTAGTGGCTAAAAAAGTATTGCCGTAGGGAATATTTTACACTCTTTTAAAAATTGGGGTAAGGCATTTTTTTTAAATCTAACTTTGGACCCATGGTGAGGACAAACTATGAGTTGTCCCACCTGGGCCATTTGGCCCATTGGACCTCAGACCATTACCTATCATTTGCACCTAGTGGGTAAACAAGTATTGCCGTAGGGAATTTTTGACAGACTTTTGAAAATTTGGGGTAGGCATGTTAGAGCCTTCAGACCTAAGTTCGGACCTATGGTGAAGACAAACTATGAGTTGTCCCACCTGGACCTTTTGGCCCATTGGACCCTAGCCCATTACCAACAATTTCCACCTAGTGGCTAAAAAAGTATTGCCGTAGGGAATTTTTTAGACTTTTGAAAATTTGGAGTAGGGATGTTAGAGCCTTTAGACCTAAGTTCGGACCTATGGTGAAGACAAACTATGAGTTGTCCCACCTGGACCTTTTGGCTCATCAGACCCTAGCCCATTACCTACCATTTCCACCTAGTGGCTAAAAAAGTATTGCCGTAGGGAATATTTTACACTCTTTTAAAAATTGGGGTAAGGCATTTTTTTTAAATCTAACTTTGGCCCCATGGTGAGGACAAACTATGAGTTGTCCCACCTGGGCCATTTGGCCCATTGGACCTTAGACCATTACCTATCATTTGCACCTAGTGGGTAAAAAAGTATTGCCGTAGGGAATTTTTGACAGACTTTTAAAAATTTGGGGTAGGCATGTTACAGCCTTCAGACCTAAGTTCGGACCTATGGTGAAGACAAACTATGAGTTGTCCCAACTGGACCTTTTGGCCCATTGAACCCTAGCCCATTACCTACCATTTCCACCTAGTGGCTAAAAAAGTATTGCCGTAGGGAATTTTTTAGACTTTTGAAAAATTGGGGTAGGGATGTTAGAGCCTTTAGACCTAAGTTCGGACCTATGGTGAAGACAAACTATGAGTTGTCCAACCTGGACCTTTTTGCCCATTGGACCCTAGCCCATTACCTACCATTTCCACCTAGTGGCTAAAAAAGTATTGCCGTAGGGAATATTTTACACTCTTTTAAAAATTGGGGTAAGGCATTTTTTTTAAATCTAACTTTGGACCCATGGTGAGGACAAACTATGAGTTGTCCCACCTGGGCCATTTGGCCCATTGGACCCTAGCCCATTACCTACCATTTCCACCTAGTGGCTAAAAAAGTATTGCCGTAGAGAATTTTTTACAGACTTTTGAAAATTTGGGGTAGGGATGTTAGAGCCTTAAGACCTAAGTTCGGACCTATGGTGAAGACAAACTATGAGTTGTCCCACCTGGACCTTTTGGCCCATTGGACCCTAGCCCATTACCTATCATTTCCACCTAGTGGCTAAAAAAGTATTGCCGTAGGGAATATTTTACACTCTTTTAAAAATTGGGGTAAGGCATTTTTTTTAAATCTAACTTTGGACCCATGGTGAGGACAAACTATGAGTTGTCCCACCTGGGCCATTTGGCCCATTGGACCTTAGACCATTACCTATCATTTGCACCTAGTGGGTAAAACAGTATTGCCGTAGGGAATTTTTGACAGACTTTTGAAAATTTGGGGTAGGCATGTTACAGCCTTCAGACCTAAGTTCGGACCTATGGTGAAGACAAACTATGAGTTGTCCCACCTGGACCTTTTGGCCCATTGGACCCTAGCCCATTACCTACCATTTCCACCTAGTGGATAAAAAAGTATTGCCGTAGGGAATTTTTTAGACTTTTGAAAAATTGGGGTAGGGATGTTAGAGCCTTTAGACCTAAGTTCGGACCTATGGTGAAGACAAACTATGAGTTGTCCAACCTGGACCTTTTTGCCCATTAGACCATAGCCCATTACCTACCATTTCCACCTAGCGGCTAAAAAAGTATTGCCGTAGGGAATATTTTACACTCTTTTAAAAATTGGGGTAAGGCATTTTTTTTAAATCTAACTTTGGACCCATGGTGAGGACAAACTATGAGTTGTCCCACCTGGGCCATTTGGCCCATTGGACCCTAGCCCATTACCTACCATTTCCACCTAGTGGCTAAAAAAGTATTGCCGTAGGGAATTTTTTACAGACTTTTGAAAATTTGGGGTAGGGATGTTAGAGCCTTAAGACCTAAGTTCGGACCTATGGTGAAGACAAACTATGAGTTGTCCCACCTGGACCTTTTGGCCCATTGGACCCTAGCCCATTACCTATCATTTCCACCTAGTGGCTAAAAAAGTATTGCCGTAGGGAATATTTTACACTCTTTTAAAAATTGGGGTAAGGCATTTTTTTTAAATCTAACTTTGGACCCATGGTGAGGACAAACTATGAGTTGTCCCACCTGGGCCATTTGGCCCATTGGACCTTAGACCATTACCTATCATTTGCACCTAGTGGGTAAACAAGTATTGCCGTAGGGAATTTTTGACAGACTTTTGAAAATTTGGGGTAGGCATGTTAGAGCCTTCAGACCTAAGTTCGGACCTATGGTGAAGACAAACTATGAGTTGTCCCACCTGGACCTTTTGGCCCATTGGACCCTAGCCCATTACCTACCATTTCCACCTAGTGGCTAAAAAAGTATTGCCGTAGGGAATTTTTTAGACTTTTGAAAATTTGGGGTAGGGATGTTAGAGCCTTTAGACCTAAGTTCGGACCTATGGTGAAGACAAACTATGAGTTGTCCCACCTGGACCTTTTGGCCCATTGGACCCTAGCCCATTACCTACCATTTCCACCTAGTGGCTAAAAAAGTATTGCCGTAGGGAATATTTTACACTCTTTTAAAAATTGGGGTAAGGCATTTTTTTTAAATCTAACTTTGGACCCATGGTGAGGACAAACTATGAGTTGTCCCACCTGGGCCATTTGGCCCATTGGACCTTAGACCATTACCTATCATTTGCACCTAGTGGGTAAAACAGTATTGCCGTAGGGAATTTTTGACAGACTTTTGAAAATTTGGGGTAGGCATGTTACAGCCTTCAGACCTAAGTTCGGACCTATGGTGAAGACAAACTATGAGTTGTCCCAACTGGACCTTTTGGCCCATTGAACCCTAGCCCATTACCTACCATTTCCACCTAGTGGCTAAAAAAGTATTGCCGTAGGGAATTTTTTAGACTTTTGAAAATTTGGGGTAGGGATGTTAGAGCCTTTAGACCTAAGTTCGGACCTATGGTGAAGACAAACTATGAGTTGTCCCACCTGGACCTTTTGGCCCATTGGACCCTAGCCCATTACCTACCATTTCCACCTAGTGGCTAAAAAAGTATTGCCGTAGGGAATATTTTACACTCTTTTAAAAATTGGAGTAAGGCATTTTTTTTTTAAATCTAACTTTGGACCCATGGTGAGGACAAACTATGAGTTGTCCCACCTGGGCCATTTGGCCCATTGGACCTTAGACCATTACCTATCATTTGCACCTAGTGGGTAAAACAGTATTGCCGTAGGGAATTTTTTACAGACTTTTGAAAATTTGGGGTAGGCATGTTACAGCCTTCAGACCTAAGTTCGGACCTATGGTGAAGACAAACTATGAGTTGTCCCACCTGGACCTTTTGGCCCATTGGACCCTAGCCCATTACCTACCATTTCCACCTAGTGGATAAAAAAGTATTGCCGTAGGGAATTTTTTAGACTTTTGAACATTTGGGGTAGGGATGTTAGAGCCTTTAGACCTAAGTTCGGACCTTTGGTGAAGACAAACTATGAGTTGTCCCACCTGGACCTTTTGGCCCATTGGACCCTAGCCCATTACCTACCATTTCCACCTAGTGGCTAAAAAAGTATTGCCGTAGGGAATATTTTACACTCTTTTAAAAATTGGAGTAAGGCATTTTTTTTAAATCTAACTTTGGACCCATGGTGAGGACAAACTATGAGTTGTCCCACCTGGGCCATTTGGCCCATTGGACCTTAGACCATTACCTATCATTTGCACCTAGTGGGTAAAAAAGTATTGCCGTAGGGAATTTTGACAGACTTTTGAAAATTTGGGGTAGGCATGTTACAGCCTTCAGACCTAAGTTCGGACCTATGATGAAGACAAACTATGAGTTGTCCCACCTGGACCTTTTGGCCCATTAGACCCTAGCCCATTACCTACCATTTCCACCTAGTGGCTAAAAAAGTATTGCCGTAGGGAATTTTTTAGACTTTTGAAAATTTGGGGTAGGGATGTTAGAGCCTTTAGACCTAAGTTCGGACCTTTGGTGAAGACAAACTATGAGTTGTCCCACCTGGACCTTTTGGTCCATTAGACCCTAGCCCATTACCTACCATTTCCACCTAGTGGCTAAACAAGTATTGCCGTAGGGAATATTTTACACTCTTTTAAAAATTGGAGTAAGGCATTTTTTTTAAATCTAACTTTGGACCCATGGTGAGGACAAACTATGAGTTGTCCCACCTGGACCTTTTGGCCCATTAGACCCTAGCCCATTACCTACCATTTCCACCTAGTGGCTAAAAAAGTATTGCCGTAGGGAATTTTTTAGACTTTTGAAAATTTGGGGTAGGGATGTTAGAGCCTTTAGACCTAAGTTCGGACCTATGGTGAAGACAAACTATGAGTTGTCCCACCTGGACCTTTTGGCCCATTGGACCCTAGCCCATTACCTACCATTTCCACCTAGTGGCTAAAAAAGTATTGCCGTAGGGAATATTTTACACTCTTTTAAAAATTGGGGTAAGGCATTTTTTTTAAATCTAACTTTGGACCCATGGTGAGGACAAACTATGAGTTGTCCCACCTGGGCCATTTGGCCCATTGGACCTTAGACCATTACCTATCATTTGCACCTAGTGGGTAAAAAAGTATTGCCGTAGGGAATTTTTGACAGACTTTTGAAAATTTGGGGTAGGCATGTTACAGCCTTCAGACCTAAGTTCGGACCTATGGTGAAGACAAACTATGAGTTGTCCCAACTGGACCTTTTGGCCCATTGAACCCTAGCCCATTACCTACCATTTCCACCTAGTGGCTAAAAAAGTATTGCCGTAGGGAATTTTTTAGACTTTTGAAAATTTGGGGTAGGGATGTTAGAGCCTTTAGACCTAAGTTCGGACCTATGGTGAAGACAAACTATGAGTTGTCCCACCTGGACCTTTTGGCCCATTGGACCCTAGCCCATTACCTACCATTTCCACCTAGTGGCTAAAAAAGTATTGCCGTAGGGAATATTTTACACTCTTTTAAAAATTGGAGTAAGGCATTTTTTTTTTAAATCTAACTTTGGACCCATGGTGAGGACAAACTATGAGTTGTCCCACCTGAGCCATTTGGCCCATTGGACCTTAGACCATTACCTATCATTTGCACCTAGTTGGTAAAACAGTATTGCCGTAGGGAATTTTTGACAGACTTTTGAAAATTTGGGGTAGGCATGTTACAGCCTTCAGACCTAAGTTCGGACCTATGGTGAAGACAAACTATGAGTTGTCCCACCTGGACCTTTTGGCCCATTGGACCCTAGCCCATTACCTACCATTTCCACCTAGTGGATAAAAAAGTATTGCCGTAGGGAATTTTTTAGACTTTTGAACATTTGGGGTAGGGATGTTAGAGCCTTTAGACCTAAGTTCGGACCTTTGGTGAAGACAAACTATGAGTTGTCCCACCTGGACCTTTTGGCCCATTGGACCCTAGCCCATTACCTACCATTTCCACCTAGTGGCTAAACAAGTATTGCCGTAGGGAATATTTTACACTCTTTTAAAAATTGGAGTAAGGCATTTTTTTTTAAATCTAACTTTGGACCCATGGTGAGGACAAACTATGAGTTGTCCCACCTGGGCCATTTGGCCCATTGGACCTTAGACCATTACCTATCATTTGCACCTAGTGGGTAAAAAAGTATTGCCGTAGGGAATTTTTGACAGACTTTTGAAAATTTGGGGTAGGCATGTTACAGCCTTCAGACCTAAGTTCGGACCTATGGTGAAGACAAACTATGAGTTGTCCCACCTGGACCTTTTGACCCATTGAACCCTAGCCCATTACCTACCACCTCCACCTAGTGGCTAAAATAGTATTGCCGTAGGGAATTTTTGACAGACTTTTGAAAATTTGGGGTAGGCATGTTAGAGCCTTCAGACCTAAGTTCGGACCTATGGTGAAGACAAACTATGAGTTGTCCCACCTGGACCTTTTGGCCCATAGGACCCTAGCCCATTACCAACCATTTCCCCCTAGTGGCTAAAAAAGTATTGCCGTAGGGAATTTTTTAGACTTTTGAAAATTTGGGGTAGGGATGTTAGAGCCTTTAGACCTAAGTTCGGACCTATGGTGAAGACAAACTATGAGTTGTCCCACCTGGACCTTTTGGCTCATTGGACCCTAGCCCATTACCAACCATTTCCACCTAGTGGCTAAAAAAGTATTGCCGTAGGGAATATTTTACACTCTTTTAAAAATGGGGGTAAGGCATTTTTTTTAAATCTAACTTTGGCCCCATGGTGAGGACAAACTATGAGTTGTCCCACCTGGGCCATTTGGCCCATTGGACCTTAGACCATTACCTATCATTTGCACCTAGTGGGTAAAAAAGTATTGCCGTAGGGAATTTTTGACAGACTTTTGAAAATTTGGGGTAGGCATGTTAGAGCCTTCAGACCTAAGTTCGGACCTATGGTGAAGACAAACTATGAGTTGTCCCACCTGGACCTTTTGGCCCATTGGACCCTAGCCCATTACCTACCATTTCCACCTAGTGGCTAAAAAAGTATTGCCGTAGGGAATATTTTACACTCTTTTAAAAATTGGAGTAAGGCATTTTTTTTTTAAATCTAACTTTGGACCCATGGTGAGGACAAACTATGAGTTGTCCCACCTGGGCCATTTGGCCCATTGGACCTTAGACCATTACCTATCATTTGCACCTAGTGGGTGAAAAAGCATTGCCGTAGGGAATTTTTGACAGACTTTTGAAAATTTAGGGTAGGCATGTTAGAGCCTTTAGACCTAAGTTCGGACCTATGGTGAAGACAAACTATGAGTTGTCCCACCTGGACCTTTTGGCCCATTGGACCCTAGCCCATTACCTACCATTTCCACCTAATGGCTAAAAAGTATTGCAGTAGGGAATTTTTTACACTCTTTTAAAAATTGGGATAAGGCATTTTTTTTAAATCTAACTTTTGTCCGATGGTGAAAACACACCCTTGGGCCTTTTGGCCCATTGTACCTTAGATCATTACCTATCATTTGCTTCTAGTGAGTAAAAAAGTATTGCCGTAGGGAATTTTTTACAGCTTTTAAAAGATCAGTTGGTTGAGTTGATTGAAACAGAAGAAACCAACCTTAAATGTCAGCGTGGTCCGAAACCCCAGACGAGGAAGACGATTATCACCCAGACAAAAAAACTTGGGTTGAAAGGTGTTAGCAGGCTGTGTATAGTGCATCCGCCAAAGAAAGCCTTGACAGAGACATTTACTACCTGGAAGATGACCCCCATTATTGATATGGATGTGCAGACCTTCCTTGACGTCTCTCAGATGTCACTGGAGGAACTTAAAACAAATTGGACATTGAAAGGAGCAAAAATCAATGTGGTGCTACACTGTACCTTTGTGAAGATTAATCCAACAGGTAATGCAGATGATGAGAAAAAGGGATACTTTCACTCGAGATTTTCACCGAGGCCACGATCTTGGCTGAAACCCTTGATTAGATGGACGAAAAGATCGGAGTAAAGATTGCCCAGTGAACCTCTGAAAAAAGTGGCTGAACATTGAAAGCAATTGTAAAACTTCAAGTCAATATCAACAAAAACCGGCCGCTGGGAGGGTCACAGTACATTGACTTTACGGAGCCAAGAAGGCTGCCAACAATATGAAAAAAACCCGATGAGGATTGTTTTAAGTGGGCATACTTTCGGCCTTGCACCATGACGAGGTAGACCCAAAACATACAGACATGGTAACACAGTACCACCGTGGCAGGAAGAGCTCAATCTGGAAAAAGATGTAGTACTCGGTCAGCCTTAAGGGTATTGGTAAGTTCGAGAAGGTCAATTCAACCCTGACAGTCAATGTATTATAAATTAACGACAATGAAGTATACCCGCTGCGCATATCAGACGTTAGCGAACAGCGGGAGAGGGACATCAACTTGCTGCTGATAAAAAAAAAATGTCTTGGCGTGTGTCGAGCGAGACTTCGGACCACAATGGTGAGACCCACCTGTGCTACAGGTGCTTGAACCAGTTCACATTAAAGAAGTCCTGGAGACCCACAAAAAGTGTTGCGTCAACCACAAGGCGGTTAAGATCGAGCTGCCCAAGCTTATTAAGGAAGGGACCTACCAGACCTTTGACAACACCCACTCGATAGGAGTCCCTTTCGTGGTGTTCGCGGAATTTTAGTGTTTAACCGAGAAGGTTGAAACCAGGAATGATAAACCACATACGAAAGCCTACCAAAAGCACATGCCTTCGTGATTCTGCTACCACATCAAGTGCTTTGACGACAGCGTGTATACCAAGGCACCGGTTCTGTATATCATGCAAAAGCCGGGAGAAGATGTGGCACAGGTCTTTGTTGAATACCTCGAGAAATAAATCAAGGCCATTTACACCTAAAACTATCTTATGAAGCATATGGTCTTGAGGAAAGAGGACAAGAAAACCAACAGGAGGCCACGCAGCGCTGGTTGTGTGATTGTTCGCTTGGTGAGGACAAGGTTAGGGATTACTGCCACTTTACCGGAAAATACAGGGGCGCAGCACATAACCAGTGTAACCTGAAGTACAAAATGCCAAAGTTTATACCTGTGTTTTTTCACAATCTGGCCGGGTATGATAGTCATCTGTTCACTAAGAACCTGGGATCGACACCGGGGCAGCTCACATGCATTCCCAATTCGGAGGAAAAGTACATCTCGTTTAGCAAGACATTCCAGGTGAGCGAGTACAAGATCAAAGACGGGGAAATGAAACCCCTCCACCAGAGTTTGAGGTTTGGACAGTTTCAAATTTATGAGTGCGAGCCAGAATAGCTTGGTGAACTCAAGTCCAACAGCAGCCTTCAAGAATACTCGGAAGGTATTTGGTAGAGGAGTGTTGGATCCCGAATTGTACCGGGTGATACCCGCGGAGTCCGAAAACGGTCGGAAAATCACACTGCGCGAGGTCATAGACAGGCGTAAGCTAGAATACATTGTGTCACACCGCGAATATTCTGGGAAGCAGGCTTATCAAAGGGAAGAAGCTGGACAAGAACGCACATCTGACACTCATACAGGGCTACCTTGCGCAGGTTAAGAGACGAGGAGTGCACAACCTACATAGCTATCCTGGTACTGTCACGACAATGCTATCAACTGCGCCGGGCTCGACGACTGCATTGCGAAGAGTACCTGGCAAATAAGACTGTATACACGGGAAATGTCTGGGACGAAGCCAAGGCACATCTTTTGGCCATCATTAATGGGAGGCAGGCCAAGCTTACACTGAAGGATCCGAAATGGTATCAGGAGTTTTACAACAGAATGAGACATATCACAGACTCTATTGTTAAATTGCAGCCAGACCTTTATGAGCAGGCGAAATATTCAAAGGCATGTAGGGGCACCGACTACAAAATCGATGGAAGTACGGTGAACTAATAGTATGTAATTTGCAGTTTGAAGAACAAGGCACTTATGGTGGCGTTTGATTACTTGACAGAACAAGACATTGAAGTTGATCACTTGTAATTGACGGTATCGTGATTTACAAGGCCAATGTGCCACCAGAACGAATTTCCCGGGTGCTTGCCGTTTGTTCACAGAGAGTCAAGGAGGTCAAATGATGTGAAATCACCTTCACCAGACATGGATGAAGGCTGTGCTATACCAGTTGAAGTGCCGGCCATGGACGAAAGTTTACTCTTGCGACAGAGTGTGTACCCTGTTGATTATATGGATGGGTTCAAGCAACTTGAGGAAACCGAGCAAGAAGAAAAAGCATTGATGGCAGCGTTCGATTCCCTGACAAGACAAGGCATTGAATTTGGATCGCTGGAGGTCAATGGCCGCACGATCAACAAGGACAATGAGCTCGCCGGGTGCTCACAGAGAGTCAAGGAAGTCATGGATGAAGGTAATGATAAACCTGTTGACGCGCCGGGGAAGTGTCTTGATGAATGTTTACTCTTGCGAAAGGGTGTGTACCCTTATGACTATGTGGATGGGTTTGAAAAACTCCAGGAGATCGAGTTGCCACCCAGTGAAGCATTCTACAATACCATCACCGGTGAGGGAGTAAGCCATGCAGACTATGAACTAATACGCGCAGCAAGTGTGAAAAGAGATGGATATCACCAGCATGAGAGAGTATCATGACTTGTATCTGAAAACGGATGTACTCTTACTGTGCGATGTGTTTGAGAACTTCAGAGATGTATGCTCGAAGCATTAGGAACTTGATCCCGCGTAGTACCTAACAGCACCAATACTTGCCTATGATGCGACATTGAAAACTACCGTAACAGTTGTGAAACCTAAACTTATCTCGTACCTTGACATGCTTCTGATGCTTGAAAAAGGGATCAGAGGTGGGATAACAGTCGCGACGCAGCGGTTTGCTAAAGTCAACAACCCTTATGTCGAAGAATGCAATGCCGACAAGCCCATCAACTACTTGATGTATGTGGATGCCGATAACCTGTATGGATGGGATATGAGCAACTATCCACCGACCGGTGGCTTTGAATGGATTAACACCGAAGAAATGCCAACCTTGGAGACCATTGCATTGAAGACGATCAAGGATTTGTATTGGAGGTAGACTTCGAATATCTCAAGGAACTTCTTGACTACCACAATGACTACTCGCTGGCCCCGGAAACTGTACAGCTGAACAAAATAAAGAAACTGGTGCCAAACCTCGGAGACAAACTGAGGTATGTAGTACACTACGTCAACATAAAACAGTACCTTGCGCTCAGAATTAAGCTCAGAAAACCACACGGTTATAAGTTTTAACCAGAGCCTATGGCTGAAGATTTATATTGATTTAACAACCGCGCTCAGAGCCGCTGCCACCACTGACTTTAAAAAAAACTTTTTCAAGCTCATGAACAATGCGGTGTTGGAAAGACAATAGAAAATATCCGCAAAAGGGTCGACGTCCGAATGGTTGCCAACGAGAAAAAAGTGATGAAGCTCGTCACCAAGCCCAACTTTGATCGCCGGGTTAACTTCAGTGAGTATCTTGCAGCCATGCACATGCGTAAGACCAAATAGAATTTGACAAGCCAATTTACCTAGACATATCTAAGACCTTAATGGCGGACTATGTTTACAAGTTCCTAAAGCCAATCTACCGTGACAAGACAACCATCTGTTACACCGACAGTACCGTTTACAATGTCGAAACTCCAGATGTCTCGAAGATATTAACGAACACGGCGGCAGAAAGTTCGGCACATCGAACTATCCAAGTGACCACACTTCCGGTATCGAAGCAGGTCTGAACAGGAAATTAAAATTCTTGAAAGTTCAAGGATGAATGAGCCGGAGTCCCCATGACTGAGTCTTGGAATGCGGTCAAAGATATACGCGTTCAATGTTGGCATGCGCGAAGCGAAGAGGGCTAAAGGGGTGAAGAAGTGTATCGTCAAAAATGACCTTTGAAGACTACAAGAGATGCTTTAATAAGCACACAGTGAGCTCCCGGACTATGAATACACAATCAAAAGTCTTGTAATTGACGGTATCGTGATTTACAAGGCCAATGTGCCACCAGAACGAATTTCCCGGGTGCTTGCCGTTTGTTCACAGAGAGTCAAGGAGGTCAAATGATGTGAAATCACCTTCACCAGACATGGATGAAGGCTATGCTATACCAGTTGAAGTGCCGGCCATGGACGAAAGTTTACTCTTGCGACAGAGTGTGTACCCTGTTGATTATATGGATGGGTTCAAGCAACTTGAGGAAACCGAGCAAGAAGAAAAAGCATTGATGGCAGCGTTCGATTCCCTGACAAGACAAGGCATTGAATTTGGATCGCTGGAGGTCAATGGCCGCACGATCAACAAGGACAATGAGCTCGCCGGGTGCTCACAGAGAGTCAAGGAAGTCATGGATGAAGGTAATGATAAACCTGTTGACGCGCCGGGGAAGTGTCTTGATGAATGTTTACTCTTGCGAAAGGGTGTGTACCCTTATGACTATGTGGATGGGTTTGAAAAACTCCAGGAGATCGAGTTGCCACCCAGTGAAGCATTCAACAATACCATCACCGTTGAGGGAGTAAGCCATGCAGACTATGAACTAATACGCGCAGCAAGTGTGAAAAGAGATGGATATCACCAGCATGAGAGAGTATCATGACTTGTATCTGAAAACGGATGTACTCTTACTGTGCGATGTGTTTGAGAACTTCAGAGATGTATGCTCGAAGCATTAGGAACTTGATCCCGCGTAGTACCTAACAGCACCAATACTTGCCTATGATGCGACATTGAAAACTACCGTAACAGTTGTGAAACCTAAACTTATCTCGTACCTTGACATGCTTCTGATGCTTGAAAAAGGGATCAGAGGTGGGATAACAGTCGCGACGCAGCGGTTTGCTAAAGTCAACAACCCTTATGTCGAAGAATGCAATGCCGACAAGCCCATCAACTACTTGATGTATGTGGATGCCGATAACCTGTATGGATGGGATATGAGCAACTATCCACCGACCGGTGGCTTTGAATGGATTAACACCGAAGAAATGCCAACCTTGGAGACCCTTGCATTGAAGACGACCAAGGATTTGTATTGGAGGTAGACTTCGAATATCTCAAGGAACTTCTTGACTACCACAATGACTACTCGCTGGCCCCGGAAACTGTACAGCTGAACAAAGTAAAGAAACTGGTGCCAAACCTCGGAGACAAACTGAGGTATGTAGTACACTACGTCAACATAAAACAGTACCTTGCGCTCAGAATTAAGCTCAGAAAACCACACGGTTATAAGTTTTAACCAGAGCCTATGGCTGAAGATTTATATTGATTTAACCACCGCGCTCAGAGCCGCTGCCACCACTGACTTTAAAAAAAACTTTTTCAAGCTCATGAACAATGCGGTGTCGGAAAGACAATAGAAAATATCCGCAAAAGGGTCGACGTCCGAATGGTTGCCAACGAGAAAAAAGTGATGAAGCTCGTCACCAAGCCCAACTTTGATCGCCGGGTTAACTTCAGTGAGTATCTTGCAGCCATGCACATGCGTAAGACCAAATAGAATTTGACAAGCCAATTTACTTAGACATATCTAAGACCTTAATGGCGGACTATGTTTACAAGTTCCTAAAGCCAACCTACCGTGACAAGACAACCATCTGTTACACCGACAGTACCGTTTACAATGTCGAAACTCCAGATGTCTCGAAGATATTAACGAACACGGCGGCAGAAAGTTCGGCACATCGAACTATCCAAGTGACCACACTTCCGGTATCGAAGCAGGTCTGAACAGGAAATTAAAATTCTTGAAAGTTCAAGGATGAATGAGCCGGAGTCCCCATGACTGAGTCTTGGAATGCGGTCAAAGATATACGCGTTCAATGTTGGCATGCGCGAAGCGAAGAGGGCTAAAAGGGTGAAGAAGTGTATCGTCAAAAATGACCTTTGAAGACTACAAGAGATGCTTTAATAAGCACACAGTGAGCTACCGGACTATGAATACACAATCAAAAGTCATAGGTATCAGATATATACATTTGAGTGTCACAAGAAAGCCCTATCAGCCAACGATGACAAGCGTCATATCATGCATGATGGAATAAGCACCCTTGCCCGTGGCCACTACAAAATCGTCAACCATAATTAAATGAGCGGCATATGGGTGCATAATTTAGTTCTCCCCTACAAACCCCTTTCAAACACTCAGCTCGAGCAGGCTGTAACCACCACGAAGATTCAACACTGTCGGGATGCGGTAATGCCTGATACACTACTACCCAAGGTCTGACACACCAAATGTGGAACTTTAACCACTATAGCTGGAAGGATCGTGCAACGCACTTGGCATGTTGGTAAAAGCACAGACCGACAAAGCCAACGCCCGACGAGATGGTAGACTATTTGTAGCCTGAGATCCTTTTCAAAACTGATGAACTTCTAACGCGAGGGGATGTAGTGTGTGGTCACTTTTGTCTGTACGTGTTGAAGATGCTGACAATGGTAAAATCGTGGAAAATGCAATCTTTTCGCTCTATAAATAAATTGATAAGTTTGGATCCCATGCAAGACAGCGCATATCCGTCTGGCGGATCGTGCAGCATTTCGATATAAACGACAATCGCATTACTAGCCTATGATATCCCAAGGACAGCTCGGATGCTGTGACAAAACGGTGGGTGACCAAGCAGTTGAAAGATGGTATAAAAGACAACAATGAGCTAGAGGCTGCGCTAGAAGCGATCGTGAAATAG
Source organism: Mytilus galloprovincialis (assembly GCA_037788925.1). Taxonomy (NCBI): domain Eukaryota; kingdom Metazoa; phylum Mollusca; class Bivalvia; order Mytilida; family Mytilidae; genus Mytilus; species Mytilus galloprovincialis. Next base: position 2,051,855 of record JAWDJN010000025.1, on the reverse strand, counting down.
CTCTCGAGGACATGAAAAAACACCTTGTCGGTATCGAGAAAAAAGTGGCAAAGTGTCTACCTTGCGGCACATGAACTAGTGACCAAAGGATGGTATGAGCAAAGAACTATGTGGAACTAAGCATGGCGGTTCTAGAGAAAATCAATACCATCGAATTGAAGGCGCAGTCTTATCACACGACGGACAGGAGCCGGCGCGAATCGAATCCCATATCTGAGGAGGACCTGCGCAACTATATGATAACACAGCAGTGTTTTTTCCAGTCCTATGAACTAGTCTATTGCACATCCCCAGCTTTGACCCAATAGTTGAACTCCGTGGGGTACCCCTCCACTTGACGTTAAGCTCTTTCATCCCTCCCCAGGTTCTTCTACGCAAGACATTTTCGATGCGGTAGATGTTTTGATCAGTCTTTTGAAGTTCGGGCTCATAGATGGATACCTGAATGTCCTCACCGCTAAAATCATCGAGGCGATAGGCGGGCGGCTGTGTGATCAACACTAGGGAAATGGTGAATACTTCCTCTGTCCAGCGGGGAGTATATCTCTTCTCGAATGTACATTTTTTTTTGTCGCCAGTACGAAATCGCGGTGGTTTTATTGAAGGTATGCTGCCGTAAAGGTTCCAATACACCTTGTCTTCATGCTCCTTGTGACTTGCAGCGACAGGGGTCATCTTGATGGAGCGGTGCTTGGTGGTATTGTACTGGCGAACATGATCGTCCAGGACATCGATATAGGTGCGCATGGATTTGATTGAAAAGTATTTGAACATGTTGCAGTTCCAACGGTCGACAACAATCGACTTCTCTTCATTCTCGGTAGAGTTAGGCTCGATACCATGCTTTTGAAGCAGCTGCTTTACATCCTTGTTGTCAAACTCAGTACCATTGTCTGTCCATAGTTTCTTTGGCACACGCAATTTGAATACCGTTTGGAAGGCATTCCGCACCGTCGACACGTTCTTGTTCTTGAGTGGTATTTTTGGAGAAGACATCGATAATGCTCCGGTGGAATTTATTTTCCTTGTTGTCCCTGCAAAAAACACTCATATCAACAAGGTCGGCCGCCCAGGTCTCATCCACACCACACTACTACACCGCGTTTTTGAAACGTGCGTCGAACTGGTTTGTGCAACTCCTCCGCTAAATCATCGGTCCAGCGAACTTTTATTTTCTAAATACTCAGACCAAATCGAGTTTTGGTATCGATGATTGGTCCGATGATGCTGTGGTCCATGCGTTCGTGTGTGGAAGGGTTGGGAATGGTGTTAAGCGAGGCTAGCATAGCTTTGCCACAGATTGAGTAACGGGCGGTTTTATCCTTGTGCTGGACATAACAGAGATCGTGGTGATATGCAGCCTGGTAAACTCGATTAATAGGGTTTGACCAAGCTTTTCTGGGTGCATCAGGGAGCAGGCGCTTGTTAAGTTTAATCACTGGTCCGGTAAAGTTGTGTCCGGGTAGATGCATTTCCATGGGTGATCGGTTGATAAGTTTGTCCATGAACCCTGCACCAGTTGCAGCAACAAACTGAGACTTCATGGCACCGCATACCTTACAATTTCCAACCTTTCTCCGTCGCCCGTTCCTGGTCATTACCTCGCTGGGGTTAACTATGTCCGTCTTCCTATGACATTTCAAGCAAAAGTTCATCGCTATTTTATTCAAATAAATGAACGTCGAAGACATTTCCTACAGTGCCAACGCCCCCAACAGGAGCAATCACTACCTCCTACCACAATCAGAAGGTTAATCATTAGGAAGTCGGACTGTGGTAAGACAACGCTGTTGAACAACATAATCATGTGCGATGGATGACTCGAGTACGATCAATAGTACATCTTCGGGAATCGCTTCACCAGCCCATCTATCGGCTGTTGCAGCAAGCGCTGGGAACAGGCTTCACTAAGGAAGATGTTCTAGACCTCGTACAGTGCAAAGGCAAGTCACCCTACTCGTTGCCTTACCACCACCACGACACCCGAGTGGCCATGGTATCGAAACTTTTTCTTCGAGCAAAGGAGCGATGAACTAGCTCCGGAAACTCGACCAAACCTCTTTGTGTTCGACGACTTGATGCTTAGCAAAAAAAAATAAACATGTGTGAAGACTACTACGTGAGTGGTCGCCACAACATTGATTGTTTCTAATTGTGACAGAACTACTTCAAACTGCCCCGCCAGTATATCCGGGAGAATGCCAACGTCCTATGCTTCTTCTAGCAGGATGCTAAGAATTTCGAACAAATCCGACGAGATCACTGCAACAATCTCACCAAGGAATAGTTTGACATTCAGTGTAAGCATTGCTGGTCAAAAACCTATGGATTTGTAACCATCGATATTAAAAGCACCAAGGAAAAGGGAAAAAATCGATGCAATTTGATGAGTTTTATAGGTATAGTATCAATAATGAATTGTTACAAAGATAACCCCTCGAAGTACAAGGATTCAGAGTTCCTAGAGTATTCATTGTCAGAAATTGAAAAGGAACTGGAGGTAGAGTTCGATCCCCAGCCTAAGAAATACGAATGGCCCTGCAAATGTAAATTTGAGTCGGCCCCGGGCAAGGTAGGAAGACTGTGTAAAAGTGTGGTTGGATTGTGTTTCATTATTTATGTCCCGATATGGATGAAAGTCTGTTGAATTGGCTATAAACATAATGGAAGATCCCATTGCTCACAACAACCAAAATTCCCGCCTAGACTATTTTCGGTCATCAGTGCAATCACCGATGCAAACCGCGTAAAGACGTATGTCTCAGACACTGTAATCTTCAGAAGATGGGCATTCGACCCAAGCTTGAACCATCGCATATAATCGATCAACCTGGGTCGACTTGAAAGCGTTCACACCAACGCTTAGGTGCGTTCTTACAAACGCTTGAAGGCGTTCGAAGCCGTTCACCCCAACGCCATGGAGCGTTTGTTCCAACGCTATGAAAAAATGACGTTCATTAAAATCCCCGTCCTCAAGCAGCGGGAGGCACTCTCAAAGGAGTTGCATGTAACTAAGCGGAGCATTCAATCATGTAACATGCAGCACCGCCTTGACAGGATTGGACCTTTCCAAAGTGGTTAAGCCTGTGGTTGAGGCTCAGTGGAAAGCAGTTTAAATAATCACCAAAACAATCGAAGATTTACCTCCAGTTGTGCCAGCTCTCCCTCCTCCAACGCCCGAGTCTGCCGACGACCCTCTACCCATTGCACCACCTACAAACACCGTCCTCGGACCTCGAGCACAGCAGTATTTGCAGCTCAGTATGACTCCTTCCGCCGACCACACTCTTGGATTGCGATCTGAAAACGATGGTTTCTTCATCCGAAGTTCTTCAGTTACTTTTGACGGCGATGATATTTTCGTGGATGGTGTGAGGTACAAAGGAACCCTTTGCCTCTGGGAACTCATGGTGAAAAAGAAACCAGATTCGATCGACGCTGACGACCTTGACGATTTTGCAGAGATCCTTAAAAGTTCCGGTGCCATGTATCAAGGCAATTCCACCCTTTTGAAAACCGCGAAGGCGAACAAGAGTTACAAGGAAGGAAATCGTATCCAACATCTACCAGAGGGATAAGTTTGGCAGTGGGCTGCCAGCCGCGTTTCTTCCTGCCAACTTCGAGCAGCTTCTCGATCGCTTGGAACTATGTGCTGCAGCTTACCGAGCAGGAAATAATGGTGTGCGCAACGAAATTGTGTCGATTATTGATGCAATGAAAAAGGGTAGACATATCAGCATTGAGGAATATAAGGCGCTTCATCGTAGCATCCTATAAATAATATAAATGTTGCAAATCAAAAAAGGTTACGCTCGAAAGTACGACTACGGTGGTAGAGGACTGCTTGACACAGTAGCCTTGAAAGGTGTTGAAAAAGGGGGCCTCCAAAACCGTCGACCATGTGGTTGGTAAAGTGGTATAAACCATCTACGACTTCGTCAACGCTAAAAATACATACATTATGTCTGACATCTTACAATCACCGAAGGATTGACTTCCGATGAAAGTCTCCACGGATTTATCAGGTTCACGAATACGAACCTCAAGCTGGTGCCAACCTGAATAATCCAGGTGAAATCCTAATCAATATCGAAACCCAAGACGTATACCTCCATCCCGCTGAAAGTTATCTTTTAGTAGAGGGGCGACTGCAAAAGAACGACGGTAGTGCATATGCTGATGCAGATCTAGTGTCTCTCATTCACAATGGAATCATGTATCTCTTCTCTCAGGCCAGCTAATCGAACATATCAATAACCCAGGCGTTGCCACTACCATGTTGGGAATTTTGATTTATCACGACGATTTCTCCAAATCCCAAGGTCTCAACCAGCTGTGGTGCAAGAATTCATCTACCGAAGCCGAGACCGAAAACACAGGGTTCGCAGCACGTCATGGTAAAATTGTCCCCAAACCTGTTTTTTCATTCACCATACCCCTGAGACACATTTTAGGCTTTTCAGACGACTACGACAAGTCAGATCTCTTGGTTCGTTCTTCACGTCACCCCTTCAGACGAAAACAAGATGCGGCTGTACAAAACCATACAAAGTAAAAGTAAAATCGACTGTGGATTTCGCATGAGGCAGTGTGATTCTATACATTTTCCCAAAACACACAATTCAACTGGCGCCTATCTGCCACAAGTGGTACTGAAAAGCCTAGATATACCATCGTTGCCATCCAAACCGACAAAAGTGTGGATAAGACCCATGACGCCGCCGTGTGCGATCACTGTCGATTGCGGAACATCCATATTACTCTTAACGCTGAACGCTACCAAGCCGTCGTATTTAATGCCGGTTTCACCCAAAAAAAGGGTTGCCAGAGTATTCAAGGAGGCTGCAGACTTCAGAAAGAAATTCTACAACATGGTCACCCTCCTCAGTAACGGCGGCGTCAACACCGGTACCTCTGATTTCACAGGCTTATAGCCGCTGTTTGTCATCTATGCAAGTCATCAGTCCGAGCGGCTGAAAAAATCCACGGTGGACATCCAGATACGAGCCGAATTCGAGCGCAATGTTCTCGCCAACACTGAAGCATTTGCACTTGTAATCTCCGACAGAGTTCTTTACTGCGAATCTGACGGACAGAAGATGAACGTCGTGTTTGAAGCCTGAAAATAAATGAACAACATTATTTTGCAGCAATTCGTAAGTAACACCGATCCAAAGCCGGGGTTCTCGTTCATAGTATCCGGGAACCATAGCCAAATTCATACCCGCTTCAATCCACTAAAAATTGGAAAGGATTATGAGATGTCATTGGTAAATCTGGAGACCAACTACGTATACCCCATCCCCAACATTCACACAGGTTCCTATGGCATTGAAGACATCAACGATGAAATACAGCGACAGCTGCGGCTCAACAAACACAAAGCAAAGATCATTATCGATGCAAATCGGGAAACCCTAAGAGCAACACTAACTCTCGCCAGGCACTACGAAGTAGATTTCAACTTTACAAATAGCCGCAACACCGTCTTGGGATTAGAGCGGCAAATTTACACCTTCGATAGGGCTATACAGAAGGGGAACACATTGGTAGTATCATCAACATCATCAGCATCCTGGCAAATAGCGGTATTATCTACGGGAGCTATGTGAATGGAAAGCAGCAATCCACCATCTACAGTTTCTTTCCCGGTGTCGATCCTGGTATGAAGAACCCCAAAAAACCTGGTGTACTTACCAGTGACCCTGAAAACCATCAATCGCATGTGCACTTATCTCACTGCTCAGGGTGGTACCCCCATCAAACTCCGCGGCGAACACCTCACTATCCATTTTCATCTTCTAAGGGAATAAATAAATGACTTATCACGATAATGGTTTGAAAGGTCAAGTAAATAAACTACACTGGGCTGCCAAGAAAGGTAGTCAAGTCTCCATTTGTTTGTCCCATGCAAACCTGTAATGCAAACACAAGATGTGGCTCACCTCTCGGCAGGTTCAAAAGATTATCAAACTTCTCCAAAAAGGAACTGGTGGTATGAATCTGGAGCTGAGTACCACGCAGATAAAGGAAAACATGCAAAAAGAAGGTGGATACCTACCCATGTTCGTAGGGTTGGCAATGAGGGCATTTCACATGGTATCTAAAACCATTTTATCTGCCTTGGGTAATGGAGACTTGATTGCTTTGGGTGGTGTACCCGTCAACAAGGTATTTGGATCATGATTGTACCTGAAACTTGGTGGATGCGTTTGAAATTTTAATATATTTTAATTCTGGTATCTATGGTGAGTTTATTTGCACAGTGAATCCCAGTGGTAACGATCTCTACCTCAAACCCTCAAACGCCCGGATCACCTATGGTGATGGACTTTACTTGAGGCGTGCACGTGGTCAGCAATTCAACGACGAATATCGTAGGTGCTACCATCACCTTCAAAGACACCCCCTCCTCGGTATGCTCCTATAAATAAATGAATGATTTAGATTCTGGGTACCGGCAACTAAAGATTTCTACCTCCTGAGCCTTATTCTCTCTCTGATCAGACATATTTGTAAAATTACTTGTGTTAATTATGTGCCTTTTTCTCTTTTCTTTCACAAAGGCACATTGGTAGGAAATAATTTAAGGTCAAATTGGCCAAATGCCCAGGTGGGACAACTCATACTTTGTCTTCACCATAGGTCCGAACTTAGGTCTAAAGGCTCTAACATGCCTACCCTAAATTTTCAAAGTCTGTCAAAAATTCCCTACGGCAATACTTTTTTACACACTAGGTGCAAATGATAGGTAATGGTCTAAGATCCAACGGCCCAAATGGCCCAGGTTGGACAACTCATAGTTTGTCCTCACCATGGGTCCAAAGTTAGATTTAAAAAAAATGCCTTACCTCAATTTTTAAAAGAGTGTAAAAAATTCCCTACGGCAATACTGTTTTAGCCACTAGGTGGAAATGGTAGGTAATGGGCTAGGGTCCAATGGGCCAAAAGGTCCAGGTGGGACAACTCATAGTTTGTCTTCACCATAGGTCCGAACTTAGGTCTAAAGGCTTTAACATGCCTACCCCAAATTTTCAAAAGTCTGTAAAAAATTCCCTACGGCAATACATTTTTAGCCACTAGGTGGAAATGGTAGGTAATGGGCTAGGGTCCAATGGGCCAAAAGGTCCAGGTGGGACAACTCATAGTTTGTCTTCACCATAGGTCCGAACTTAGGTCTGAAGGCTCTAACATGCCTACCCCAAATTTTCAAAAGTCTGTCAAAAATTCCCTACGGCAATACTTTTTTAGCCACTAGGTGGAAGTGGTAGGTAATGAGCTAGGGTTCAATTGGCCAAAAGGTCCAGGTGGGACAACTCATAGTTTGTCTTCACCATAGGTCCGAACTTAGGTCGGAAGGCTGTAACATGCCTACCCCAAATTTTCAAAAGTCTGTCAAAAATTCCCTACGGCAATACTTTTTTACCCACTAGGTGCAAATGATAGGTAATGGTCTAAGGTCCAATGGGCCAAATGGCTCAGGTGGGACAACTCATAGTTTGTCCTCACCATGGGTCCAAAGTTAGATTTAAAAAAAATGCCTTACCCCAATTTTTAAAAGAGTGTAAAATATTCCCTACGGCAATACTTTTTTAGCCACTAGGTGGAAATGGTAGGTAATGGCCTAGGGTCCAATGGGTCAAATGGCCCAGGTGGGACAACTCATAGTTTGTCTTCACCATAGGTCCGAACTTAGGTCTGAAGGCTGTAACATGCCTACCCCAAATTTTCAAAAGTCTGTCAAAAATTCCCTACGGCAATACTTTTTTACCCAATATGGGTCAAATGATAGGTAATGGTCTAAGGTCCAATGGGCCAAATGGCCCAGGTGGGACAACTCATAGTTTGTCCTCACCATGGGTCCAAAGTTAGATTTAAAAAAAATGCCTTACCCTAATTTTTAAAAGAGTGTAAAATATTCCCTACGGCAATACTTTTTTAGCCACTAGGTGGAAATGGTAGGTAATGGACTAGGGTCCAATGGGCCAAAAGGTCCAGGTGGGACAACTCATAGTTTGTCTTCACCATAGGTCCGAACTTAGGTCTAAAGGCTCTAACATCCCTAACCCAAATTTTCAAAAGTCTAAAAAATTCCCTACGGCAATACTTTTTTAGCCACTAGGTGGAAATGGTAGGTAATGGGCGAGGGTCCAATGGGCCAAAAGGTCCAGGTGGGACAACTCATAGTTTGCATCACCATAGGTCCGAACTTAGGTCTGAAGGCTCTAACATGCCTACCCCAAATTTTCAAAAGTCTGTCAAAAATTCCCTACGGCAATACTTTTTTAGCCACTAGATGGAAGTGGTAGGTAATGGGCTAGGGTCCAATTGGGCCAAAAGGTCCAGGTGGGACAACTCATAGTTTGTCTTCACCATAGGTCCGAACTTAGGTCTGAAGGCTGTAACATGCCTACCCCAAATTTTCAAAAGTCTCTCAAAAATTCCCTACGGCAATACTTTTTTATCCACTAGGTGCAAATGATAGGTAATGGTCTAAGGTCCAATGGGCCAAATGGCCCAGGTGGGACAACTCATAGTTTGTCCTCACCATGGGTCCAAAGTTAGATTTAAAAAAAATGCCTTACCCCAATTTTTAAAAGAGTGTAAAATATTCCCTACGGCAATACTTTTTTAGCCACTAGGTGGAAATGGTAGGTAATGGGCTAGGGTCCAATGGGCCAAAAGGTCCAGGTGGAACAACTCATAGTTTGTCTTCACCATAGGTCCGAACTTAGGTCTAAAGGCTCTAACATGCCTACCTCAAATTTTCAAAAGTCTGTCAAAAATTCCCTACGGCAATACTTTTTTAGCCACTAGGTGGAAATGGTAGGTAATGGGCTATGGTACAATGGGCCAAAAGGTCCAGGTGGGACAACTCATAGTTTGTCTTCACCATAGGTCCGAACTTAGGTCTAAAGGCTTTAACATGCCTACCCCAAATTTTCAAAAGTCTGTAAAAAATTCCCTACGGCAATACTTTTTTAGCCACTAGGTGGAAATGGTAGGTAATGGGCTAGGGTCCAATGGGCCAAAAGGTCCAGGTGGGACAACTCATAGTTTGTCTTCACCATAGGTCCGAACTTAGGTCTGAAGGCTCTAACATGCCTACCCAAAATTTTCAAAAGTCTGTCAAAAATTCCCTACGGCAATACTTTTTTAGCCACTAGGAGGAAGAGGTAGGTAATGGGCTAGGGTCCAATGGGCCAAAAGGTCCAGGTGGGACAACTCATAGTTTGTCTTCACCATAGGTCCGAACTTAGGTCTGAAGGCTCTAACATGCCTACCCCAAATTTTCAAAAGTCTGTCAAAAATTCCCTACGGCAATACTTTTTTAGCCACTAGGTGGAAGTGGTAGGTAATGGGCTAGGGTCCAATGGGCCAAAAGGTCCAGGTGGGACAGCTCATAGTTTGTCTTCACCATAGGTCCGAACTTAGGTCTGAAGGCTCTAACATGCCTACCCCAAATTTTCAAAAGTCTGTCAAAAATTCCCTACGGCAATACTTTTTTACCCACTAGGTGCAAATGATAGGTAATGGTTCAAGGTCCAATGGGCCAAATGGCCCAGGTGGGACAACTCATAGTTTGTCCTCACCATGGGTCCAAAGTTAGATTTAAAAAAAATGCCTTACCCCAATTTTCAAAAGTTTGTCAAAAATTCCCTACGGCAATACTTTTTTAGCCACTAGGTGGAAATGGTAGGTAATGGGCTAGGGTCCAATGGGCCAAAAGGTCCAGGTGGGACAACTCATAGTTTGTCTTCACCATAGGTCCGAACTTAGGTCTAAAGGCTCTAACATGCCTACCCCAAATTTTCAAAAGTCTGTAAAAAATTCCCTACGGCAATATTTTTTTAGCCACTAGGTGGTAATGGTAGGTAATGGGCTAGATTCCAATGGGCCAAAAGGTCCAGGTGGGACAACTCATAGTTTGTCTTCACCATAGGTCCGAACTTAGGTCTGAAGGCTCTAACATGCCTACCCTAAATTTTCAAAAGTCTGTCAAAAATTCCCTACGGCAATACTTTTTTAGCCACTAGGTGCAAATGATCGGTAATAGGTCCAATCGGCCAAATGGCCCAGGGCGGACAACTTCACCATAGGTCCAAAGGTAGGTTTTTTTTATAAATTGCTAATTTGTATTTTCCGTGCACACCATACATTAAGTACAACAAATAAACCTTTCGTATAAGCAAGTGTGTGAGCGAATTCCGCTTGTTCAGAAGTAGAATCTGTTGTAAAAACAAATTTGTCTGACAAAAAAAATAGCAAAGCACGAGTGCAATTTTCTATTCTTGTAATGCAAAACTATTGATATTTTTAGAAACTATACTTGACAGGATGCCGAGACTATGGAAAGCTATTTCTTACAATATCACAAAACTAATTTCTAATGGAAAAGTCGATACCATGAAACAACAATTCTGCCAGCATTTAAATAATTGCATAGCTATTTACTATTCTTCATACACTATGAAAAAATTGCGCGCAGTACGCTGTTTGGTATATGGAAAGCCAATACTGTTGTCTCTAAATTAATGAACAGGAAATTACATGATAATATAAAAATAAACATTAAATAGTGTCTTTGGCTGCTGAATCATATAAAAAAACAGATTGTTTTGTGATTATATAATTGATACAACATTTAAAGTACGTTGGAATCTTATGCAACTTCTGGGTTTATAGACATATCTGAAAACTGGCTGCTAGCGAAGTGGCTGCTAGCGAGTGGCTGCTAGCTTGAGCCTGGTAAAAGAGACAACCCCAAAACACGAGAAAATGGCTGTGATATTAGTATTGGATGTGTTAAAAATCAATTTGAAAGTGATTTCTTTTCCTCAAGAAACCGTTTTGATGAGTGACAAAGTTATTGTATTGGAAAGTGACTTTAATAAAATGTTTTTATTTAACTGTCATTTGTTCTTTGGTTGTATTTAATGTTTACAAGATGAAAACAATTGGGGTATTAATAGGTTTTTTATTTGAGTGATTTAACTATCATTTACCTGTAAGAATCAGTTATGCTACCTTTAGCTGTCCAATATTTTTAAGAAAGAGGAGGGCTATTCTTAAAAATATTGGACAGCTAAAGGTGACATAATGGTTTCTTACAGGTAAATGATAGTCCAATCACTGAAATAAAGAACAGGTAAAACAATAGAATGACGTCACAACAATGTTTTAATCTACAATCGATATTCTCACTAGTGAATATATAATCTATTCTCGAGTATGATTGACCCCTTGAAAATGTATATTGTTTTTTGTTTGGATATCTGAGACGCCAAATGTCCGTCAGTTCATTTTTTTCAATGAAATTTTTTAGTTCATTATTTCCCGCATCTTCACGTTTGGGCATATGTTTTCTATCTAATTTCCTATTTAGACAACAATTAAAATCTCCCATAACGTAATTCACAATATCATTTTCTTTATCTATTTTTAACTTATTAAAGAAATGTTTTCTTTCTATGCCATTATTAGGGGCGTAGATATTAAAAATTCTAATAGTTTCGTTTGAGTCTAATTTGAATTCAACTATCAATTTCCTTCCCTCCGCATCTTTATATTTTTCAGTAATGTTTATATCTAAATTTGGTTTCACTAAAATTGCTACCCCTTTGGAAACGGAAGTCCCGTTACACCAAAAACTTAACCCTCCCCATTCTTTTTTCCATTCATTTTCTACAAATTTTGTACAATGAGTTTCCTGCAAACATATAAAATCAAAATTCTTTTTCTGACACCACTGGAATAATGCATTTCGTTTTGACTTATCTCCCATACCGTTTGCGTTTAATGAAACTAAACGATAGACATACTTTATGGGAAAAAATAAATATGTATATTATTGTCTTCAAAATTCTGAATATTTAGTTTGCTATGCAGTTCACCGATTTCATTTATGTAATACAACATAATAAAAGTCCAACATATATTCAATATATTTACAACAAATGAATTTGCATGTACACTTACAATGCATTTTTTTTTTTAGAGTTATCTCCCATACCATATATTTCATATATAATCATTTTTTGCCTCCTTATTTCACCAACAAATACACATATTTGTATCACTAACATAATACAGTTCAATAATTTTCCAAAATATTTACAATAAATGCAAGATTTTGCATACACAATAATAGCATGGATTTTTTTTAAAGTTATGTTAAACTAAGTTCCCCGCTGGCGGCCATCTTGGATGATGGATCGGCTACAAAGTAACAACACTTGGTCAGCATCCCATAAGGAACATTCATGCTATGTTAGGTTTTATTCCATTCAGTGGTTCTCTAAAAGAAGTCACTTGTATGCATTTCCCATAGGGTCCTATGTTAAACTAAGTCCCCGGCTGGCGGCCATCTTGGATGATGGATCAGCAACAAAGTAACAACACTTGGTCAGCACCTCATAAGGAACATTCATGCCATGTTTGGTTCCATTCCATTCAGTGGTTCTCTAAAAGAAGTCATTTGTATGCATTTCCCATAGGGTCCTATGTTAAACTAAGTCCCCCGCTGGCCGCCATCTTGGATGATGGATCGGCTACAAAGTAACAACACTTGGTCAGCACCCCATAAGGAACTTCATGCTATGTTTGGTTTTATTCCATTCAGTGGTTCTCTAAAAGAAGTCATTTGTATGCATTTCCCATAGGGTCCTATGTTAAACTAAGTCCCCTGCTGGCGGCCATCTTTGATGATGGATCGGCTACAAAGTAACAACACTTGGTCAGCACCACATAAGGAACATTCATGCCATGTTTGGTTTCATTCCATTCAGTGGTTCACTAGAAGAAGTCATGTGTATGCATTTCCTATAGGGTCCTATGTTAAACTAAGTCCCCGCTGGTGGCCATCTTGGATAATGGATCGGCTACAAAGTAACAACACTTGGTCAGCACCTCATAAGGATAATTCATGCTATGTTTGGTTTTTTTCCATTCAGTGGTTCTCTAAAAGAAGTCATTTGTATGCATTTCCCATAGGGTCCTATGTTAAACTAAGTCCCCGGCTGGCGGCCATCTTGGATGATGGATCGGCAACAAAGTAACAACACTTGGTCAGCACCTCATAAGGAACATTCATGCCATGTTTGGTTTCATTCCATTCAATGGTTCTCTAAAAGAAGTCATTTGTATGCATTTCCCATAGGGTCCTATGTTAAACTAAGTCCCCCGCTGGCGGCCATCTTGGATGATGGATCAGCTACAAAGTAACAACACTTGGTCAGCACCTCATAAGGAACATTCATGCCATGTTTGGTTCCATTCCATACAGTGGTTCTCTAGAAGAAGTTCAAAATGTAAATTGTTAACGACGACGACGACGGACGACGCCGGACGACGATGACGACGGACGACGGACGCCAAGTGGTGAGAAAAGCTCACTTGGCCCTTCGGGCCAAGTGAGCTAAAAATAGAAGACACCAAAAAAAAAAAACAACACAAAAATACACAAAAAAAAACCATTAACATCTAGAAGTTAAATTACAGTTTTAACCAATAATTATTGACAAGTGTCCATAAATGTCTCACGATTTTACTAATACCGAGTTTTAATAGTATTGACTATATATTGAAAATCAGGAAACATCACAGATCTACAATATACTGGTGAAGTATGCGTATACAATTCAATGAGCAAAATGAGCCATATAGTTTGTTCTATACGGCTCAGCACGTTTTCCTTTTAACCTTGAAACTTCCTTAGAAGGCTCGTTTGTTAAGAAATGAGCATGTGGTGCAATATGTCATTGAGACAGCAACCCAACTACATAAAAGTCATTAAAAGAACAGTTTACAATCTCCAACGATGAGTTAATAACTAAGTTTAGCAAGAAGAAGTTTCCCGAGTTTACAGAATCTCAGCAAGCAGAATAGTTTTAAATAAATATCAGTCAAATAATTTAACTTAAAAGAACAATTTACAGTGAATAGAAATGCTGTAAATATTTAAGAACAACGGAACAAAACATAATATTGTTTTCCTAAAAGGAGTATTAATGAACAGTATCAACTTGCAGAATGCTTGTTTGTTGTCTTACAAGTAATTTTGTAAATGCAGATCACACGCAAACTTCGTTGTCTGACGTCATAAGACATTAGACCGACACAAACAAGTCCTATAGAATGAAGACCGATGAACCCGGTAACAGTATAGCCAACTACGGCCAATTTGACAGTTTAGAAACTATGCCGTATACAAAGTGGGTAACATATGCATGAATTATTAAGTTAAAACCAACCAGCAGTACACCCCTTCTCTTAAGACCTTTTTGTCGGGATGACATATCTATACTATTAAACGAGAAGACCTCATTTTTGGTGTCGCTTCTCCTCTTTCCACAATAAATTAATCAACACGCCTCTGTGTCCTATAGGTACAGTGCATAGTCGCGTTTGTCATCCATTCATATGATTATTCAGATTGAGTTATTTTGGGAGAAAAACGAGAAAAAAGACATCCGGATATTGTCCCGTCATTGGACGAAATTTTAAGTCAGATTATACTTCCGGTTTGCGTTTTTCTGTATACTTTGAACATACATATACTACGAATAAAGTGTATTTTCAGAATTTTATCTGCTATCATTTTCAAGTTTACTTTCCACGGCGGTCACAGAGTTTATTTAATAGAGGGTCTGTATACTATATCAATGACCACCATGGATCGATTAGTACTACTAAATGTATGTTCATATTGAAATTGATAGAAAACCAAAAATTGTGAACTTTGGAAATAAAGGTGGAGGGTTAAAAAAAAAATCCTGTCCCCAATAACTTATGATACTTTTGCTGAAATTTTACAAAATTCTTCTAACAACACTTTACATACTTTAAACTACGCTCTGAATGCCCGCGATTTCGCGGGTGTGTTCTAGTATACTATTAAACGAGAAGACCTCATTTTGGGTGTCGCTTCTTTTCTTTCCACAATAAATTAATCAACACGCCTCTGTGTCCTATAGGTACAGTGCATAGTCGCATTTGACATCCATTCATATGATTATTCAGATTGAGTTATTTTGGGAGAAAATCGAGAAAAAGGGCATCCGGATATTTTCCCGTCATTGGACAAAACTTTAAGTCAGATTATACTTCCGGTTTGCGTTTTTCTGTATACTTTGAGGTGGCACGGTAGTATTTGCATTCCAGAATTTAGGTTGCTCTTTTGTGTACCCTACTTAGGTAAATGTATCTAAACAGTGTGATTGGACAAAAAATACAGTATCAACTGAACTTACTTTCCCAAACTGAGGGATGAATCAGGTGTAGAAAAATATGAAATAATTTTACATACAGATGAAAATGAATTTTTGAGAATTTTTTTAAATTTTGTATTCACTGCACCATAAAAGACCTAAAATTACTAGTGGCCTTAGGTTTCTAAAAATAGCAAAAAAAGTAAACGGTCATGATACATATTCAAATTCATTTCTGAATAGTAAAATGAAAGTACTTCAGTTAAGTGTGAATGTAGGTTTTTTTGCAGTGTTAGAAAGTGGTGAAAATTCTAAAAAGGCTATCATTATCCCTATGGGCCAGGAAATACTACCGTGCCACCTTAAGGGGGATATATATTTTTACACTAAATCAATGAAGGAACTTTTTTTACCTATGCAATTTGTAAGTTTATCAATAAAAAGTTGATTAAGGGCAACTATGATAAAACAAGCCTTAAATTCCACCCCTGAGAGTAAAAATTGCTGATTCAGCAAATTTTGCCTGATCTGTAGGTAATAATGTAAAAAATTTCATAGAAAGTAGAACTTCATTATTTTTATGTAACTTGCAATACATTTTTAATTATAAATGCTCGCTTTAACTTTTCGCAGTGTCTGACACATGTGCAACCACTGAAATTTGAGACGCGACATTCTACGGTTGCATGTTCATCCTATTATTTTCACCGAAAGAAATAAATTGCATAATTTCTTATTTTTTTCAACATAAGTACAGCTGTACTGGCTTTCTTAAGGTTTAATTAGTAGTTTTGATGTTACATGACACCAGTAGGAGCTTTTGGAGAACCAGTAAGTGGTTAAGGGGTCCTTACTTATTCATTTAGCTCTCATATTGGTATGAAATAGAGATAGAAATAGGGGTTTCTGTACATTGAATAGACATTATTTTTGACAAAGAATGTATTTATGATGCTATATCAGCAAGATTAAATGGTTTATTCATTTTCCATGCAAATACCATTAGTTGTTAAGATTTTCTGACAGTGAAAAGCACAATAAATGCAAATTGATTATGTAAGGGGACATAATTTAGCTTAATGCATACATGAGAAATAGACAAACAGTCAACTTAGAGATGTATTCTAGTACATGTATTGTCAAACAGGTTACGGAATAATAGTTAACTGCAATCTAAAGACTCTTGTTGTATTGCCCTCATAATCTGAAAATGTTTAAAGTAATGTAAGGCATGCTGTAAAATGTGGAATGGACTTTAATATCAGTTTTCATGATTTGGTGATTAAACTGTTTCTTTTACTCAGATTAACCATAAACAGAGTTGGCAATCCAATAATTCCTCCTAAATCACCATGTTTGACTTCTGTGTTGATTTGAAACATCATATATTTGGGTTTTGTTCACTTCTTAAGTAAAAATGGTAAGATGAAAAAAAGTGAAAATCTGCCAGATGGGGTAGGGATGTAATGTTTCATTTTTTTTTATAAGAAATGAGTGCAGACTAGTATTCTTTATTGTAATATGTTCCAAAGTAAGAAGTCTATGCATCATAGGTGTCATGACTGGTTTCAAGTTTGTTATGTCTTGGTTAAGGTGGCACGGTAGTATTTGCATTCCAGAATTTAGGTTGCTCTTTTGTGTACCCTACTTAGGTAAATGTATCTAAACAGTGTGATTGGACAAAAAATACAGTATCAACTGAACTTACTTTCCCAAACTGAGGGATGAATCAGGTGTAGAAAAATATGAAATAATTTTACATACAGATGAAAATGAATTTTTGAGAATTTTTTTAAATTTTGTATTCACTGCACCATAAAAGACCTAAAATTACTAGTGGCCTTAGGTTTCTAAAAATAGCAAAAAAAGTAAACGGTCATGATACATATTCAAATTCATTTCTGAATAGTAAAATGAAAGTACTTCAGTTAAGTGTGAATGTAGATTTTTTTGCAGTGTTAGAAAGTGGTGAAAATTCTAAAAAGGCTATCATTATCCCTATGGGCCAGGAAATACTACCGTGCCACCTTGAACATACATATACTACGAATAAAGTGTAATTTCAGAATTCTATCTGCTATCATTTTCAAGTTTACTATCCACGGTGGTCACAGAGTTTATTAAATAGAGAGGGTCTGTATACTATATCAATGACCACCATGGATCGATTAGAAAACTTAGAATTGAAAGTACATACACTTTATTTATATAGTGAATGTTCATAATATACAGATAAGCGCTAAAATTATTCTGAAATTTTCCAGTCATTAAATCTTTTACAAAATTCATTGATTACAAAAAAAAAGATGTGGTATGATTGCCATGTTGACAACTCTCCACAAGAGACCAAAATGACACAGAAATTAACAACTATAGGTCATCGTACGGCCTTCAACAACGAGCAAAGACCATACGGCATACTCAGCTTTAAAAGGCACCGAAATGAAAATGTAAAACAATTCAAACGAGAAAACTAGCGGCCTTATTTATGTACAAAAAATGAACGAAAAACAAATATGTAACGCATAAACAAACGACAACCACTGAAGTACAGGCTCCTTACTTAAATGTTCATAACATACTAAATGTATATTCATATTGAAATTGATAGAAAACCACACATTGGGAATTTTGGAAATAAAGGAGGAGGGATTAAAAAAAAACATTTTCCTGTCCCCAATAACCTATGATTTATGATAAATTTGCTGAAATTCTCCAGTCATTCAATATTTCACAAAATTCTTCCAACAACACTTTACATACTTTAAACTACGCTCTGAATGTCCGCGATTTCGCGGGTGTGTTCTAGTTAGTCTAAAAAGAAAATATTCAGTATGCACACAATAATATCATTATGCAAGTATTTCTTTACGTTGCACAAAAATAAAGACATTAATGTGAACCTTTTGTGAGTAGTACATGGATAGTAGATGACACATTCAATTGGGCGTATGACATTTGCGCCGATTTTTTAAATTTTCATTCTTTCATTTGCGCCAATTTCATTTTTTCATTTGCGCCGATTTTATATTTGGCCCTAATTGGATTTACAGGTAAGTTAATACTTGTACATGCACTATACAGTTAAGTTATATTGGTAAACTCTGGTTATAAACATAGGTTTTAGTTAATTTTGATTCATATTGTTCTGAACTTTGCTGTAACACGATGGACATATTGCACATTCAACGAGCCGAGGAGTCAATTCTTTAACCATCGACGGCTATACACATAATTACGTAAGCCAGACAAATATAGAAGAGTCGAAATCACAAGAAAAGAATATATTAATTTAGATGTGTCGCCTATAAATACCCAGCAACAACAGATTTATGGTTTTAATGTATTCCGTTTTTATGGATTTGAATGCTGTAAATAGATTTTCAATTCGTCATTTTAGTATAAACCAGATTGTTTTTATCTAAGGATTTTACGTTTTGATTTTAAAGTATGTGAATATATTGTACAACTGGCTAACGGAAGAGTTCTATAATGTTAAATGAAAAATAACATGACTGAATAAAATCTTGAAAAAAAATCTTGGATGAAGAGTTGTCTCATTTGCACTCATACCACATATTCTTATGTCTATCCACCTGTAATTAACCTGTAATTTACCTGCAAAAAAAATCGGCGCAAATGAAATCAAAAATCGGCGCAAAAGAAAGAAAAAATCGGCGCAAATGAAATGCAGATCGGCGCAAATACAAAACGCCGATTCAATTATGGCGGGATTTGTATTTTTCCGCCATTTGAAACTTTTGTACTGGTTTGGTGATTAATATAATAGAAGAACTTTCAAAGACTGGACACCAGTACATATACCTTGAAGTTAAGCTTCAAAATCTATAAGGGACAACATCAAAGGCCTTTCCGCTTTATCACAAAAACTAATTGAATTCATTTTTTTCTTGACAATCCCTGCCAAGTGTTTAAATTTTATTTTAAAAATGCCATGTGCACGCAAAATAAGCCTTTGAAAATCACGATACGCGTAAAATTAAAAAAGCAGAACACGTTGAAGAAGACAACTGTCTCGTACGACTGAACGTCAAATAATAAGTAAAACATGTTGAATAACGGCGATCACAAAAATAACCCTTTACCACCCTCTTTTATCTGCGGTTTTTAACTTCAACTTTTCTGCTGTTCTTTTGTTCATTTTTAAGTTTGGAACTTCTTTCCTATGAGTGGTTAGTCTTTCCTTGGCAACCTGTCTCATCCTTCAAAATGAGTTCATACTTTTGGATAAGAAAAGTCAGCACACAGATTAGTCAGTTTCACTCTCTGAAAAGACAGACAAATTTTAGGATAGCCAAGGCAAGAAGTCTGACTAGAACTATCATCAAATTCTATAGATGAATACCCAACAGAGGTTTTGTTTTTGCTGTTTGTTGATGAAGTACTTGTAGTCGTAGGATGTGGTCTATAATGATATTCTAGAAGAGAAATCTTAGAAATATCAGCTATTAAGACTGGTGAAAAGACAATTATTTAAGGGGTGGGTGATGATATCAGCTGGGCAGAATGAGTTAATAGCATTCCGGGTCACATCCATTTAAGGGAATACGATACAGTAGAGATCCCTCGTTGATTTTTTCCTAAAATTTTGATAGTAGGTCAATTTTAATGTGTACTTTCCAAATATGAAAAGAAAAAAGTACCTTCATGGCTTACTTTTTGAGATAATTTGGTTCGAAATTTGCATATTTGGAAGAAAATTCCCGAAAATTCATAAATAATGACTTTTAAAGAAAGTAACAATACTTTTGAACAAAAAGTCATAACTTAACCGGGTTCTTTGTAAAACGTTCCCTTGATCCATGGCATCAACATGCTGAAACAAGTTTAAGGTTAAACCAAATTATCATTTTCCGGATTTAGATTGATATATGCGAAATAAAGAAATTGACCATATTTTTGCGTCTTTTCGGAAGTGCAGAAAAAAATGATCGTTGATTTTTTCTTGAAATTTTGGCGGAGTGTTCTTGAAACAGTACTTGCTTGATTGCAAAAGAAAAAAATATGGGTCCATGTGCTTGTTTTTTCAATAAACGTCATACTGATATACCTTAATTTTTTACGACGTCTGTCAGCTGCATGGCGCTAAATTACGTTATATAAAGTTTTAATCGCACCAACGTCGTGTAATCATTCCCGCCGTACACGACTATGCTGTCAAGTATATGAAGAAGTTTTCCAAAGCCTTGATACTTATCATAAAAATTCATAAGATGGTTATTCGTAAAATCCGGCTAAACATTTGTGCTAAACATGAGGCTAAACATTTACGAAACGGAATTTGGACAGGAACCTTTTCATAATAATAAAAAAAAGGATATAAAAAAGGATCCCAGGTGATTACTTTGTCAGATGTGCGGCAAAACAGAAAAATCTTGTAGAAGTATACAGGTGCAGCTCCGTCCGACATTAGTTTTAAATTGCTTCATGTACCGAAAGAGCCTAGCCAACATTATTGCAAAGGCCCTAACATGGCAAAATGTGAACCAACTATAAATTAAGTGAGGTGACAAAACCTGTCAGCTTTAAAAGGCCCCGACATACTTGGATTTTTTTTCTTTTAACATTCAAAAGATAATCATCTTTCAAATTTAGATTATAAGGAGTACTTCTTTTGAGCTGTTTTGTGCGATTTCATGTCATAATTGCCTCAGTCGACTGAAAATGCAGTTGTAGTATAACATTTCATAGGAAGTACAGCAGCTAGTATTAGAGAATAATAATCAAGGATGTCTTTATCAATAGATAAGTTGCATTACCTTTCATACGGCGTAACTTTATGAATATTGGCGTACTTGTTTGTCTAGTAGTAGAGCTATATTGAAAACACTTTGTTTGTCCTTCTGTTCGATCGTCTAACTATAATTGTGTTACTTTTCTCAGAAACAATGCTACTGCTGCTCATCAGCTTGACAGTGACGAGTTTGAACGTGTGTACACTTTCTGATCTGTCTGTCTGTCTGCAATTAGTGTACATTTGTCGATACTTCAATTTATATCTCTCAATACATTGAAGTACAAAAGGGAGATGCTTATACAAATAAGAAGACGTGGTATGATTACTAATGAGGCAAATCTCAACCAGAGAACAAATGACAAAGACGTAAACGACTACAGGACATCGGACGGCCTTCAACAATGATTAAGACCCATACCGCATAGTCAGCTATGAAAAGACCCTACATAACAAATGCAAAACAACTCAAACGGGAAACTTACGGCCTGAGTTAAGTACAAAACAATGAAAAATACAAATATGATACATGTATACAATAACAAACGACACCATTGAATTGCAAGCCCTTTTAACAGCCTGTGAACGGACGTTTTCTTGTTTTGGTCTATAACATCCAGATTGATATACACAAAAAAATAAACCAATTAAACAAACTAACGTGTGACAATTCTGCATCTATTGGCAATAGTTTGCTTAAATTCAAAACAAAAACGACACCAATGTATTTTTTTTAAATCTTTTTTTTTTACACATATAATATCATATATTTTTAAAAAATCAATTAAACTCTGCAATTTTGTTTATGTACCAAGGCAAGTCCAGAACAGGATGAGAGACTTCTTTATTTATAATTTTATTTACGAATAAGGGTGTTGTACGACCTTGTCCCTCATGAGGGTCTCGCATATGCAGTCGGTTTTGTTATTTTATTGATTGTCTGTTAAATTCGGCCATACAACAATTCACCATTCAATTTGCAGTCTGCCCAATGCTATATACAAGAAGAAAAAAAATAAAAACAATTTTGATTCTGATTATCTTTCAATTAAAGATAGTATTATTGACTTCATTATCAATGAATGAAAATAAATGTTCTCGTCATGAAAAATATTGCACAGCTGTACCCCACGCCGTAGTAATGACTTTTGTGTATGGATTTCAAATCTTCCAACACTAGAACCGATTCGGCCACCCTACACGCCATATATTTTGTTAAAATTTTCTTATTAATCACGGATTCATACGTTTTCTCATTTCTTTTAGTTTCATTAAAATAACATGTTGATATCATAAATAATCAAATAAATATTTGACGCTGGGCGTTAAGCAGCTATTTTAAATAGATATAGGAAGATGTGGTATGAGTGGCAATGAGACAACACTCAATCCAGGTAACAATTTATAAAAGTAAACCATTATAGGTCAAGGTACGGCCTTCAACACGGATCCTTGGCTCACACCAAACAGCAAGCTATAAAGAAAAATTACTAGTGTAAAACCATTCAAACGGGAAAACCAACGGTCCAATCTATATAAAATCTATACTCATAATTAGCTATTGCAGCTTTTGTCATGTTTGTGCTGATGTCAAAACTAGCAGGTCCTTTTGTTCCGTAATGTGTCTTATTTGTTAAAATGTTATTCAGCATGTTACAGTTTAAGCAACGAATAGTAGGATAGCTCCGAAATCCTTACAATTTTTCTTTCTCTTGGTACGTTGAGCAGATTTCGTTTGGCCGTACAGTTTTGGCAGTTATTCAGTGCTTTTGCCAGACTAAAAAGCTCCGCAATTCTTCTTCTGTCTTTCCATTTTATACTGTCAGAACTCTCTTCTGTGTCTTTTACATTGTCTTCAATTCTTCATGCAAAGTTGTATTTGATTTATTTTTGTTCATCTCCAGTATTTCCTTTGATCTCACTGCTCTTCGGCGGATTTCGCCGTCTTTTAGAAACGGCATAGCCGCTTTTTTAGCAGGTACTTTTTTGAAATTCGCGCAACCTGATTATGACGTCAGTGAATATTCCGCGAAAACATGACTTCATTTAAAAAATGGAAAACAACACGTTTTATAATTTATTGCGTCCGAAGCGCTTTTCTGGATTTACCTTCATCAAGAACGCTCAAAGCCAAACATTTGAAATCCGAAGATGTATAAGTACCGAAAATCGTTGAAGAGCTTTATGTCAAAAATATCTAAAAGAAATAGCCAAATTCATCTAAAGCCAACTTTGCCTGAGGGAGTTGAAGCCTAAGTTTCATAATAATTTCAAAATTTATAAACAGACAATTTTAGTAAGTTTGTTAAATCATGTCAGTGCCGAAGCAACGTTGGAAATGTTAACGTTCTTATTAAAAACATCGCGAAATTACAACGTTGCGAAAACAACAGGTAAAGTTTTGAAAACATTATTATCTGCCCCTGCTACTGTATCGTATTCCCAATATGTCTACATAATGAAGGTCGTAAGTTAGATTCTGATACAATAGTAATATTAATTAACACTTGGAATAGATTGCATAAGAGAGTTTTATGGTGAAAATTATAACTTTAGCCGTACTTAACGACCTCGTGTGCTGTATTTAGATGAGTTATGTACAACATAATCTATATGTTGTCTTCACAGACTTGTGCATCTGCCGTAACACATTCTTACCTGTTTGTGTGCCTTTAGGGGCAAAACATTGCTAGAAATATCACAAAGTAAAGATATAATTTGTTACAATACATCCGATACCTGCAATGACTCATTTCGTTGTAAAGATGGTTGCGTAGATTTCCCTTCGGAGAGTTAAAGATACCAAACTTCTAAAAATTTACTCAACTTCCCGTGTAATATTACGGTAGCCGATAAGGGTAAGACAAATATTTATGTCGTAATAACGACATCGCTATATTATGTGGAAATAACGAAATCGCGACATATTTGTGGAAATAACGTCATCACTATGTCGTAATAACGACATAGGCTATGTCGTTATAACGACATATTTTGTGGAAATAACGACATCCCTATATTGTACTTACAACATTGTTATATCATTATTACGACAACCTTAGCATTGTTACTTTGTGAGCATTGAAACACTATGGGAAACAACATTTTCATAAATTATTTTAAAAACCACTTATCAGAATTGTTTAAAACACATGACCGCCAGGGGACTTTGAAAAGGTTCAAAATTTTCTTCTCAAGATCGCTAAAATGACTGAGTTTAAACTTAGTATAATTATACATTATGTACTTAGTATCTAGGTTCTTAAAAAAGAGTTGTTACATTTTGACCTGATCCGAAGTTAGATATGGCCGCCAGTGAGGGCAAAGTTTGTATCAAAACCCTATCGTAAACATATAAATTGTCTTAATGAGTCTGATAAATACTGAATTTAATTAAGCTTGATTAGTATTAAAGTTATTTACTCTACATATTACTTATTTCTGCACATAATAAAACTTCATTTCATAAACAAGTCTAATTGAACCCATTGGAATGGTGAACGATTCAGGCTCCTTGTTAGCCTTTATTTATATTTGGCATGTATGTAGATCACATCAGGAGTGTGTGTTTAGTACCCGAAGGCTGATGTGTGCTATTGCAATTGCTTGTCGTCCGTCGTCGTCTGAAGTTACCGTTTTATTTGAAGGAGTCAAAAATCGAATCACGTCTTTTGTTGAAGGAAACATTTAATACGGAAAAATCAAAATAACTTTCAAAGAATTTTGTACGGTAGTTTCAAAGGAGATTTAAAAAACACACTTACGACAGAAGACGACGGACAACAAGTGATAGCAATCACTCGCATACCACTTCGGGTACGAGACACAATTTTCTTATGTGATAGGTGAAGGTCAGGGGATCAATCAAGCTCGAGTATTAAGGCTCCAAAGTTTAACATAGGCTCCAATGGAAAAAGCTTTGGAAATCTTCCCCTTAAGAACTACCAGGCCACATTGGACTAATCTTATAGAATGAATGATCCTTAAATGATGAGGATTAAAATATAAAAAAGAAGATTTGGTATGATTGGTAATGATACAAGTTGAACTCTCCGCAAGAAACCAAATGACACAGAAATTAACAATTAAAGGTCAATGTAAGGCCTTCAACAATGAGAAAAGCCCATACCGTATAGTCAGCTATAATAGGACACGAAATGACAAATGTGATACAATTCAAACGAGAAAACTAACGGCCTATTTTATGTACACAAAATAAACGAAAAACAAATGTGTAACACATAAACAAACCACAACCACTGAATTACAGGCTCCTGACTAATTGGGACAGGCTGGTACATAAAACATGTGGCGGGGTTAAACATGTTAGGGGATCCCAACCCTCCACCTAAGTGTGTAGGAATAATTGTCCTGGGAAACATTGGCTAAGAGAACTTGGGTACAAAGTTTTGATAAGGCTTCAATGGGGAGAACGTTTGAAGAACCTAAGTAAGAACCAACAGTAGCAGTGCATTTATAATTTGCATTAAGCATCAGTAGGACTGAAAATGCAATTGTGTACAAATGCATGCGCAGGTACAGGGTCTGAGCACTAGGAGTCAAAAGTTTAAAAGTCTTTATTGGGAAAAGCTTAAAATTCATCTTCTTCAGAACCTTCAATGAAAATGGAGTCATAATTAACAAGTATCTGTGCATTCCAAACTTAACTAGAGGCTCCAAAGAGCCTGAATTGCTCCCCTATTTAACTGGGTCTCATTTGACTTCATTATAAAATAAAGTTCTAGTATGTGCAAGTAAATAACCTTAATTAAGCTTGATTTCATTTAGTGTTTATTATTTCAAAAAGAAGATGAATGTGTTTACGCTACAAACTTAGACCTCACTGACGACCACTACAATTTCCTTTCTCCACAAAAAGTGAAACGCTAAGAGTGTCGTTATTATGACATAGTGGTCCGGAGCCTGCAATTTAGTGGTTGCCGTTTGTTGCTAAGTTGCATATTTGTTTTTCGTTCATTTTTTGTACATTAATAAAGCCGTTAGTTTTCTCGTTTGAATTAAATTGTTTAACATTTGTCATTTCGGGGCCTTTTAAAGCTGACTATGCGGGGGATTTTCTCACTATTGAAGGCATTATGATAACCTTTAGTTGTTAATTTCTGTTAATCTCTTGGCAATCATATAACATATTCTTTTTTATAAATAGCGATGTCGTTATCACGACATAAAGATGTCGTTTTCACGACATAGTGATGTCATTTTTACGACATAATGATGTCGTTTTTACAACATGCTATGTCGTAAATTATTTTTTCGAATGACCCTTATCGGCTTCCGTATGATATTAATCGAACTTCATTTAAGATTTTTTTTGGGACTTTGAGATGAAGATGTGAATGACGTATTCATATAAATCAGACTCCCTGGCAGATCCAGCTCTAATCCACATACAAGTGCTAATCTGCCCTAATCGTAATTGATGGAATAAAGGCTTATTTCAAGTACATAAAGGACCAATGTTCAGAGCTTGTATAGACAAATAAGTGTTTGTCGTCTGATATGCGTCTCTTGGCATCTATCTATTTTTTGGCTTTATGATCGTTAAAACTTTTCTTTTTGAAATACATCTAAAATGATTATCGTTGTTCATAAATATCATAGAACTTTATCAAAACTATTTTCACATATTTCTCTTATGGTTGAAGCATTTTTACGTTCCCTTTAGATCTTAAAGACCAAACAGCCTATTCATTTCTACCAGTGATTTTTCCTTAAAATTTTGTGTAAAGGTAATTCATGACTTGAGGAACAAAATATGATGAAAAAAATTGAGGGTCACCGACTTAGTTTTGTCACTATAGCAACCTCAGTTTCGTGTTTTCCCGAATTTTAGCATAATATTTGCTGGTTATCTAAACTCTCAAAAAATCCTTTATATCAAACCTACAAGCATAATTCTTGTTTCACGTTAAACAGTAGATGTTTATCTATCAAATACATGTTCAAAAGTTTAAGCCTCATATTGTTTTGATCTTTAAAAATATGATTTATTTCATTCCCGCCAAAAATAAAACGTAAAAATGAAAAATGTTTCCAGTATCAAAAAATATCTACCAGTGATTTCTTTATAATAATTTCAAGAAGGAAAGTGCCACGTGTACTCTTCAAAATAAAGCCAAAAAAAGTGTATGTCACCGACCTTTCAAAAAAGTTATGAGCAATTTTCATGTTTTTTTCTTGTTCGTTTTGAAGAAAAGAGTTGTCTTTCTTCAGAACATCGCATCTGACGTCATAGTACAAACTTCCCTTGCTGGCGCACTTTTTGAAAAAAAAATCGCAAATTGGACGTTTGAAACCCACATTTAAATTTCCAAGAATAACAACTCTATTTACCTACTTAATTATCCGGTAATACAAGAGATTAAATGCATGTGTCAGTATTAGATCTTATGATGTTGTTGCCGCACAATATTTACCTTCAGAAACCCCATCCGTCGGAATGGAAAATTGTTTGAAATAACCTTTCTCGCCGCTTTTGTTAGGAAAGTCTGTTTTTGTCCTCTGTCCCTCATTAGCAAAATTATTGAAAATAAATGAAAGATGGCACTGGCTAACTACAGAGTATTTGACTATATCAGACTATATGTGTGTGTTTTTGTTCGCGTCAATTTCAGAAGTTTGCCGTAACGAACTCATTTGCTACTGTTGACAGACGGACACACAAAAGCATGGACGGACTTCTTTATGCCATTATATTTCCCGACTAAGACGAACGTATAGAAATTATTCCATCTAGTTTGTGAAGTCATTATTTCTGAATATTTAAGATATAGGGAAATTAAAATTATAGGTATAACATATAAATTAAAGTTTTTGATTTTAAAACGTTATACATCTATCATGAAATACAATCCCTGTTATAACTACCTCACATGACGATGTTTTGAAAAAACGAGACAGTAAATATAAAATACAAAAAGTTTTTAATTCAAAAATTAATTTAGAAATCATTTTCTGTTGAAAACTACAAAGTTAGATCCAACAGGATAAAATATTATAAATCTAAATTGCTAATTTTGTAAATTTAAAAAAAAGACAAGGTTGTTGCCGGAATTGAAAATCGAAATTTGTTTTCAATCTTTCCAGTCATAGTTTTAGGTAAATGAAAGGGAGAGATTTTATGTTGGATATTATTCTTGGAGCAATTGTTTTTGTCATAAGTTAAATTTACAACTATTTTATATGTTTTGTTTAACAGCTAATTTCCTACTGCATGTAGGGTAAAACTTTGGTTAGCTTCCTTGCTTTGTTTGTATAAATGTTTATTCAAGCTTTGTAATTAAGATTGACATCTTCATATATAGGTATGTTAACCTGTATATATATTAATGCAATTGAACATTAACAAAATATACCAACAAAGCAAGCAACTAACTAAAGTGATGATCTACATACAGTAGGAAATTAGCTGTAAGCTTCAGTGAGATCAGGCGAAATGTTTATCATTTCTTCTTAAGACAAATTGAAATGAAACAAATGACAAACGACAATGACCCTTTGTCATAATTATAAGATTTTGTCAAATAAGCAGTATAAATAAATTTTAACTTCAAGATCGGACATTATTCTACGAGAATCATCCAGACATTAGTTACATGCATACATTGCCAGTATGTCAAAACTTCTAGGAATAATTTTTTATCGGCCTGACCTTCTGAATACTCAATTTTAAATTTTTTTTTTAAATTGACATTAAAATTTGAAGGATCAAATCATAGGAAACATGTGTATTTTAAAAGTTTTAAGTTGATAAGACTTCAACTTCACCAAAAACTACCTTGACCAAAAACTTTAACCTGAAGCAGGACAGACGGACGAACGAACGAACGAACGAACGGCCACACAGACCAGAAAACATAAATTGGACATAAAAATAACTTTCACCTATCTAATAACTCCGGTAACCTGTACACAATCGGCGCAAATGAAAGACAAAATGAAAGAATAAAAAAAATGAATTGCAGATCGCCGCAAAAAAGTAGAGATCAAAAGTTATATTTTATTGTTTTTATTAGAACGAAGGTTAAATATAGTGTAGTATCTTTTGTGTCCATTTGTGTTAAATTTCCACAAGATATCAGCTCGACGCTTAATTCCTCTTTACTTGGGAGACGTATTTTTAAGCGTACACCATGTTGGAATCCGTCAAAAACGCGAAATAGGACGTTATAATTTGACGTTTTTTTCATTGCTAGAAACAACGTCATAGAGCTTTTATGTCACTACCAAGTTGCGCTAGATGATGCGCATAAACAATAGGCTGTTTGGTCTTTAAGTAGAGTATATATAGATTGACGATATTATAGTTTACACAATTTCTACCTCATAGTTGTACATAGTTTATAAACCAATGACTTATCAAAAATTATAAACGTTGGTCTTTGGATACAATTTATTTGTCTAGAAGTGGTTATTGATACAGATATATCACAATAAAATTAGTTAAAATTAACTAGTCTTATATCTATTTATTAGAGCAGAATATATATCCCCTAGCCAAACAAGACTGCCGAGGCAATGAGTTTGAACAAGTGGGTGACCGCAATGCGTATTTTATCAAATTTGACTTTTTTCCAAGTTTAGGACGAAATTTTCGGACTTTAGGACTGCTTATCACGGAAATTCGTTGTCCTCCCGTTTAGTATTCCATAGCTATTTAATAGAGCAGAGTCTATAATCCTTAGCAGACAGAAATGTCGAGGCAATAAGTATGAACAAAGGGGTGACCCCAATGCATATTTTATCAAAATTGACCTTTTCCCGTGCTATGGACGAAATTCTCGGCCTTTACGAATGCTTACCAAAGAAATGATTTACCCTCACATTGTAGTACTATCCAATGTCTATTCATTGGTGTGGCCTCTATAATCCATTGTCATAAAGAATGACCTTTACAATGGGTCAAAATGGATGCCCCAAATGCGTATTTTTTGGAATTTGAATTTGTGTAAAATTGAGAATTGAAATGGGGAATGTGTCAAAGCGACAACAACCCGACCATAGAGCAGACAACAGCCGAAGGCCACCAATGGGTCTTCATTGTAGCTAAAAGCTCCCGCACTCGGAGGCGTTCTTCAGCTGGTCCTAAACAAATATGCATACTAGTTCAGTAATAATGGACGTCATACTTAACTCCGAATTATAGACAAAAAACTAAAATTAAAAATCATACCAGACTAACAAAGGCCAGAGGCTCCTGACTTGGGACAGGCGCAAAATGTGTTTTGAGAGACCCCAACCCTCCCTTATACCTTTAGCCAATGTAGAAAAACAAACGCACAACAATACACACAGTAAAACTCAGTTTAAGAGAAGTCCTAGTCCGATGTCAGAATATGAAACAAAAGAAAATAAACAAAATGACAATAATACATAAATAATATAAAAAAAGAAGATGTGGTATGATTGCCAATGAGACAACTATCCACAAAAGACCAAAATGACACACACATTTACAACTATAAGTAACCGTACGGCCTTCAACAATGAGCAAAGCCCATACTGCATAGTCAGCTATAAAAGGCACAACAGACTTCTAGCAGTTACTGACATGCCAGCTCCAGACCTCAATTAAACTGATTGAAAGATTTTGTCTTCATCATGTAAATATCAGGCACGATCCTTCCTGCCAGGGGTTTAGTATTAAACCATCATGAAATATATGAGAAGAACATAACCTGTGTCATGCCAACAAATGATTTTAGAATTAATGTGTTTAATTCCGATCCAAAGACCCTATAAAATATCCATATTTCGAACGAAATTCTTGGCCTTTAGGAATGCTTCCCCCAGAAATTATTTCCACTTTCGCTGTTCTACTATCCAATAAATAGCTGTTTTTAAGAGCAGAGTCTATAATCCCTTGCAACACAGAACTTCCGAGGCAATGAGTTTGAATAAGTGGGTGAACCCAATGAGTATTTTTAACTTGATAATCATGAGGACAGGGAAAAAATGCTTACTAATGGTATTGTCATTCGAAAGAAGCTGATTCAAACTTACGCCAGAAATCCTATGGTAGCTAATAATGAAAATCCATCAAACATTTGGGTGAGAGTAAAAAATATACCCTGCTCAGCGGATGATGGACAAATCCAAAGAGCATTAGAAGAGAAGAACTGTATTGTACACAAAATAAATAGGGAGAGGTTAAGAGTTGATGGGCGTCTAACAAACTGTCAGACCGGTGATCGCTTTGCTATTTGTGATCCTATCCCCACACCATTACCAAAAACTCTTCTTATTGGCAAATATAGAGCTATAGTTCTCCACAAGGGCCAAGAAGACACTCAGAAAGCAGTCAAATGCAACAAAAGTCTACAAGAGGGGCATAAGCTTTTTGAGTGTCCAAATGACTGGGTATGCAGAACTTGTGGAGGCAGTCGACATAAATCAAATTACTGCACTACTTGTCCGAATGACTGGTTGTGTCAAACTTGTGGCAAATCCGGTCATACAGCCCAATACTGTAATGCTGAAACTGTCTCCTCCAGTGAAGACAGCCAATCAGACTCCGATTCTGATTCTGACAACAAATCTAGTCATCAGCCTGATCAGGAAAACAGAAATTATACTAAACACCAATCTCCAGATCTGTCGAATTCTAAAAACAGATTTACATTCAACAAACAAATACATGTTGCAAGTGAAACAGCAGAGAAACAAGACAATAACAATCAAAACAATCAATCAAAAGAAAATCCGAAAGCTTCTGATACATATTCTACAGACGAAAAGAGGCAGGTTAGAAAAGCTAAACGACAAAAAACCCAAAAAGACAAACAACACCGTTCTTCTGGTGATCAGCAAAGAATGGATCACTTCTTAAAGGAAGCTTTTCGGACACCTTCTCAAAAACCCAATGATGAGACAAGAACACGAAATAAACAAAATGCAACCACCCCTACTGATGAGCTGCATGCAAGAGAGGAACCTGTGAAAAAAACTAAATCCTAATTTCCTCTAAAAAAATATCAAAAAAAATCAAAAAAACAAAAAACATTTTCTATAAAATATGTTTTTAATTTTATTCAAATTGTATATATATTTTTGTTTACTTTTTCATGTAACTATAGACTGTGTGTATAATGTTAACATAAACATAATTTGTGAGTGTGATGTCTATATAACAGATAGAATACATTCAAAGAAGAAAAATTTAAATACAAGTACATGTAAAGAGTTATTTAAAAATATGGTAAATATTTCAAATACAGATAAAAGTCTATATGAAGACTGTTTAGAATGTAAAAGTAATCTTTTGAATAAAGAGACAAAAACAAACACTGTTTATAAGTCGCTTGAAACTGGTACGGCATTCATGAACTGTAAAAGCATCAGCATCACTTTAAAATATTTTGTTGAAATGTTCAATATAATTCACTTAATATATGGATCTCAGTTCGGCAGTAAACTAATTCAATTTTATAGTTCTAAGTTTGGGATTAATATACTGTCAAGGTCCATTCTTCTAGTATGTCTATTTATAAATTTCCATAAATGGTTAAAATCGATATCAGTTACATGTAGAATATCAATTTCACAAAATAATGATGTATCCACACTATATTGTAATGTAAATCCTGTATATGATGTTTCAAATATAAATACTCCTAGAATTATTCATTTGTTTACATTCCATATCATGCACACGTTGACTGTAAAAATAATTCAGGTAGTCGTTAACTCATACAAGGTCAACACATCAATCTTTGATGTTGAATCTGAAAAAGATAAGAAGATTTGTTACAAGGTAGAAGGTAGCATATTATATATAAATACCGTAAGTGTCAATTTTAACATCAAAATAATTACACTTCAAAACTATCTAAATCCGGTACATTTCAATTACCTATTAAGGTCAAGTAACAGTAAATGAACGCCGTCTAGCGGATTCCGCGAAATATTGTGACGTTTTGTACGAATTACGTCCCTTTGACCAGATTTTGCAATGTTAAAATTGCACCCGGCGACTTTTCGATGGGACAACGTCAATGGTAAATTTGACGGAAAGTATGTTAATTCTAGGAGAATGAACTTGTTTTTGTAAAATTAAAAATTGAAAATGAATATGAAAACAGTCCTGAAGACGAACTTCAAAATGAAAATCAGGACGTAGAGTGGTAGAGATTGGATATCTGCCGACCAGTTAAAACAAGTGTGAAAACTGTTGCTCACTACTATTTCTACATAATTTTGATGAGAAAAAACAGTGTGGTCTCGGAAGTATTCTATATGTAGTATGTCAAAACTGTCCTTTCAAAAACCCTATATTCAATGGGAAAAGACATCGTCTAGCAGTAATAAGCAGAAAGGGTGCAAGTTTGGGACATTAATACTAAAGTTAAAACTAAAAATAGATTTAACCTTTCACAATGCTATATATAGATCTATAAATAACCTGGTATTTATCTGGGTCATGATCAAGCTCGATAAACAAAACTTCTGTTGGCATTTAAATGTTTTTTTTAGAACTGTTTTCTATAACAACAAATAATTTTTTCATGTAACTATAGACTGTGTCTATAATGTTAACATAAACATAATTTGTGAGTGTGATGTCTATATAACAGATAGAATACATTCAAAGAAGAAAAATTTAAATACAAGTACATGTAAAGAGTTATTTAAAAATATGGTAAATATTTCAAATACAGATAAAAGTCTATATGAAGACTGTTTAGAATGTAAAAGCAATCTTTTGAATAAAGAGACAAAAACAAACACTGTTTATAAGTCGCTTGAAACTGGTACGGCATTCATGAACTGTAAAAGCATCAGCATCACTTTAAAATATTTTGTTGAAATGTTCAATATAATTCACTTAATATATGGATCTCAGTTCGGCAGTAAACTAATTCAATTTTATAGTTCTAAGTTTGGGATTAATATACTGTCAAGGTCCATTCTTCTAGTATGTCTATTTATAAATTTCCATAAATGGTTAAAATCGATATCAGTTACATGTAGAATATCAATTTCACAAAATAATGATGTATCCACACTGTATTGTAATGTAAATCCTGTATATGATGTTTCAAATATAAATACTCCTAGAATTATTCATTTGTTTACATTCCATATCATGCACACGTTGACTGTAAAAATAATTCAGGTAGTGGTTAACTCATACAAGGTCAACACATCAATCTTTGATGTTGAATCTGAAAAAGATAAGAAGATTTGTTACAAGGTAGAAGGTAGCATATTATATATAAATACCGTAAGTGTCAATTTTAACATCAAAATAATTACACTTCAAAACTATCTAAATCCGGTACATTTCAATTACCTATTAAGGTCAAGTAACAGTAAATGAACGCCGTCTAGCGGATTCCGCGAAATATTGTGACGTTTTGTACGAATTACGTCCCTTTGACCAGATTTTGCAATGTTAAAATTGCACCCGGCGACTTTTCGATGGGACAACGTCAATGGTAAATTTGACGGAAAGTATGTTAATTCTAGGAGAATGAACTTGTTTTTGTAAAATTAAAAATTGAAAATGAATATGAAAACAGTCCTGAAGACGAACTTCAAAATGAAAATCAGGACGTAGAGTGGTAGAGATTGGATATCTGCCGACCAGTTAAAACAAGTGTGAAAACTGTTGCTCACTACTATTTCTACATAATTTTGATGAGAAAAAACAGTGTGGTCTCGGAAGTATTCTATATGTAGTATGTCAAAACTGTCCTTTCAAAAACCCTATATTCAATGGGAAAAGACATCGTCTAGCAGTAATAAGCAGAAAGGGTGCAAGTTTGGGACATTAATACTAAAGTTAAAACTAAAAATAGATTTAACCTTTCACAATGCTATATATAGATCTATAAATAACCTGGTATTTATCTGGGTCATGATCAAGCTCGATAAACAAAACTTCTGTTGGCATTTAAATGTTTTTTTTAGAACTGTTTTCTATAACAACAAATACAACTAACTACTATGAACATTAAAAATCTTCATATTTGTTCATTAAATTGTCAAGGGTTAGCAAAGAAGGATAAACGCTTTAGACTATACACATGGTTTAAACAACAAAAGTGTGACATTTTAATGGCACAAGAAACCAATTTTTCAAAAGATATTATAACGAAAATTAATAATGAATTTCATGGAAAACACCATCACAGTTTAGGCAAAACAAATTCGAGAGGTGTTTCTTTTTTTATACGCAAAACACTCGATTTTAAAATAATAAATGAATTTTGTGACAATGAAGGAAGAATAATTTTAATTAATTTGGAAATTCAAGATAAGATATTTACTTTATTAAACTTGTATGCACCAAATGAAGTCCACGCAAGGAACACATTCTTTAAAAAAGTGCAAGGTTTAATTGAAGAGCACAGTCTTGGTGCATTAATTGTAGGAGGAGATATGAACGACCGTCTATCTAGTTTAGATACAAAAAATCAAAATCTTCATAAAAAGTTTAAAAAACCAGTAAATAATCTTAAACAGGTAATTAAAACAAATAAACTGATAGACATTTGGAGGCTATTAAATAAAACCAAAAAACAATATACATGGAAAAGAAAAAATTCTACAAATGAGGCAAGTAGAATTGACTTTTTTATAATAAGTTCACAAGTACGCATGCTGACTAAAGCGACACCTACCGGAAAATATATTTTCGGTTCTCTCGAGAGTTTACCACAATATGACGATGAAGTACAGTGTGTACCTAATAATTCCCGCCAATTTTTACATTATTGAAATCTAAAATACAGTAGACTTCCGAAAAACAGAACATTTATGGTAACACCCGAGAGTGCCAAAAATATGTACTTTAGTACTTTCATTTTCAAATTTAGGGCCTCGATTCGTTCTATTTCAGAAATGTTGAGTTTGTTTTAAGGATTACAATAGTTGTAGAGGTTACTTAAGGTAATAAATATATGTCATTGAAGAGATAATTCAAGTGGGAACAGATTTATTCAGGTCACAAAGTAAGTGAAAGTCTTAGAAAAATTTTACAGCAATAATTTGAAGCATTGTCGCAATTGAGCTTCCTCCCTTGTGTTTTTTTAGGGGTTCGTATGGATAGTAAACCCGGCAATTGTAACAAGCCCCTGTGGGTCAATAGCTCCTTCTTTGATCTCTTCAATATATTTCATTATTACTTACCAGAAATATTTGATTATTATAAGTTTAGAAATTTACACATTTGATAAGTCACTTGACGACTGCAATAAATTACTCACCACTTCATGAAATTATTCGTCTAGCCATGAGGTCGACCATGCTTGATCATTCCTGGGGCGTGTTTTTTTGTTCTTCGGTAGTGAGCCAGAAGAGGTCCATTTCTATTTTTTTGCATTGGGAAGATCTTCTGGCTCTCTTCCACCTCTTCTTTTTAAATAGGTGGTTTAGACAGCAGAGGCACAAAACAAACATGGCGTCGTTTATTCTAAATGACATTCATAAATTAATTAATGAAGATATACTAGAATGTGAGCTTTGTTATAAACGTTTTTATGGTATGACAGCCTTAGTAGGACATATCTGTAGGACGATAAGCTGGATGAATATAAGAACTACACGGACAGTAACAGTTAAGGGACAACTCTTTGAAATTCTAGAGACGGGATTTTGATTCTTCTTTAGGTACAGAAAACCATCAACATTTTGAAGATTACTTTCCGGCGCATGCCTGATTGAGGTTGCTAGTTCATTTCAATTTTTCTTTTATTTATTAAACTTTACAATTTTATTGAACTTTTAATTTTTTACATTTTCTTTATTATATTTTCATTAGTGATTAACGCTAATTTCAATACTCATGATTGGGCTAGTAGTCAGTTTAAATCAATAGATGAGGAATGAAGAAGGAAATAGGACATCATTATTCATTTTAATTTGTCGCTAATCATGCCTATTTTTGTTTTGCTCTTACCAGGCAACCATATTCATAAACGAAAATCTCCTGTCCCCCATCCCAACAAATAAATAAATATCAGATGTTTTTTTCTTATTTAACACAAAATTGATGCTAATTTTTAACGCCCAGTGACAAATACTTCATGCATGTTCAGGAAAACACGAGAGAAAAAGTCGGGTATATAATATAAAAACGAAGAGATGTGATCTGATTGCTGATGACGCAACTATCATAATATGAAGTAGTGAATGAAAGCAATAATAGGAAACCGTAAGGACTTCAACAATAAATAAAAAAAACCGATACTGTAAAGCCGTTTATAAAACGCCATGAAAGTGTGAAACAATTCAAACGATAAAACTAATACGGCCTAATTATACAAAACAAAACAATTTGAAAAATACCAAATATGAGTTGAGACATGAACCAACGACAAACACTAAACTACATGCTCCTGACTTGGGACAGGTTCATAAAGAATATGACAGAAGTTGATTATATAAAAACGAAGATGTGGTATGATTGCCAATGAGACAACTCTTCACAAGAGACCAAATGATACAAAAATTAACAGCCATAGGTCACCTGACCATACGGCTTTTAACAATAAGCAAAGCCAATACCACATAGTGAGCTATAAAAGGCCCCGAAATCACAAATGTAAAACAATTCAAAGGAGAAAACTAACGGCCTAATTAATGTATAAAATAAAGTGAACGAAAAACAAAGAAGTAACACAGCAACAAACGGCAACCACCGAGTTCCTGTCCCAAGTCAGTAGCCTGTAAGTCAAGTCACTGACTTACAGGCTACTGACTTGGGACAGGCACATATATACAGAATGTGGCGGGATTAAACATAGTAGCGGGATCCCAACCATTTCCTATCCAGGGACAGTGATTTAACAGTACAACAACTTGTTTGTGAGCGCTCGATCCTCCTCGAAGCTGAAACAGTAGTGTAGCAGTACAATATAAGAACAACCTGTGCAAATCAGTTGCAATTTGATTAACTGAAAAGATCGGCACGAGATACTCAAAAGAAACCGGCCAACTAACATTAAGACTATAGACTCAAAACATCGAACAAAGAGTATTTGCAATTACTGGAAGTTTGTTCAAAGCTAGTTGCAACTAGTTCTGAAATAAATCTTGTTCTCCCAGACTGAAGTATCAATCAGTACACAACCAACTGTTAAAATTTATTAAAAAGAAAAGTATAGGAAACGTCTGGTTTACGTTGCATACTAACATATGGATCGATATATAATGAAAGCATTTGAAAAGTGGTAGTCCGAAGGTTTTGACCATCGAAATTTTGCATTAGAAATAATAGTTAGGACCTGAGGAGATTTTCTTCAAGGACCACCAGAAAAAAATGATTTTGAGAACTTCCTGAAAGCTTTGCTTTATACAAAAATAATCCAGTTCGGTTACTTTAAAAAATAAATAGATAGACTAAGATGTCCTTTTTACAAATTGATCCGAGTCATATTCCAGACAAATATTAACGAATTCTTGTGCAGGATAAGATTGTTCTTAAAAATCAAATAGTGGGGGATAAAGCCTGATTTGTTTAGCAACATTGAATTGAAGAAAAGCATAAAGAAAATTGTAACGAACAGAGCACAATTTTACAGTCATGTCTACTGGACGTATCTTAATTTTCTTAAAAAAATCGTAAACTTCATTTAATTCATCCAACATAACAAGAACCTGCTGTATTCGACGGCAATTAATTTTTTTTATTTTATTGATCTTCCGTAGAATATCTCCAGAAGAGGGTCCAGATTCATTTTTTTGAACTCTTCACCAGAAGACATTCTGGAGATGTACAGAAGAGACCAATAAAACACGCCCCTGATCATTCTACTTTCCGTTAAACTAGTTTTATACAATCAAAACAAATGACGGACAAAAATCCGACTTTTTGGTTTTTTTTTATTATAATTTCTTTCTTATATGATTGTTTATATATAGGATCACTGTCTGAATAATATGTATGTATTGTGTGCTCGTATGAATACTTTGTAAAATGCAACTAACAAAAGATATAAATATAAAGTATATTTTGCTAATCAAATCCCCTGGTTTTATTAGCAATTAACAACACAGGGAGGAACCTTAGCGTCATTGTTGTAGCGCTAAGGGACATTGTTCACAACCAGGAATGAAATAAAATATTTATAGTTGAAAAAAAAAAAAAAAAAAGAGTATTTTTAACAAATTTGTCTTTTTTTCCGTGTAATGGACGAAATTGTCGGCCTTAAAGAATGCATAGCCCAGAAATGCTTAAACCTCACTTTGTAGTACCATTCAAAAGCTATTCATTAGGGCAGCGTTCATAATCCCAAGCCATGACGAACTACCGAGACTGGGTGCCCATAATGCGTGTTTTATCGAATTTGGCTATATTAACAAGTTTCGGACGAAATTTTTAGCCTTTAAGACTGCTAACTCCATAAATTCGTTTTCATCCCGATGTACAAGTATCCAAAATCTAATAAAAAGAGCAGAGTTCATAATCTTAAGTAGACAGAACTGTCGAGGTAATGAGTTTGAACAGGAGGGTTACTCCATGCGTATTTTATTAAATTTGACTTTCTTTTCGTGTTACGGACGAATTTTCGGCCTTTGAAAATGCTTACACAAGAAATGCTTTACCCTTACATTGTAGTCTATTTCATTAGCTGTTCATTAGTGCGGCGTTTATGATCCCTACCCATTAAGAACAATGTGGACAATGGGTCAGAAAGTAGATGCCCTCAATGCGTATTTTATCAAATTTGGCTTTATTTCCACGTGTCGGACTTTATTTTCGGCCTTTCGGAATTCTTATCCAAAACATTATTTGCCCTCCCGTTGTACAAGTATCCAATAGCTATTTTTTAGAGCAGAATCTTTAATCTCAAGCCATACAGAACTGCCGAGGAAATGAGTTTGAACACGTGGGTGATCTCAATGCGTATTTGATCAAATTTGAACTTTTTTCAGAGTTACGAAATTTTCGGCCTTTAAGAATGCCTACCCCAGAAATGCTTTACCCTCATGTTGTATTACTATTTAATAGCTATTCACTAATGCAGCGTTTATGATCCCTACCTATAAAGAACTATGACTATAAGACAATGGGTCGGAAAGTGGGTGCCCCCAATGCGTATTTTATCGAATTTGGCTTTATTTCCATGCCTCGGACGAATGCTTACATGCTTTGCCCTCCTCTATCCAATAGCTAATCACTAGACCAAAGTCTTTAATCCCGGGTGACCCCGTGCGTATTTTATCAAGTTTGACTTGCCTTGCTGATAATTGTTGCGATTGAAAGGGCAATGACTCCAAAAGGAGTTGTCAGACGATTTCCGCCATTTGTCTCATCTTGCTGATCTTTTTTTTTACTAGCTAAGTTTCTATCTATCGATTATACTTTTTAAGATACATGTACATGGCAAAATGGAAAAATAGATGAAAAAATATATAAACAATTGGTAGAGTTCAACATTCTCAACATGTTTGTTCCCGTCAGATGTTCTCTATTTGTAAAAGTATTCAAAATGATAGAAAAAAATGTATTTTACCACTATGTTCTATTTCATGTCATATCGATCAGCTTGGTCTTTATGCGGTGTCATCAGCTTCATTTTAAAGACTAGATATCCATATGATAGTTGATGCCAACTTTTGTTAAATTTTGCCCAGAGGAGAGATATTTTGGAAATTTTTAACAAAAATGACGGACGACGGACTACGGAAATCTATTGATTAGAAAATCTTACTTGTCCCTTCGGCTGAGATGGGCTATAAATAAAGATGCATACCATAAGAATTAAACACCTGTGTTTGTATAACTCACCTGGTAAAATTTTCGCCAATTTGCTAAAAAGAAATTTTATATGCACATTCTTTAAAAATACTCTTTGAGTTGCTGATCATATTTTTATTTATCGTTTTAACCTTTGACATACTAAATTATCTTAAAACAGCCTACACTGTAAATAAAATCCAAGTGAAACACACAATATTTCTAGGGGTGTAGGACTCCAATGGAATTGTCAAATTTTCTTAGTTGATAGAGCTTGTCGTGCAGATCCCTTTGGCAGATTACAATTTTATCCTAGCTTCTAAATGTTAAAAAAGAAGTGTGCTCTATTCTCTTTAGATCCTTTGAAAAATGAACACTGTTGTAGTTTGTTTGACATTGTGGTATTTCAAAACGGTTACTCGGGTAAATTGTTGTTAATTGTTTAGTGTTTTGCCTTTGGAGAGGATGAAACATTTCACTAAAACTAGATGTATTTCATGTCTATATGTATTATTGACATGACGAGATGCATGTCTTTAAACGACATCAGTGATGGTTACGTCCATTAATGTCCTGTGGGTGTGTTGATATTTATTCTATTTATGTCGGAAATAATTTTTTTCAGAATAAGCTAGTTTGGACAGTGATGCGTTCATAACAAACACCCTCCTTTATTTCGCTTAAGTATAATATGTATATAAAAAAGGTTCTTTGTATGAGAGACGTTTTTGTTGTGTATTTAAATATGTTTAAATACTTGTTGATGTTATTTTACGGTCTAGTAACCAACAAAGAATATGCATTTGTATTTGTATAAACATAGTCCTATTGAAATATTAACTTCCTGGTTGTGTGTTTCGTTATGAAGGGAGAAGTTGTAGCTGTCGTTTTACTCTTTTTGAATGTTCATTTATTCGAAGCTGGTAGGTAAATCTGTATTTTTTGTCAGAACTTGTTTATCATTGTACAATTTAATAACGATTCTCATTACCGAGTGCTACACCAATTTGTCGTAGTATAT
This sequence comes from Mytilus galloprovincialis, assembly GCA_037788925.1. Taxonomy (NCBI): domain Eukaryota; kingdom Metazoa; phylum Mollusca; class Bivalvia; order Mytilida; family Mytilidae; genus Mytilus; species Mytilus galloprovincialis. The sequence continues at coordinate 2,010,165 of JAWDJN010000025.1, read as the reverse complement.
AACTTTTTTTTATATAAGGACTTTAATTAGACATTTGCGGAAACTGTCATACACCTACGATTAACATTACAATGACAATTGAATGTTTGAATGTAGTATTTCAATCTTGGGTCATCTCAAAGTAAAAATAGTACCCGTCTTTCCATTACAAATGCTAACTCGTACGTTTTTCTATAGGTGAACAGCAGTGTTTTTAAGAAAATTAAATAGTAATGTGTTTTCATTAATTATTGGACATGATGTTATCCATTTTGAACATGCAATAACTTTATGTAGTATGATAGAATGGACAAATATATTAAAAAAAATCCATGAGACATGCCCACAAATGTTAAATATTAAGACAAAGTCATACAGTTTCCCTTGTTTAAATAGAACGAGGGTGTAACGTATATTGGTGTAAAAACATCCTCCATTCTTCATTCATTTCACTTGCCATTTGATTTCCTTTTATTAATTGCAATACTCATAGAAGAAAACCCTATATTAATACTGAACGAATAACAATGAGATGAACGATCAAGAGTTGTTGACGTATTTTCTAAACTATGTTGAAGTCCTTCCTTTAATCACAAAGTGATTAAAAATTGTTCTAGAGTTGTCTCTCTTTGTCTGTTGTTAATTGTAATTCACACGTACCGAAATTAAAATACAACCGGCTTTCAGTATATTAATATAAATGTAAACTCATTTGCGTAGAGGTTTTTCATTTATAACTTTTACAACTGATACCAAAAAAATCATTCTAATTACACAGTCTATTACACCAACTAGTATTTACATTTTCATTACTGGAATATACATTTTTACTTTGTGGAAATTGGCTACAGAGTATTCTATATTTTGTTGAGGCGCCTGGGTGACTAACGATTACCTATATACATGTATACACAATACTATCAGCTGACGTATGTTAGCATAGGGTCATACAACTCCTAGTAGTGAAACACGGATACACCACCACCTACCATGGGGAGTGACCAGGGAAACACTCGTATTACCAATGTTCCATTCATTAGTCCCCCCCCCCCTGTTGGCAGGTATTGGCCTCCCCTCTATAAGATGAGGTGGAGGAGGTCAGAGTTATCCATCTGTAGACCCCATAGTTACCAATAACCACATTTTCCAAAACTTCAAATTGTAGAACTTGTCAGGCCCAGAGCAAGGCCGAGGGGAATAATCCCCCAATCACTACCAGTCTATCGGGACCGCGACATGAGAGCCCAAGTCAGCTACCAAACCTGATTAGGGTTCTCACTTCCACAAAATTTTCATTATTGAAGCATTGGAAAAGATGATTTTGTTGTGCGTAGGAAACACTCAACCCCCCCCCCCCTTTTCCTTGTATATTATTTAAGAAATCCTGATTTCTAGATTGTGATAATGAGTTCCATCTGTTCTGTATAAAAACACTAACTTGCCCTATTGTTCTCATGTAAAACAGCTTTCCCCCCTTTTTCTACTACAAAGTTTTTGACCACTGAATTCACTTTTTTTCTTCTCTGCATGTTCGATTATTGCACCCGCATTCAAATAAAGCCTGATAACGTAGTATAGAACATTTTACATTTTCAATTAAACCCTTCCCTGTCAATTAAAAAACTTTCAAATCATTAGCTCCACAGTAAATAATAACTCATTTAGGAGAAGGTAAACATTTTCTTTTTTGCATCCAGTAGAGAGTCCAAATCTTTAATCTGTAAACCAGGTTGCACAATCCAGTATGTTGTTACACCTTTGGACTACAGTCCCAGGTTGGTCCTACCATATTTCTTCGCATGTCTTCGCCTCTAGCTACATTGGCCCATTGAACAAGGGAACTTCCAACAATCCATAAAATCTTGGGACATGTGAAAACTTGTCGCTTGTTAGCCTTTTGAAACCAGAAAAGTTGCAACCTAATATAGCAAGAATAAGCATGCAATTTCTCTCTGCTAATTTCATAATAAACTCTTCTGAGACCTGGCTAGTTCCGTGGCTGGCTCCCCCAATTCTACAACTATTTAACATAAATGACCTTTTCTAATTTGAAGAAAATGTTAAGCCTTTTCCAGTATACTGCTAAATTGGTACATGTATCTATTTAAATGCATACCATTACAATGAATAAACAAATCTTTATTGTTACAGGTAGGTCGTACTTTAAAGTATTCGTTAATGAGACTTATCAGACAGTAGTTTTTTTTGTTGTTGTCAGTTATCAATAAAGTAACGGACTTTCCCTTTTGGTCAGTTTTGACCATCTTACTTTTAGCTCCAGGACTTTGATATCAGCTATTTATAACAGACTTAGTTTTTGAAGTAATGATTTTTCCATACCCCTTAGCAAACCAAAGAAGGCAACTGGAAAAAACTGGTGAGAATGAAGCAGCTTCATATTTATTCTTACATACTTTATCTAAACAACCTATCATATCTGATAACAATGGCTTTGTAATTGGTGCTCTAATGTCATTATGTTTCCCTCCTTGAACTCTTTTAATTCCTTCTTATGCCTTGCCAATTATAAAGAATTTTGTAGTATCATGTATGCCTTGTATTTTATGACGGTATGAAACTCCTGATATATAAGATGATATTGTACCCCCGGAAAGACACTGTACTGACAAGAAAGCTATAAAATTATGCAAAGCATTGACTGACACTGGTCAATGCTGTTTCAATTTGTAAGATGATCTAAAATTACAGTTTTGACAGAGCGAAATTCTATGATTTTTGTGTATTTTTGGGCACACCTTGATTGACAATATAATCCGCCACCTGACTTAAATGTTGCAGATCTGTGTTAGAATTTTGGTTGGCCACTGGTCTGCTTTTGGAGCTAGGCGACTGAACTTCCCCCACTGAGAACGAGAAAGACAATCAGCAATTTGGTTTTATTCTAAAGGGATATAAATTGCCTTAACTGACGTATCTTTTTTAAGTTCATTAAAACCATTTGTCTTACTAAAGTCATAACTCTACTTGATTTGCTAGTTTTCATACCAATGATTTGAACAACCGCCTGATTATCAATATGAGAAATAACTTTTTTGTTAACAAAATATGATTCCAGGATATAAGTGCTGCTACAACTGGAAACTACTCTAACACTGTCATATCTCTGGTGATTCCAGTTTCAACCCAATGTTTCGGCCATATGCATTGGGCACACTGACCTGATCCCATACTCACCTTTGCCCCCCCCCCCCCCCCCCCCTTTGCACTATCCGTGAACAACTCTAATTTTTCATTTGAAACCCATTTATTGTCTATTATTACAGTGACACCATTGCATTGTTTTAAAAAGTCTAAACAAACTTTTAAATCTGCTTTCATCTGCTTATTGACTCGAATTTTGTAATGTGATTTTCTTACCCCGATTGTTGAATTTATGAGTCTGCGACAGAAGGTGGAGCAACCACCTTACAAGCAAAATTCAGGAGCCCAAGAAGAGATTGCATATCTTTAAGAGTTATTTGAGAACTGTCTAAGGTATCTCTGATTTTTTGTGAGAGTTTGACAAGTTTTTCAATTGGAAGCCGCATGGTTAAATTTTGTGTATCAAATTTTATATCCCAAAAAAAGAGTAATTTAGTAGGCAAAGTAGTCTTGTCACTAGCAAGAGGAATACTTATTTTTTCGCATACGTCTTGGAATATCTGCAAAGTATTGCCAACTTTTGATGTTTGGCTCGACTCAACAAAAAGAAATCATCTAAATAATGGAGGATATTATCATTTCCGCTGTATTATCAAATGCAAAGCTTTTGCAAATTTCTCCCACAGGGCACAACTTATCGAGGCCCCCATTGACATCATTTTATTAAGTCAAAAATTGGCAACAAGCGAAAAGCCGCTTTTACATCACACTGACTTATAATAAACGGGCAAATATTTTGTGTCTATTAATCAAACATGCTGCTTCGTCCACTGAACTGTACTGCACTGAACAATGATCTTTATCAATAAATTCATTTATTGAATTATTCTCAGAATAGAATAAATGTTGAATAAGTATAACTTCCCCATCCTTTTTTGGCACTAGCCCCATTGGTGATACTTGAAGTGTAGGAAAAGGCGGGTATCTGAAAGGACCAGCAATGCGATAAAGTTTAACTTCGTTCATTAGTTTTTCTTAAAAAAAATTTGGGTAGCTTAATGCACTTTTTGAATTGGTACTCACCCTTGGTTTCCTAAAGCCAAATGAAAAACCATTTTGAAACCAGACACAATTTCATTGTTATATCGGTAAAATTCTAAATAATTTTCTAAAACCGATACTTTAAAGGGGCACTAGCTGTCAAATTCATGGTCACCGATTTGACTCAAATTCTCATATTTGATTTATGACAATGTAAAACATTCATCCAAACTATCAAAAGTCTAAAATAAACAGTTTACAGAGCATTGGGTATATAATATTTAGGTTCGTTTTGTGTGTATTTTAGTCCAGACGCCATCTAATTAACTATCGATTTAACCTCCGATGACCATATAGGCGATGTTAACATAAATAAAGATATGAATAGATTAAACCAACACGTGCAATTGGATTTTTATAGGTCTGTTTGATTTTATTTTTTAAATTAAAAATATATGTTTCTCATTGTGTTTAACCGTATAAGAATGATTGTATGTGGATCGAATCAGTAATCAAATGATTTACCGTAGTTTCACTTTCATTGTTGACATTCTTTTTCTTGAAACAACCAGTACACGTACAAAGCATGCGTTGTCAATCTCTAGCTAGAGGGTTAAATTGAAGTTCAAATGCATACGGATTTAATGAGGTCGAGTTATTCACTTGCAAGTGAATAATTAATTATCAATGTTTCTTAGCTTAATTTGACAATGTTGAACCATTTTGACTGCTAAAAGCGAATTATGATTTCATTATTTCACTTTCATTATTGATTGAACCAAAAAAATCTTAATTTAGATTTTTAGTTCACCTGGCCCGAAGGGCCAAGTGAGCTTTTCTCATCACTTTGCGTTCGTCGTCCGTTGTCGTCGTTCGGCGTCGTCTGTTAACTTTTACAAAAATCTTCTCCTCTGAAACTACTGGGCCAAATTAAACCAAACTTGGCCATAATCATCATTGGGGTATCTAGTTTAAAAAATGTGTCCGGTGATCCGGTCAACCATCCAAGATGGCCGCCATGGCTAAAAATAGAACATAGGGGTAAAATGCATTTTTTGGCTTATAACTCAAAAACCAAAGCATTAAGAGCAAATCTGACATGAAATAAAATTGTTTATCAGGTCAAGATCTATCTGCCCTCTAATTTTCAGATGAATCGGACAACCGGTTGTTGGGTTGCTGCCCCTGAATTGGTAATTTTAAGGACATTTTACTGTTTTTGGTTATTATCTTGAATATTATTATAGATAGAGATAATCTGTAAACAGCTATAATGTTCAGCAAAGTAAGATTTACAAATAAGTCAACATGACCGAAATGATCAGTTGACCCCTTTAGGAGTTATTGCCTTTTATAGTAAAGTTTTAACCATTTTTCGTAAATATTAGTAATCTTTTACAAAAATCTTCTCTTCTGAAACTACTTGGCCAAATTAATCCAAACTTGGCCACAATCATCTTTGGGGTATCTTGTTTAAAAAATGTGTTCGGTGACCAGGCCATCCAACAAAGATGGCCGACACGGCTAAAAATAGAACATAGGGGGGTAAAATGCAGTTTTTGGCTTATAACTCAACAACCAAAGCATTTAGAGCAAATCCGACAGGGTAAAATTGTTTATCAGGTCAAGATCTATCTGCCCTACAATTTTCAGATGAATCGGACAACCCGTTATTTGGTTGCTGCCCATGAATTGTTAATTTTAAGGAAATTTTGCCGTTTTTGGTTATTATCTTGAATACTATTATAGATAGAGATAAACTGTAAACAGAAATAATGTTCAACAAAGTAAGATGTACAAATAAGTCAAATAATCAAAATGGTCAGTTGACCCCTTAAGGAGTTATTGCCCTTTATAGTCTTTTTTTACCAATTTTTCATAAATTTTGTAGTCTTTTACAAAAATCTTCTCCTCTGAAACTTCTAGACCAAATTTTACCAAACTTAATCATAATCATCTTTGGAGTATCTAGTTTAAAAAATGTGTCCGTTGACCCGGCCAACCAACCAAGATGGCCGCCATGGCTAAAAATAGAACATGGGGGTAAAATGTAGATTTTGGCTTATAACTCTGAAACCAAAGCATTTAGGGGCAAATCGGAAAGGGTTTAAATTGTTCATCAGGTCAAGATCTATCTTCCCTCTAATTTTCAGATGAATCGGACAACCGGTTGTTGGGTTGCTGCCCATGAATTGGTAATTTTACGGAAATTTTGCCGTTTTTGGTTATTATCTTGAATACTATTATAGATAGAGATAAACTGTAAACAGCAATAATTTTCAGCAAAGTAAGATCTACAAATAAGTCAACACAATCAAAATGGTCAGTTGACCCCTTTAGGATTTATTGCCCTTTATAGTCATTTTTTACCAATTTTTCGTAAATTTTGTAGTCTTTTACAAAATTCTTCTCCTCTGAAACTGCTAGGCCAAATTTTACCAAACTTAGCCAAAATCATTTTTGGAGTATCTAGTTTAAAAAATGTGTCCGGTGACCAGGCCAACCAACCAAGATGGCCGATGTGGCTAAAAATAGAACATGTAGATTTTGGCTTATAACTCTGAAACCAAAGCATGTAGAGCAAATCTGAAAAGGGGTTACATTGTTTATCTAGTCAATATTTATCTGCTCTGAAATTTTCAGAGGAATAGGACAATGGGTTGTTGGGTTGCTGCCCCACAATTGGTAGTTTTTAAAGAAATTTTGCTGTTTTTGGTTATTATCTTGAATATTAGTATAGATAGAGATAAACTGTCAAGAGCAATAATGTTAACAAAGTAAGATCTACACAAATAAGTCAACATGACCTAAATGGCCAGTTGACCCCCTCAAAGAGTTATTGCCCTTTATTGTAAATTTTTAACAATTTTCATTAATTTTATAAATTTTTGTAAATTTGTACAAAATATTTTCCTCTGTGTTACTACAGGGCCAAGTTTATTATAGATAGAGAAAATTGTAAGTAGCAAGAATGTTCAGTAAAGTAAGATCTACAAACACATCACCATCATCAAAACACAATTTTGTCATGAATTCATCTGTGTCCTTTGTTTAATACATGTATGCACATAGACCAAGGTGAGCGACACAGGCTCTTAAGAGCCTCTAGTTCATATATCTCGTAGCTAGTGCAGGAGTATTTCCTAATCAATAAAAAATAATAATTTTTGCCTGGTTATTACATTGGGCCTTCTTTCCGTTTTTGCCACTGCATATCTCACGTAGATGTTTAAACCTACAACGAGGGAAGTAGGGACAGTCATTACCATTATTATAGTATTTACATGACATATTTACACTTCCAGTAGTTACCTACGATTGTTGATGGGTTCTCGTGTTGGTATTTGAAAGTGTGGAAGCATTTTAGTTATAATGACCACGATTTTGTGTATTTGTTCTATAATCCTGTGATTGCACAGACACATTGTTTTGCACTGTGGGATAAATTTGGATTCTTTTCTATTTTTAGCCTAAATTGCTCGTCATAGGTGGCCCAGTTTTCTGACCTCGTTGCCGCTAATTTTATATCGCGCATATATTTTAATATTTACTGTGCCCGTGTCCTGTATTTCTCTATGTAGACACTCATAAAAACCATGAATGCTGCAGTCCATTCATTTATAGACAAATAAACACCCGACGATCTTTTTCAATGCAAATAGTTCTCCTTTTTAATTTCAAATCGCACGCGTCAACCTCCTCCATTTCATGCGTTAAATTCTTAACAAATAATGAAGCTCTATAAACTTTCCCTCCCAAATCTTATCCTTAATTTTAAAAGGCACTTGTTCCTCATTGTGTCATGAATGCTAGACTCTTGTGCCGGAGTGAAATCAATAAAATTATTTGCCATTTCAAAATTTGTGTGTGACGGGTCGTTTCTAAACGAGGGGAATGCCCGTATATCCTCCTCCGACTCAATACCTGATGATATTTCAGCATTTTCTTCTGGTCCTTGTGTATCCACATGTCCCACATTCTGTGTTTTCCTGACCATTCTTTCCCGTCCAACTCCGTCCTTCTTTTGAGTGATGTCTTCGTTCCGCACTCCCTGTTCCTCTTTCCTGCTGGTCGTCTCCTCTTCTTTCCAATGGCCCTTGATGGCGATCCCCTGGCATTTTTTTTGTTTGGCATCTTTTCGTTCAAATGATTAATTTCTGCTTTGTTGTCGACAGCAAATTAACAAGCGCCCGATACGGGAATTCCAAAATTCAGATTCCACCTAATAGCGCCATCTATGGCCATGCCAAATATGGCAATGAGCTAAAGGCTGCAACACCCACACACATATTTGATTGAATTAAACCAGATTATTGAAAATTTAAAATTTTGATAATCTCTTTTATCTTCTATTTTTTTCTAAATTGGTTGAACAATTTTTTCTGCGCTTTTAGGAACAATAGATAAAATAAGACATATATTCTATACAATTTATTCGTCAGCTGATTCTAACCCTGGTAGTCCTAGCTAGACCAGCGCTCAATTTCTTAACACACAGGGAAACATATGTCCTAACTACACAATAATTTTGGCCAACTAAATTAGACTCAACTCAAATATGCATTTTGCCGTGCAGACAGACTGGAGCCAGCATTTAATCAAATTTCTAATTCGATACAATACAATAATCTCATATACATATGCAAATATCGTATATAACACAGTAATGGTATCTTTAAGTAATTTAACACACAACTTTGTGAACCAAAAAATATACTTCCGGCAACAATAGTAATAAATATCTATTAACTTCCAAGAAAATTCCAAATGTTAAATATCATATTATGAATACCCGTCATAAACGGACACTCGCCGCCCAGGAAAAAACAACTTATATAGTTTGGGAATCTGCGTCACTGAGCAATGCAAGAACCGTTTCTTGGTAATAATGCCGTACTCCATCTTGTTGTTTTCCGATACCACATTTCCGATGTCATTCTTTTTGACATGAATCTGACTATCTCCAGGAAAAGAAAGGGAGAAATATTGTCTAAAGAAAAATAATTCTATTTTACCATTTCGATAAAAGATAGAAAATAAGCAGCCAGATTAAATTTTTAAATATTTTTAATCTCTGTTTTAAAATCGTTAATAATAAAAGTGTCATCGCCTTCACGTCTCCTTGAAGCTTTATTGTCATTTGATGAGAAAGATTCCGGTGAGTGTTTCAATGGAGAGAGTAATCGAGTTTGTTTTTAAGTGGGTGCTTTTTGCGGCTTGCACAAGTGCTTTTGAGAAGAACCTGGTGATGCACTTTGGTGGAGTTTGACTGTTGGTGGCTTCGGCTTAATCTTTTATGGAGGTCAGCTCTGTGATGTTCCTCCATGTTTTTGTGCATTGTGCCTCAACCATGACTTTTTTTTTACCATGATAGTAACTAAAAGGGAAAAGAAATCATTTTCCACCTTTAAAAAAAGTATTTTGAGTCGTTTTTTACTTTTTACGAAATCAAAAGCATATGTCTTAAAAGACAAAAAACAGGCAAAATCAAGTACCTTCAGTTTGTAATGTCTTATCATAATATAGTGGATGTGTTTGAAGTATCAGATAAAGACAGATTTATATGCAAATATATTCTATTTTTATTAAAAGCCTCTACCCCTTGAGACGCAAAATCTGACACCCCGAGACACTTCATATTTTGAAGAAAAACTAGTTCTAAAACCAATTAATTTTAAGAAGAAAGAAGCTGGTATTTGGTTACATTCCATGATAGAAATTCAATTCTATATAAATTATAAGGGAGGAAGTCGTCTAAAGTAGTTTTTTATCCAGAAATTTGCATATGAAGCCTCATAATCTGCAACATGGAAAACTAGGGAGCGGTGTTTGAGGAAACAGAGCACTGAAAACGACTGCTTATGGTTACAGGAAATAGATTTTGTTTCAGTTCATTCCGTGCAATTCATTAAATGGTATATACTAAGAATTATAAAAAAAAGAAATTTTGATACTTGAACTTACTTTGTTAGTTTTTCTTCGCTTCGAAATTGCCACCCCGTGTCAAACATAGCCGACACCCCGCATGTAGCGTTCTACGCGGTGGAATAGTTGTAAAGTATTGATCCCTATGATAAGACAACTTACATGTATCTAAAACCAAAAATATGCCGAGGAAGTGTAAAATATTAAATAGACTTACTGACATTATAGAGTAGAAGTTCAGCATTTGAATTGAAAGAAAAACATTGTGGCGATATTCAAGACAGGGATTAAAATCTTCTATTACCATATGCGATGCATTTGTATGTAGTCGAAAAGACATATTTACAAAATATTGTGCTATTGCAATGCATATTTATTTTTATTAGGTAATTATTTTGAGACGAACTGTTCTCTTTCGTCTACTATTATCGTATGTTTAAAAATGTTTGTTGTCTATTGTTGTCCTTTATTATAGTTGCATGCTAAATGAGAGATCGTCATCTTTAATTTCGTAAATGTGAACATAAGTTTGCATTAACATTTTATCTTCACTCTATTCCTCTTATGATACTCACGTTTACCATAGTATTATTATACAAGGAGTGTATCTGCTGACACGTATGTATTTAGAGGATATCACGGTTCAACATACGATACAAAAAATCTTTAGTAGAATTAAAGAAAAAAAATCTCGACAAAAGTTTAAGTTATAATCTATCCACTATTCCTCCAATTTCTCGTAGTACTTAAATTGTCCTGATACGCCCCTCATCAACTTAAAAACCTGGAAAACTGCTTCTAACATACACATATTGACTTCTACATCGAAATAAAAAGCATTGACCATGTTGTTTGAGTAGACCATCGCATTTCAGCGTTAATACCATTGCACTTCGGCATATCTATCAACAAGATAACTTTACACTGACACTATCGCACTTCGGCGTCAAACCCTCGGACCTCAGCGTAACCATCGCGGTTCGAAGTACCATCGCGGCTTAGAGTCTTACATATATATAACTTGATAAAGACAAACATTTTTCAAAACAATACAAACCAATCGAAATACTGAGCATTATTATACTTCCTGTAAGAATGTCCTTCTATAGAAAAATTGCTATATTTTTGCATAGTTTTTTAAAGAAATATATAGCGTTAATTGCACTATGCGAAAATAGTAGGCCTTGCTGTTGCAACAGACTATTGATTTTCATGTCAATCATTGTCAATTTCACGTGCAAAGGCGGAGCTTAGTTGCTTTGACAGACAAGTGGATTGGATTTATAAGCATGGCAATTAATAAACTATAACAATCAGGGGAAATAGAAGATATATTAATTTAAATTACTGTAGTTTCTGTTACAACGTTTTTGTTCTTTGTTTACTTCTGCTTACTGCCGTTGAAGCAAAAATTGTTTGAATACTTTAGAAGTAATTTGTTTACAGATAAATAGTTATGATCCGCTATCATTGTTTTTTTTTTGTAAGTTATTGAGTTATATGAGTATTGTTTTTATACTGCAACTTAAATTAATAAAATCATAGCTTTTTTAATCGTAAAAAAAACCCTTTTGTATCCCTTAATGGACCTCTGATTGTGGAGAAAGTGTTCCATGATGAAATTGACATTATACAAAATATAGCTATGCTTCTATATTTAGGAAATAAACACAACTAGTTGCAGTATAAATACATCTATATGCAGAGTTACATAAAGCGCATTTTTTTTTACACTGAAATACACTACTGTCACTATTCAAAATAGTAAACAGTCAGTATAATAATGATATTAATGTTGTGTTTAACATTGACTATGGAAAATAGTAGCACTATTGTCTCTCACCCTGGCTACTATTTTCGCTTAGTCAATGTTACACACAACATTATTATATAAATACAGATTCATCAGAAATTAAGGTTGGCCTAGAGTTCTGTGGAATGGAAAGCAGACTATGCTTCACATGGCCTTTTTGAAAAGTGACTTCTAAAAATATGTTGATATCAAGTTAATTAATTAATAAGATAATAAAAAATTATAAAAACAAGGCAAAAACTAAAACTGAACTTGACATTCTGTGGGACAATTTCAAAATTGAAGTTAGAGACCAGACAATCAACTATTGTAAAATAAAAGCTAAAAATAAAAAAGACCAAATCAGCCAGTTGGAAAAAATGTTAACGGAATTAAATAAAATTATAGACAAATCATCATGCAATGACAAAAACAAAAGCAATTTAGTACAGAAAGTGGAAAATATAGAAAACGAAATAGGAAAACTCTATAATGAGAAAATAAAAGGAAATCGAATAAGGGCAAGGGTAAAATGGGTTGAAGAGGGAGAAAAAAATTCAGCATATTTTCTAGGGATGGAAAAATCTAGACAGAGTAGAAAAACAATAACCCAATTATATGATGATAAGGGTCAAATTACAAGAGATCAAGACAAAATATTAGAATTAGAAGCAAATTATTATAAAAATTTGTACTCTACAAAAAATCCCGAGATAGAAGAAACAAAAAAGTATTTAGAATCTCTAAAAGAATATAAAAAATTAAATGACTCTGAAAGTAATACTTGTGAAGGGGAAATAACTGTCGATGAATGTACTGATGCAATTTTTAAAATGAAACTAAATAAAGCGCCTGGGCTTGATGGATTAAATGTTGAATTTTACAGAAAATTTTGGGAAGAATTAAAAACTTTTATAGTCGCTACTTTTAATTATTGTTATGAAAAAGGAAAGCTATCAAACACTCAGAAAGTAGGTCTAATATCCTTAATTTATAAAAAAAATGACCCTCTTTCACTAGATAATTATAGACCTATAACTCTTTTAAATTATGATGCAAAATTACTCGCTTACGCATTAGCACAAAGATTAAAACCCCTACTACCCAAAATTATACACACTGACCAGAAAGGATATGTAAAAAATAGGTATATTGGTTTTAATATTCGACAAATACAAGATGTAATAGATTACTCTGAGACTTTTAAAATAGATGGGGCAATCTTATTCCTTGACTTTACAAAAGCATTTGACTCGTTAGAATGGGACTTTATGTTTGAGACTTTAAAGAAATTTGGTTTTAAAAATAATTTTATTAGGTGGGTTCAGACAATGTACTCGGATATTAAAGGATGTATTATTAATAACGGGTGGGTTTCTACTCGATTCAGTGCTTCACGTGGAATCCGACAAGGATGTCCGTTATCATCGTTACTATTTGTTCTAGCAGTAGAAGTAATGGCAATTAAGATAAGGGAAAATAAAAATTTAAAAGGACTAGAAATAAAACTAGACGGAAAAAGTAATACTCTGAAAATTTGCCAACTAGCAGATGATACTACTTTATTTCTTCAATCAAAAAAAGATGTTACTCTTGCAATTAACTTAATAGAAATATTTGGTACTTTCTCAGGCTTAAAATTGAACAAAACAAAAACTGAAGGGATATGGCTAGGCCAATTGAAACACTGTCGTGATAAATGTGAAGATATAAATTGGTGTACTACACCTATTAAAAGTCTTGGAATTTATTTTGGTCATAATAAACAAGAATGTCAAAAATTAAACTTTGAAAAACAGCTTTTAAAATGTAAAAAAATAATAACTGATTGGAGTAAAAGAAATCTTACTATTATAGGAAAGATAGTCATCATCAAATCACTTGTTTTGCCAAACCTAACATATATTGCATCAAACACTATAATTCCTAAAGAAATGTTGCAAAATTTTAAAACTTTGATATATAATTTTATATGGAAAGGAAAAAAAGACAAAATAAAAAGATCCACACTTTCAAAAGATTTTTTGGAAGGTGGACTTAAAATGACAGACATTGATGTTTACATAAAATCACTGCATATCAGCTGGATTTTAAAATTAAGTGAAGATAAAAATGATAATTGGACAATCATTCCAAAATTTTATTTTAACAAATTAGGGGAAAATCTTCTTGTATTCAAAATGAATTTAAAAAGTATTAAAGACATTGATAAAAATAAGTTACAAAATATGCCAGACTTTTACAAGCAACTAATTAAAGATTGGATTAGTGAAAAAGGAGGAAACACAAAATATCCCAAAAGATTTTTTGAAATTAGAAAACAAGTTTTGTGGGGAAATGATAATATTAGGTTTAACAGAAAATGTCTAAACTTTGACGAATGGATAAAAAGTGATATAATTAAAATAAATGATATCATTGATGAAGAAGGTAAAATCTCTGAAACAACCATCTTATCTAAGCTTAAATATAAACAAAATTGGATAAACCAAATATATATGTTAAAAAAGACTATTCCAATGAACTGGAAATTAATTCTTTGTACTGAAGAATCCATCAAAACTAAAGTTAAAGTTGTTAACGACTTAAAAATTAGGTACACAACAATAACTCCATTAACGAGCACTAGAGAACTTTATAAAATGTTCAAACTAAAAGACAATCATGAAAAACCAAACGGCTTTCTGTTGTGGGAAAAATTATTTCACAAAAATTTAAGTTACAAGTTCAAAAATAACTTTGTTTTCATTTTTCAATATCTCACTGATAACAGATTAAAAATGTTTAGATGGAAACTTATTCACTATATTTTGCCATGTAATGAACTATTAAAAAAGTGGAAAATTACTGAAGACAACTTATGTAAGCATTGTAAAGAAAAAGATAACTATGAACACTTTTTTGTCAACTGCTTATTTAATACAGACTTCCTAAAAATAGCAATGAAATTAATGAACTCCCTAGGTATAGACAAAAACATTATAAGTCTTGAAAATCTAGTAATAGGGTATAAAATTGAAGACTCAGCATACTTTGATATTAACTACATACTAACAATAATATCCTTTTCATTATATAAAGCATATTATGTCTCAGAAAAGAAAACAAAAAAAATAAACATTCTGAAAATTTTCCAAAAAGAAATTTCAGATATTATGGAAATGAACAATTTTAATAACAAAAATAATAGCAAGATAATTCTAAAAACAAATAGATTCATTGAAGATTTTAAAAAAAATCAGAATTAAATCAATTTAAATGTTTGAAACATTATTTTATAAAAAGTAAAAACATAGTAATTTGTAAACACAATTGTTAATTGTTTACAAGCCATATATGGTCATGTTTATTCACAAGTTCAATCATGCATGTCGGCATGTTTGTAAAAATGTTCAACCATGCATAAGTAACGACATGGTACATATTGTTGTTTTATTCATAACCATTATAGGGGAAAAAAAGATAAACATGTGTAATTACGATTATTTAATAATTTATTCTAGTGTAGACAAATTGTGAATTGTGCACGCTAAAATGAATGACTTAACTTGTGTAATACATATACACGACGACATACAATAGATCAGTAGAAATTTAAACAAAAATTGCACACTTACCAAATTTTATAAAATAAGTTAAATCCTGTTTATATAAGAATATTTAGACACAATCAATAATGCGATAACGCACATGCTTGCTGAAACAACACTAACTATGCCCAATTTCTTTCAATGGAATACGGATCATTTGATAAAATCGATAACGGAAAAGATTCCGGAAAAGTTAATGTATAATAAAAAAGGGAAAGAAATTATTTAACAAAGATCTGTATGTGTATTCACAATATTTATTTTATATAATTGTGAAATCAATTGTACTATAGATACTAATATTATGAATAAGTTATATCTTACCAAATAGTGCTTCCCTAAACTATTAGGTAAACTAACATGAGGGATACTAAGTTACAAGCTGTAAACTTAGTAAATTGTTACAGCAAATATGCAATAAAGATATTATTACGTTAAAAAAAAAAGATATCAAGTTATTACTGGGCCGGGTTTGATAAAGCAACAGAGGAATTTGGTAATTAACTTTGTCGAACTCCTAGACATTGATCATTTAAATTTTGTAGCCATAAACATTTTTAAAAATAAAAAAACAAACATGTTTTTATGACAAGGAACATAAAAAAAAAGAAAACGTGGTATGATTGGTAAGTAGATAACTCTCCGTGAGATTGATTGATAGAAGTTAACAACAATATATAGGTCATTGTTCGTCCTTCAACCTTGGGAAAAAAATTAGTTGCTTATATAGGGAATCACTGAAGCGTGACTGGAGCGGGGCCCCTCTTTGGTCAGTCAGTGGGCCCCCACTTATGAAAATTTCTGGATCCGCCACTGAACAAAACCCATAATGCATATTAATAGGTCACAAGTATTAAATGCATCGTGTCAAAATAGTCGCCAAGCTAAATTCGTTACAAAATGTGCAAGTGACCTAATACGATATACATATGGTGTCAGTAACTTCACATGGATTTCAAGTTTGAAGTTTCTCTATGGAATTTACTGAACTCATATATATATCGTATTAGGTCACTAGCACACTGTGTAACTTGTGATGTTTAGCACAATTCAATAAAGACATAACCCGAAACAAACCTCATAAAGGACTTGTTACGGAAACATTTTCATTAAGGTACATACATTTTGAAAATATGCACGTAATTTTTAGGCAATGAAAGGCGTATTGATTCAGATTAGGTATTTTATCGCAGTGTTTCTCTAATTGAACAATCTTTACTTGACCTATTCATTTTTCCTAAATATTATATAAATGTTGAATATACTTTTTCAGAAAATGTTATTGTTGGTTCTACAAAACAGCTTGTCTGCCAGTTTCAAAATGGCAACCGTTGGCAGAAATACAGTGATGAATGGGGAACATTAAAAAATGATGGTAGATACTCTGGTGCATATTCAAGAACACTTACAATAACTAACTTTCAAATAGAAGATTCGGGTTTTTATAGATGCAAAGTAAATGAAAATAATTTGGTTGGAGATTATGTCGATCTTAAACCTGAAGGTGAGTTTTAAGGATTACATGTATAAGGTCAAGATTTTCAATTAAATTAGCAAAATTTAATGAGGACTGCAGATAACTACTATGAATTTTCATCTAAAAGATTTTTAACTTTATATAAATTTTGACAAGCGTAGATAATTTTTGCCTGATTTTTAATGTTTTAAATTTAAATCGGCATTTTAAAGGAAGTTTCTCTGAAAAAGTGCATTTTTTAATTTTTGCAATTTTATATTTTAGCCAGAAAAACGTACGGAGACCCTTAAAGCAATCTTATTCTGAAAGCATTTTCTGAAAGCTTCTGTATCTTATCGATTTTTTTTTACAATTCTATCACTTAGTTTACCTTCTCATTTGTTACAACCTGTAGCTTGAGAAAATGCTCTAGTGACCTAGCATTTTTATCATATTTTTGAACATACATGTATAATTGTGTTTCGGCAAAGTATGAATAATTTAAAATCTTATCATCGTACATTTATATTCCCATAGTAAACGATGTCTTTTTTTTTTACATTTCGGAGATGTATTAAGATAACAATAGTTTATCAAATGTCCAAATCTCAGGCAGTTCTAATTTTAGGCAGTTTGTAAAATGACTGAACATTTTAGGTAATTTCTAAAATGCCTGTGTGATTCAAGCATTTTATAAATGGACTATTTACAATTTAAAACATACCTGAGGAACTGTAATGCATTTTACAAAATGCTTAAAAGTATCAAACAGAATGAACACAAAAGATGAACGACTGGAAATAGCAAACACACCATTTTATTCTTTTATCAAATTGCATGCAATTTAACCTGATTGACTTTCTTATATTGAATATTTTACAGTCAACACAAGCACTGAAGATTACAATATTTGATACTTTATGTAAATGACAGCGACAGTAATACATTTGTCCTGATTATTTGAAAAGACAAAGTAAATTGTTTCATCTTGTCGTACCACTAGCGCTACAACCACATTTTGTGTAGCCCGTCCGTCACACAAATACACTTTACCGACAGCTTTTCTTAAGGATAATTCATTAAATAAATGAACAGATTGCATCGCAATGAAGTAACTGTCAGACAGTTTAAACTGATTCTTAGTGCAAGGTCCGGACCGCTTACTATTCCGTCTTGAATTCCCAGTTGATAGCTGCATTCTTCGCTTACAGTTACAACAGCCATAATGTTATGCGGGTCTCCTTTTGCGAGATTAACATATTCACTCCAACATCCGTCTTTGTCAAAAATCTTACTGATACATATCTCATCCCGATAGCTTATTTTGTCAGAGTCTAGATCTGATACAGACTTATAATTTCATGTATCATTATCTCTTTATTTGAATACAGATGACAAGTAATACAAGTAGTAATGATACTAGTTTCGTGCACTGAACATTTGCAAAACATTTGTTTTCAACTACAACACACAAATTAAATGAACTGCGCACCTTTAATAGCAGATTTATTTCTGTCTTGTTATTTTTGTGTTGTAGTTTCAATCATTTTTGGTTTCCCGTTATTATTAAGTTCGACTCTACATGCAGTGGATAACAGACGGACAGGTTTCCTACGCCTTGCTTCCTTATACGCACATAGCAATAACTGTCCTTGTCTTAAAAACTTGGCTTCGTTTTCATCTATGGTCGGTTTTTTTATAGAGCTTTGCATGGCACGATGTTTACGTAAATGTCCTCTTCCGCAGTATTTCTTTTGCTAAATCAAGTGACGTGAAAAGCTGTCTGTGACAACGTGGTAGTATTCATTTAAAAAAATTGCACGAATATAAAAGTGAATTACTTAACTTCCCTGTAACATTCCGGCAGGGGTTGGGTCATAACGCTTTTCTTTATAATATACATTAAGAAGAACAATGTATCCCGTTATTGATTCAAAAAGCACCCATAATTTAACACCGAATTTCGCTGCCTTTGAGGGTATATATTGAATCATTATTGACCTGCCCCGTGTTCCAAACAAAATTTTGTCTATGCTTAAGGATTGATTTGGTGTGTAATCTTGTTTAGATTTGGCATTAAACATATCAACGAAGCATTGAAATTTTCCGGTCGGGGAATACTGTGGATCCTCACGGTTAGGAATCATATCATTGTTAGTTATATGAAAAAAACTTCAAAATCAATTGGAATCGGTTCCTTGAAAACATGTCTCTCAACCATTTTGTTGATTTGCTAGCAAACTTTGTATTCCAATATTCGGTTATAACCGGTTTCTTTATGGTACCCATATTGAGAATAACCGCTAAAAATGCTTTCAGATCTCTCAATGTTAAAATCCCAACTTTGAACCAGTCGTTGAATTCTGTATTTACTAGCAATATAGTCTGCTGCATACCTGCAAAGAAATAGGTTTTATAAGTTTTCCATCAAAACACTTTTTCCCCATTGAAAATGTTTGTTTTATAGAAGCAAGCAGTCATAATTTTCTCACGAAAATGTACCTTTTCTCCACGATAAAAAGGAGCTTGCGCTAAGATAGCTTTTTATTGTTTTGCTGATAAATAAGGCAACACATCATGAAAAAAGATGAAAAGGCACAATGTTTTTTCTTTTTCTTGTAAAGATTAGATTATAAGCTCGTGAATGAGGGTTGCCGATCATAGATCCACCAATGTTGACTGTTCTAATGTAAATGAGGTAGTGTCTCTTCGTACATTTTGTACATGCATGTGTGTGTGTGAAATTATCGTCTAGGGGCTCATTGTCTTGACTTCTGACTTTTATATATAAAATGCCAAATAACTTTTATAAGCAAATACGCAGCTCAAATGTTTTCGACTTGTGTCCGGTTTTAAATTATGAAAATGTTCTATATTTATCAATTCCTTGGTGATGTATACATAAAGCATGGATCGATAAAATATGTACATGATAGTACCTGTTGACTTCTGTAACTAATTGTCTTAAGAAGTCCATTGTCATAAACAGGAAAAAATAGGACATAGGTCTTCAATTCCTTGGAGGAGCGTCTTGAAGTCTAACATTCTCTGCAAAGTTCTGTTGCATTTCATCTATTTCTGGTGGGTAGATTCTAAGCCATGGGCGTTGGTTCGGCACTTTTTTCTTCGCTACTCTCCGATTTTGTGATTCTTGGGCTAGATCAACATCTGAATCTGTTTCACTTTCAATATCGGAAACTTCGGAAATGTCTGACATTTTGGAAACGCAATGCAAATAGTCCAAAAATGACGTCATTTTATTTTTTAAATTGTGACGTCACTTAAATGTAGAAAAAAAATCAGCACTTTTCGAAAAATTATGAAAATCCATTTTCTTATCTTTGGAAGAAAAGGGGGGGGGTAGGGCCTGGATTTTCATTGTGTTCATTTTTATTTTCAGAATCTTCCGCCGATAATCCTTTTTTTCTTATGAAAAGGAAAGCAACATTTTTCCCTATCATGTGAAATAGAAATACATCAAGCAGGTGACAGAATAAAAATGTAATTCTTTTTCGTTCAGCAGCTAGGCCATCAAAATATTTTTTTTTTAAATCAATCAAATAGCTTCAGAAGCAAAAGTGTTCAAATTAAAAAAAGAATTGAAATAATAGTCATTTTTTTTTAAATTAAATACATGTATCTGTAAACAAAATCGTTTAACTGGCAATATTGTCTTCCCCTTATAACTAGAGCCGGCAAAATAGTATATATTATACTAGTCAACAAAAGAAACGATACACGACTTTTTTTTCAAATTAAAGATAAAGTGTCCCGTTTATAGAATCAATATTGAAGGTAGTAATACTTAATGACCCTTGGAATATAAATCCGTTTAAAAAATAATAAGTTTTGCTTTCATGACGTCATTTGGCGATTTTTTTTATTTTTTTACAAAATTAACATAAAACGACAGTTTTAAAAACAGAGGTTCCAATTAATGATGCCTACCTCTCATTTAAAGATAAAGACAATTTTTGCAATCATTTTATATTTTTTTGTAAATCAAACAGTTTCTTCGTTTATTTGTAAAGCAAAGTTCGGCCCCACAAGATATCGTTAAAATGTAAACATTATCAAATGATTTACCATAGACAGTACATGTATGTGTAAGGTGAAATTAAAGAATAAACGGTAACAATCTTAAAACTAATCCGAAAGGTTCCAAATTTACAGTGTGTTGTTTTTATATCTAACGCATTGATTTGAGGCGAAAACATTTTTGTTTTATTTTTGCTTTTTTTAAGATTTTAAAAAACCCTTTTTTAGCTCACCTGGCCAAGTGAGCTTTTCTCATCACTTGGCGTCCGGCGTCCGTCGTCGTTAACTTTTACAAAAATCTTCTCCTCTGAAACTACTAGGCCAAATTTTACCAAACATGGTCAAAATCATTTTTAGAATATCTAGTTTAAAAAGTGTGTCCAGTGACCAAGCCAACCAACCAAGATGGCCGCCATGGCTAAAAATAGAACATGGGGGTAAAATGCAGTTGTTGGCTTATAACTCAAAACCCCAAGCATTTAGAGCAAATCTGACTGGAATAAAATTGTTTATTAGGTCAAGATCTATCTGCCCTGAAATTGTTAGATGAATCGGACAACCCGTTGTTAGGTTGCTGCCCCTAAATTGGTAATTTTAAGGAAATTCTGCTGTTTTTGGTTATTATCTTGAATATTATTATAGAAAGAGATAAACTGTAAACAGCAAAAATGTTCAGCAAAGTAAGATATACAAATAATGTTAGACTATCGAAATGTCAAGTTAGTCAGCAACCCAACAAATTAAACAAGGCACAAGTATAAAGCAAACGATGGCTGAACTGGTACAAACGTTTCTTTTAATTATTAACTGATCAAATTACAATCTGGACTGTCTGAGAAAGACAGTCCTTTTATACTTCTACAAACGTGACTTAAATTTAGAAAGAATGTTGTTTGTTTCTACTTTCGACGGGTACTAACTTTTAGTGAAAGCGAGAGCGATATATTAAAAGGTTATAAAAAGTGGACATTACTTCAATACCGTAAGCCTTTTAATATTTCTACAAACGTGACTTAACTGATCACTACACGATAACAAAAGTTATAAACGGTGACATTACTTTTGCTTCAATAGCTTAAGCCTTTAAATACTTCTATAGACAGGACTTAACTGACCACCCATAGCTGAGCATTGAAGTTCATTTAATATAAAGCAATAAATGTGATATAACTGACCACCTGCCAAAAGTATAGGTTTTCTTTAAAGCCAAAACATGTATGTACTAAGTCACATTGTAACAATTATAAATCTGCAAATTAAACTATAATACATATAATAACTTTACTGTCCATTTGTAGATAAACATTATATTGAATATTAAAGTTATTGTATAAACACTGCATAGTGTTACAATAAGTCAACAGGACCAAAATGGTCAGTTGACCCCTTTAGGAGTTATTGCCATTTATAGTCAATTTTTAACCATTTTTCGTAAATCTTAGTTATCATTTACAAAAATCTTCTCCTCTGAAACTACTGAGCTAAATTAAACCAAACTTGACCACAATCATCATTGGGTTATATAGTTTAAAAAAATGTGTCCGGTGTCCCGGCTAACCAACCAAGATGGGTGTCATGGCTAAACATAGAACATAGGGGTAAAATGCAGTTTTTGGTATATAACTCAAAAACCAAAGCATATAGAGCAAATCTGACAGGGTGTGAAATTGTTTAACAGGTAAAGATTTATCTGCTCTAAAATTTGCAGATGAATTGGACAACTGGTTGTTAGGTTGTTGCCCCTGAATTGGTAGTTTTAAGGAAATTTTGCCGTTTTTTTGTTATTATCTTGAATATTATTATAGATAGAGAGAAACTGTAAACAGCAATAATTTACAGCAAAGTAAGACCTAAAAATAAGTCAACATGACCAAAATGGTCAATTGACCCCCTAAGGAGTTATTGCCCTTTTTAGTCAATTTTTAACAATGTTAATAAAATTGTAAATTTTTACTAACATTTTCCACTGAAACTACTTCGCCGATCATTATAGATAGAGATAATTGTAAGCAGCAAAAATGTTCAGTAAAGTAAGATCTACAAACACATCACCATCACCAAAACACAATTTTGTCATGAATCCATCTGTGTCTTTTGTTGAATATTCACATAGACCAAGGTGAGCGACACAGGCTCTTTAGAGCCTCTAGTTTTACCAAAAATTCAAAAAAACAAAATTTCAACCCATTAGTTATAACATGAACATCATGAAAAATCATTTAGTACTTAGAAAATTGCGTCGATTTTTTATCCAACTTTCCGCAAAAGTAATTTGCACCCTATGATCGTATAAATACAGAATTTAGTTACTTTCCGACAGGTTTTGATTTTCATTATCATATGAGCATACATTGAAAATGAAAACTTTTAAAATAGTGTATCTCATTTTGTTTTATATTTTATAATTTTTGATGAATTTTATTCCAAAGTCGTGTATCGTTTCTTTTGTTGACTAGTATATATAAATTTTTTGGCGACGCCAGAAAAATAGCGCGGTCTGCCTTATAAAACTAAAATTGGGACAGAGTCACTGAGTGTGATCATAAATGAGCTTATATGTACCCGTTTTTGTTATCTACGTGTAGGTACAAATATTTATTTTATTTCTAATAAAATATACATTTTATATTCTCTTACATTGTGTAACATTCCAAACACAAGATTTACCGTTATCGTTTCATGACATGAAATTATTTTATTACTTTCAATCTTGGTTTGCATCGTCCATCCGTCCAAATTATGTATCCACATCTCCTCAGTAAGGAGTTTCTTTTAAGTAGGTTTTAATTCTGTTCGTTGATCAAAGTCTTAAGTACATGTTGTAGGTGGTGCATACATTTCAACATGTAAAAGATTATTTTCTGTAAGTTTTCATTAAATTTCATTCAGCGTATAAACCAATCATTTAATTTTCATGATGGGGAATTTGGATGCACGCAATTTTTTTTCTGAATTAAAATAATCTTAAATTTTGTGCCCCTTTTGTGTTCCGGCTTTTTATTTTTAATCAATTGATCATCCTTGATATTTTCACTAAGAAACCCCGTCCTGCATTTCATCTCAAACATACACCCCCCGTAATAAAACTAAACTTGTTACTTACTGAGGAGATGTGGATACATATTTGAACGGACAGACGGATGCAAACCAAGATTTAGAGTAATGAAATAATTTATGTCATGAACCGACAACGGTAAATCTTGTGTTTGAAATGTGCAATGTAAGAGAATATAAAATGTGTATTTTATTAGGAATGTACCTACACGTAGATTACAACAGGTATATAGAAGCCCATTGGTGATCACACTCTGTGACTCTGTCCCAATTTGAGTTTGTATAAGACAGACGCTATTTTTCTGGCGTCGCCAAAAAAACAAATATGCTATTTTGCAGGCTCTAGATATTAGTGGAAGCCATTATTGCCAGTAAAACGATTTTGTTTGCATATACATGTATTTAATTCACAGAACTGACTATTATTTCAATAACAAAAAAATGAACATTTTTGCTTCTGAAGCTAAGTGGTTGATTTTATTTTATTCTAGAAGTAATTACAACTGCATGTTTTGATTACTATGATTTCCACATTTTAGAAACATCCGTGGTCCAAGATCCAATATTATATTGAACGTATTTGACAATCAGATGTATACAAAAATAAAATGAAATGGGGAAATCACGGTAGAGTGAAGAACCATCTCTTGAGATCTGAGTTCCAAATTATTGTTTTGGCCGGCGGAGTTCGAGTCTAGTCCAATTACCCAAAATGCACCTGGACCTGGTCCAATTGTTTTTAAATATTTTGATGGCCTAGCTGCTGACCTAAAAATAATAAGATTTTTCATTGTAGCGTGAACAAATGTTATGCTGTCACCTGCTTGATGTATATCTATTTCACTAGATAGGGAAAAAAATGTTGTTTTCCTTCTCATAAAAAAAAATTATCGGAGGGAGTCTGAAAAAAAATATGAACACAATGACCCCCCCCCCCCCCCCCCCCCCCCCCCCCCCCCCAAACCCCCAAATAAGAACAAAATAGACGTTGTCTACTTAACAAATTGGTTTAGAGATATGTTTTCAAGGAACCGGTTCCAATCGATTTTGAAGTTTCTACATAAAACTAACAATGATATGATTCCTAACCGTGATGATTCACAGTATTCCACGACCGAAAATTTTCAATGCTTCGTTGATTTGTTTAATGACAAATATTAACAATATTATACACCAAATCAATCCTTAAGCATAGACGAAAGTTTAATAGAAACATGCGGTAGGTCAATAATGATTCACTATATACCCTCAAGGGCAGCGAAATTCAGTGTTAAATTATGGATGTGGGCCGTTTTTGCTGAATCAATAACGGAATACATTTTTCATATGTGTTTATTTTATTTTTTTACATTAATGATGCCGTTGGTTTTCTCGTTTGAATTGTTTTACATTATCATTTTGGGCCTTTCATAGCTGAACTATGCGGTATGGACTTTGCTCATTGTTGAAGGCCGTACGGTGACCAATAGGTGTTGATTTTTGTGTCATTTTGGTCTCTTGTGAAGAGTTGTCTCATCGGCAATCATACTACATCTTCTATTTTATATAAGCGTTATGACCCAACCCCTGCCGGAATGTTATAGGGAAGTCACGTAGTAAATTCACTTTTATACTCGTGCAATTTTTAATAATACTACCACGTTGTCACAGACAGCTTTTTCACGTCACTTGATTTAGCAAAAGAACTACTGCAGAAAGGGACATTTATGACTGGAACTTTAAGTAAAAATCGTGCAATTGCCAACATCTATAAAAAAAAAAGACAATAGATGAAAACGAAGCTCAGTTTTTAAGCCAAGGACAGTTATTGATACAAGCTTACAAGGAAGCTAGGCGTAGGAAACATGTCCGTCTGTTATCCACACACTGCATGTAGAGTCGAACTTAATAATAACGGGAACCAAAAACTATTGAATATTACAACACAAAAATGGGAGGAGTAGATCTAGCTGATCAGCTTGTTAGCGCATATGTCGATGATAGAAAAACAACGAAAGTATGGAAAAAATTGTATTCAATGTACCTTTGATAACTACTTCTAACTACTACAAAAAATGGTAACAAATGCTTATATACTTTATACACAAAACAGTGATGCACCACGTCTCTCGAGGTTATCATTTCTGCAAAGTATAATTGAGGATCTCGCACAAGAGCATCTTTTATCACGTCAGCAAAGACCCCCCCCCCCCCCCCCAAAAAAAAAACAACAACAACAAAAAAAAACAAAAAAAAAACACCCACACACAAAAAGATTCAACATTGAATCTTCAAAACAAATGAGAAAAAACGGACACAAAAAACTGGGGAGACCTTAGGTGCTTCGGAAGTGTAAACAGGTCCTGCTTATTGCAAAGACACCAGGCGTGTTTCTAAAGAATATGAAATTGAATGCATCGATGTTTTGAATGTGTTAAAAAGACAAAACCCTATCCAGCGGGACCACTCACAAGTCTTCATTGAACAGTGAGCAACAATGAGGTAATTTTCGAGACAAACAAATAATATCTGAACCAAAAATTAGCCATACGCTATTTTTGAAATGCAACGCCAAGTGGAAGTGGCAAGTGCGCTCTTATGTGCGTGGCGGGAGATCGACGTCACAATTCTGTATTGATGACGGCGTTTGTAACGTCGCTAAAATAACATCGGCCTAAAATCGGCCCTCCGGCACTGAACGTAGTATGTACACAAACCTCTGGCATACAATGGGTTAAAACGCCCGGTATTTACATTTGATTTTTTGTTTACGAAAACATACTTGTAACGTCACTTTGTTTCGTTGCTATGCCAAGCAAATAACATCATTTCGCGGAATTTTCATTTTAATGAATTTTTTCATGAAAAATAAATTGAAATGGACTGAATTGTTTAATTTGCTGTAGAATAGTAGGAGATAAATATATTGTATCTGAATCTTGGCCTACGTAAACCACGGTTTTGTGTATTTATGCGCTTCCGCTAAAAGATATAGTTGTGATTATACTGGTTGACGATAATAGGTCGTCATATTAGAATGACTGTCCATATTGACTGGGTATGAGTGGAATAGTAAGTGTATTGTCCCGAGGAGCAACTATTGTTCTGAGGCGTAGCAATAAACGTACTATTTCTCGAATATCCAGTCAAAAGAGTGCCGGTAAAATAGTCAAAATATGGTTACAGCAGTCATCACTGTGTTACAATCTCAAGACAAACAAACATCAGTTTCACTTTAGAATTGGCAATACAGTGGATAGCGTAGACAATTCAAAATATGTTCATACTGGTCTTTGCATTAAAATAACCAAAATGTTGACAATAAAGTTATGCTTTGGAATTTTTGCTCATTTCAAAAGAGGCGAGATAATGACAATAAGTTTTTAAAATCATCAGTCGAAAACAAACTGTCAATAAGCGAAACACGAAAAACGTCGTACAGACGATTGTCAGGGTGTAAAAAGCAACTTTATTCGCTGTATTCATGTACTATTTAATTCATTCTTTTATTGTTTACTAATTTTGTCTTCCATTTATTTTACCATCATTTATATGTTTGCATTGTTATTACCCATTACATTAATAACATATTTTAGATTAACTTTTGTCTATTTTTACAGTTGAAACGTTCATTGGTGCAAGTGTCACTCTCACATGCACCATGTCAGCCACACCTTTGTATTGGTATATAATATACCAGAACAAATTACGAACATTACAAGACAGTAGCATATACACAGGCTCAAGAACTAAGATCTTGACAATAATAAGTGTGACAGTAGATGTTGCTGCTGTGTACTACTGTAAGCCGTTACATGGTAATTTGAAAGGAGTGGATATAACGGTATCTATCTCAGGTAAGTACGAAATTTATACTATGTGTTTTTCCGACGTAGTCGGTATAGTTTCGGTTTGTGTCCTTTGAACTTAAGGACGCTTAACTATGGCAACAGAATACGCATGCTCGAAAATTCTTTCTGTGATTGGACAAAATGCTGTCATGGTGGGTGATTTGGTTGTGTTTGAAAAAACGTCTCGTTAATTATATCGTGATGGAAAGCAAGTGAAAAACTATAAATATTAGAACTAGATCTTGCAAAGATTTATATTTTTATTAAAATAATTGTTTCTCCAATAGCTCTTTGCATCCGTGACAGCTGTTTATTCGGGACAATTATATAATTTTTAATGTAAACTTTGTTATACGAACGTACATAACTTTTAGAACGCACCTACGCATGTGAGATTTCCGCGGGGTTTTGGTGAATGTAAACAAAAAGATACGAGGACCGAGAATACTGAACACAAACAGAGAAAACGTTATTTAAATGGTATCTTTGTGCTTCTGAAGGTTATCGAAATGATAGTTTTAAACATATACTCAAATTTAAATACGTTGGTTATCTTTTTTAAAGATAATTCTTGTTAAAACTCTCCATGATGAATGTAAAATGCTGACAGGCATTCAATAATTGTTCATTTTAATTTCCGTTATATAGATGATGTTCTCTCACTAAATAATACAAAATGTGGTGACTATGTTGAACGAATCTATCTCATTGAACTAGAGATGAAGATACTACAGACACAGTTAAGTCTGCCTCGTATCTTGACTTACATCTAAAAATTAACAATGAGGGTCGGTTGAAAACAAAACTTTACGACAAAGAGATGACTTCAGCTTCCCAATTGTGAATTTTCCATTTCTATATAGCAACATTCCAGCAGCGCCTGCATACGGAGTATATATCTCCCAATTGATTCAATTTCTCGGGCTTGTATTTCCTATCATGATTTTCTTAATAGAGGATTGCTGCTCACAAGGTTTTATTGGGTTTTCAATGGCAAACGTCTGTGTTGAAGTAATATTTAGCAACGTCATCGACGTAACGTCTTTTTGGTTTTTGAAAAATTCTGGCAGTGAAAAGGTTAAACCAAGAGTTTCAAATGGTGAAGTTGAAATCATCCCTTCGTAAATTTTACGGACGCCACCACGAGTTGGTTGGCCGTTATGGAATAACCGTTTCACAGATGATATCGGATATGTTCCTTATGTCGTAACTACAATACCCTTCCCTTTCACAAACGTGATCTACCGAATACGACTATTTACCGAATATGTAATAACATAAGCAACATGACGGGTGCTACATGTGGAGCAGGATCTGCTAATTACCCTTCCGGAGCACCTGCGATCACCCCCAGTTTTTGGTGGGGTTCGTGTAGCTTAGTCCTTAGTTTTCTATGTTGTGTCTTCTGTACTATTATTTGTATGTTTGTCTTTTTATTTTTAGCCATATCGTTGTCAGTTTGTTTTCGATATGTGAGTTTGACTGTCCCTCTGGTATCTTTCGTCCCTCTTTTTTTAGCAATTCTTCAAACAAATATATGTCGATTAAAAGCTCATTAAAGCTTACGTTGTCTCTAAAATTCAGAATGGAAATGGGGAATGTTTCAAAGAGACAACAACCCGACCATAGAACAGACAATAGCAGAAGGTCACCAACAGGTCTTCAATGCAGCGAGAAATTTCCGCACCAGGAGGCGTCCTTCAGCTGGCCCTTTAAATTCTCCCTCGCCCTGCTCGTCCGAATTTAAAGTATTTAATCTCTAAAATCAATAGGCTATAAAAAAGACAAACACAGATATAGGATTAGTTGCTCGCAGAAACATCTTATTTTCTCTTGCGATACAATATTTTATTTTACTTTATTGTATATATTTCTTCGATTGAAACAATATATAAATACATGACATATAACATTGTTCCTCTTTCGCATCGTTTTTTTTTCCTCTGCTAATACCTCCAACGCCCGTACGTACAATAAACATAGCAGTAACTGCATATAAACCCATGTGACCAACTTCAATTCGACGTAACTGCGAGCACCTTCGTTACATCCCAGCTCCTTTGTTCTAAAAGGGGTGATCTGACCCGGATCACCCATACCAGATCACCCCAATTTGAGTTTTTTTGTTATGCATGCTTTCCTGACGTTTAATAGTATAGATATAGATTAACCAACATCACATAAATGTGTCATTTGACCTTATTAAATCACGTATCAACGATCAATATTATCAAAGCTGGTATGCTAATATTAATGCTTGTGAAAACTGTATCTATAATGTTTCAAACTAGATTTTTGTATAGAGAATTATTTACAATATGCTTTTAATAACAATACACTTACAAAACTTCGTAGTGGAAGCTTGAAACTTTATTTAGAAACCGGTCGCTATGACAATATTCCTAGAGACAATCGTTTCTGTAGATGTTGTAAAATGAATACTATTAAAGATGAATATCATTTTGTGTTGATTTGTCCTGCATATAGAACAATAAGATGTATTTTTTTGCCAAAGTATTATTGTTCATGGCCAAATACACCAAAAGTAATTTTTCTGTTACAAGCTGGGTCAAAAAGCTTAACTAAAAATCTATGTAATTATCTTAAAGCTGCATGGAAACTAAAATTGGAAATTATCAGTTAATATGTTATTCATGCTTTTATAAGTTATCTCTGCATTATTTAATTTATTCAAGTGTTTTCTGTATTCTGTCATATAAGTATATACCTTGTATTATGCTAAAGAAATGTTGTTGCTAATGCAATAAAGATTCATTCAATACTAAAATTTTGTTTGCAATGTATAAATACGTCAATGTTTAAATTTTCATCCAAAATAATACAATGCTATTTGCAATAACTCATTTCAAATGCCTCTAAATGAGATTTTAGTTAATAAAATTGATATATTTTTGCAAACACTTTTGTTCGTTTAATAAGACTGCAATTATCTCTAAGTTTAATAGGGGGTATAAGTAAGTAAGTAAGTAAATTGTTTATTATAGTTACATGTGTAAATCAGCATAAATTTATAAAATTGTACAAAATATAATTACATATAATACACCCGGCCCAATGGACCAATACGTCACCTTTTACTTTCAGTTCAATATAAATGTTCTAATATAACGTGTCAGTTGCCAATTTAAATTTGAATACAGGTAATTATAGATTAAGAATTAACGTTTGTAAAAGTTCATATATTATTCATCTAAAGTTTGTGAAAAAGTTGAAGAATGTTAACTAGAGTAAACTGTTTGTTTTCTACAGACAAGTGACGCTGCTAAGTATTTAGCTATTTTCCTTGGAAATTAGAAATGTTAATTTTCCCTGGTCATGTAGTTGCGTATAGTCAGGCAGCATTAATACCTTCCTAAAAACAGTTGATGTCTGATATCATTATAAAATGTGCAGTTTATAAGAAAATGTAGCTCACTTTCAACATTTTGAGAATCATACAAAACCGACATAGTCTGTTTTCCCAATATATCTACCCGTCTCAATTTGTATCGGTTATATCCCGCATCTAAACTAAGCTAGCACAGATCGCTCGTGTTTCGTAAGATTTAGTTTTACATAGTGTTTTAATTCGAAGTTTGTTTTAAAGTTTAAGTAAGATCGTAGCTTTGGCTTATTTATCAATGAATCTCTCCATATATCACTGTAATAAGTTCGTACAATTTGTTCAAAAGATTTTAAATCCACCACTGTTCTACTTTCGTAATAATGAAACATATTAAGTTCAGTGAAAATATTTTTCGTGTCACTACACCAATAGTTTGTTCAACGATCATAATCCATATTGAACACCACTTTCGTTAATCGGTCGTCTTCAAACGATAATAGCCTATTCCAGTAGTGAATAATGTTTACCCAATGCCAAAACTGACTTGGTATCCATCCAGTTTCCCCATACAGTGCTAACATTGGTGCAAATCTGTGAATCTAAGTTATATCGAATTGCTCTGTTCTGTACGTTGTCTTTTGATTGGAACTTCCTATTTCCCTATATTCCAGATGCGTAGTCGAAGATTGGAATAACACACGAATTAAAAAGTTTTTCATAAGACTGAAAACCAAAATCCTTTAAACTATGGATTTTCATGATATTTTACCGAAGGCTCTTTCTGCACCTTTAGCCAAAGTCTCTGAATGTAAATTAAAGTTACCTTTACAGTTAAAAGTTACACCTAAGTATTTGTAATCGCCCACTATTTTCAACGCATTATTGCCGATTGAAAAGTCAAATTCACTATGCTTTTTACGTCCTTTACGAAAAGCACGCACTTTGATTTGTCCGTGTTGATCAGAACCCTCCAACGTTTACACCAGCTATGAATCACATTTAGCATATGTTGAAGTTCATCCTTACTTTTAGCGAACATAACAATATCATCAGCGTAAAGTAGAAGTGAAATCTGCCCTCCATTAATATCAAATCTTAAATTCAAATCATTAACTTCTTTAACCAGATCGTTGATGAAGATAGAGAAAAGTGTCGGGGAAACGTTATCCCCTTGATTTACGCCGGATTTACAGTCAAACCAATTCGTCAGCTTATTGTTGATACGCACACAGGAGCTTGTATTCTGATAAATGCTTTTAATTGAATTGTAAATTTTTCCGTCTATGTCATTTGAGCGCAATTTTTACAACATAATGTCTCTATCAACGAAATCAAAGTCCTTTTTTAAGTCAATGAATGCCGCAAAAACGTTGGGATTGTTTCTCACAATACTATTTAAGGTAAAAATATGATCTTCACAAGACATATTTTTTTCTGAACCTATTCTGTTCATCTGCAAGAATATTTTCCGTCTCGAGAAAACTTGATTATCTCTTGTTAACAAATGCGCTATAGAGTTTGCTTTCACATGATAATAGACTGACTCCCTTGTAATTCATCGGAATACGTGCATCTGACGACGGATCCTTCAATATTGGAAAAATTATGGATTTTCTCCAGGCAGACGGGATTAAACTCGAGTCAAAAATCAGTTGATAAAGATGGTATTATATGTCAATAACTATTAATAAAGATTAATCGGCATATGCAAGGAGTCCTTCATATTTTCCTTTAACAGATTTTCGTGTACTTTAGCTTGAATATAGTGTTCTGAATCAAATTCATCACTCGACAAACCATTGTTTAAATTTTCAAAATCACAACGCCATCTTTCCAAAACTTCTTGTTCAGATCTAGTGATATTACCGTTATCACCAACGACTTCCTGTGGTATACATTTGTTACTTCTAGGTAATAATTTACGTATTTTTTACCAAAAGTCAGTTGGATTTCTACCGCTACTGTTCTTCTATAGGTACGTTCTGTCCGTCTCAGATTTGTGTCGAAACATTTTCTAGCTTGCATGTAGTTATTGCGCAAAGTTGTTTTAATATTTCTCATCCCAAAATACTTGACGATAACTTTTTCACATGGACGCATCTTATTCCAAAGTTCAGTCAGAGTTTTATTCAAGTACGGCTTTTTTGTTCGAAAACGCTTCTTAGAGTTATTATTACTTATAAAGTCTAACGGGATTTAGTTAATTAGGTCTTTCCACTTTTCTGTGGAAAGACCTATTGTTTTTCTTCTGATTATTAGGTCTTTCCACTTTTCTGTGGAAAGACCTATTGTTTTTCTTCTGATTATTTTTTTTTTCTTCCGCCAAATTTTGTTCTTGCGATAAACATTTGTTTCGCAATATGTCGCTTAGATATTTGGTATATGATATCGAACAGTTTATGCGCTTTTGAAATTTACCCTGCGTAACCGAATACTTTTTTTTGTAGGAGTTATCTCCCCAAACACTGTTTTCCTTGTGATCACAACTCCTTCGCAACCGTAAAAGATTACGACAAATTTATTTTATAAAATTGCTCGTTATATCCTTCGCCTGATTTATCCAATATCGACCGAAGCAATATGAACGCTCCATATGAGAGTTATTTCCCTTTTTGTATTTGAAATTTTGAAATGTATTTTCAACTGGAACACCATAAGTGATAGAGACCTGGGATCTTTTGATTTGAGGTCCTTGGTCCAAAAAAATGAAAATTAGGTCAAGGTCAAAGGTCAAGGTCGTATTTTAGATTTTTATTTGTTTTTGATTTCCCTATAACTTTGGAATGGTTATAGATACAGAAAATTTAAGTAGTGAAAAATGCTTGGTACTTCAAAGAGCAACTTTGTTACGTTATGACTGTATTGGTTTTACCATTATGTAAGGGACATAACCCCCATTTATGGTTTATAAAAAGCCATTATTAGGCAAAACTCTTAAACAAAAGGTCCTTGACCCATAGGGTCTTTTGCAATGACATTGTGGAGCAATGACCTTGACGAGGGTCGAAAGGTCAATGGTCAAGGTCATGTACTAAGAGGCAAATTATGTGATTTTGGCACTATTTAAAGAGTTTTATGTGTGTTTGAATTCCAACCAACCAACCAACCAACCAACCAACCAATCAATCAATCAATCAATCAATCAGTGCATGTTTCCGTCTCATGTGTTTAATATGGAGTCCAAGATCTCATTTGTTTCTTTTTCGCTTGTTTCAAAAACCCTATCCAACGTGTTTAACCAACCAACCAACGTGTTAAATCAACCAACCGTTGTGTTTAATCAACCAATAAACATGTTTAATCAACCAACCAACCAATCAATCAATCA
Organism: Mytilus galloprovincialis; assembly: GCA_037788925.1. Lineage (NCBI taxonomy): Eukaryota > Metazoa > Mollusca > Bivalvia > Mytilida > Mytilidae > Mytilus > Mytilus galloprovincialis. Next base: position 1,975,684 of record JAWDJN010000025.1, on the reverse strand, counting down.
ATCAATCAGTGCATGTTTCCGTCTCATGTGTTTAATATGGAATCCAAGATCTCATTTGTTTCTTTCTCGCTTGTTTCAACCTAACCCACGTGTTTAACCAATCAACCAACGTGTTTGATCAACCAATCAACGTGTTTAACCAATCAATTAATCAATCAATCAATCAGTACATGTTTACGTCTCATGTGTTTAATATGGGGTTCAGGATCTCATGTGTTTCTTTCTCGCTTGTTTTAGGAAACCTATCCAACGTGCTTAACCAACCAACCAACGTGTTTAATCAACCAATCAACGTGTTTAACCAACCAACCAACCAATCAATCAATCAGTGCATGTTTCCGTCTCATGTGTTTAATATGGAGTGCAAGAACTCATTTGTTTCTTTTTCGCTTGTTTCAAGAAACCCTATCCAACGTGTTTAACCAACCAACCAACGTGTTTAATCAACCAATCAACATGTTTAACCAACCAACCAATCAATATGTATGACAGTTTATTTATTACAGTATATTTAAAACAATATGGAAAGAAAAAACTCTCAATTATTCAAGATTTTGAATTTTAATATTTTTCTTACATCTCTTCTCAAAAAAAAAAATCCACATGTACTCTGAAACTGCAAGTCCAATCGACCCCAAAATTTGCAGTCAGCAGGGCATACATGTACTAAAGGTTCATAAAACAACGTGGTGCAGATATCTCTCAAGACTTCCTAGAGAAAAAAAATGGCAATTCCGTAAAAATGCTTGCTAGGTCCGTAAATCTCAGTGACATCCTACAATAAAATGTCCGCTCCTAGATTGAAATACTAATCTGTGTTACAAACAGGTGCTGAAAAATGTACATTATCAGAAATAATCCTTAAATGTGTATTAAAGTTACACCGGATCAATTAAATCCAAAACATGCACTGCTGGTGAACTGTGATCAAAATGTCAATTTCCTACAATGACAAAAGAAATTACATTGTGTACATTCTGTCTCTATACATGTTGTCTGTTCAACGTCCCCACCTAAAGAGAAATAAAAAGTTTTCGTTATTATAAACCCGCGTCACGTGATGTCTCCTCAATCTGGCGCGCGCGCTGTACCTAAAATAAAATAAAAACTTTCCAAACTAAACATGAAACTTCTCCGGTAACAATGATATAGACCCCATACAGAAACAAACAAACAAACAAACAAACCCCCCCCCCCCCCCCCCCATTCAATCTATTTCAAAGGGTGAAAGACCGCCTCCAATTGCTTTTTAAAAGCAATTGATTTATATTTATTTTTTTTTTCTTCCGCCTAATTTTGTTCTTGCGATAAATATTTGTTTCGCAATATGTCGCATAGATATTTTTTATAATATTGAACAGTTTATGCGCATTTGAAATTTACCCTGTGTAACCGAATACTTTTCTTTGTAGGAGTTATCTCCCCAAACACTGTTTTCCTTGTGATCACGACTCCTTCGCAACCGTAAAAGATTACGACAAATTTATTTTATAAAATTGCTCGTTATATCCTTCGCATGATTTGTCCAATTTTGACCGAAGCAATATGAACGCTCCATATGAGAGTTATTTCCCCTTTTGTATTTGAAATTTTGAAATGTATTTTAAACTGGAACACCATAAGTGATAGAGACCTAGGATATTTTGATTTGAGGTCCTTGGTACAAAAAAATGAAAATTAGGTCAAGGTCAAAGGTCAAGGTCATATTCTAACTTTTGAATTAGGCTTATTTCCACTCATTTCCAAAAACCGTATAAGATATCGACAAATTATTTTGTATAAATTGTTAGTTGCGACATGTCGTAACTTAATAATTTTAGTTGAAAGGGTGCGTAGACAATGAATGGGAGTTTTTGCCCCTATCATATCTAAAATTATGTGTAAAGTGATATAACTTATTAACCATACATATAAGAGACCTAGGGTCTTTTGATTTGAGATCCTCAATTTGTGACCTTGAAATTAAGGACAAGTTCATAGGTTAATTTGACGTTCTAGATTTTGACCTTTACTTTAAATTCATATCTATACATCATAAAGCCATATGAACTGACATTTTAGACTGATTTTTAATATTTTAATATCAAAATAGATATTAACTGGTGGAAAGACCTACAATTGTTCTCTGAACAATTGGTTTTTAATTTTAGATTGTGATCTTTTCATCTCATTATCTGTCGAAACCGCCTGTTCAAAATGCGTGACCGTAAACTCTGTAATTAATACTGAGTGGTCGGGTAGTCTTGATTTCCCACCTAATAATCCAAACAATAAATTATTGTTAACAATAGATTTCGCCGAGAGCACTTCGAACGTTTTACATTTATCAAACACGTCATGAGGGACACAAATATAGTCAACCACAGATTTACCTCTCGTTGAAATAGAGGAAAAATTATCACAACCCTGAAATCTTTCATTTAATACAAAATTTCGATTCATTGAGGAAGTCTAATAATTCGTGACCGTGCTGATTAATGCTTTTATCGATTGTATTTATCATTAGAACAGAGTCTATATCGTTCAGTGTATCTGGTAATGATCCAATTCTCGAATTAAAATCCCCTGTAAGCAATATTGCATCATCATCATCATTTAAATATATCTGTGCTAGTAAGTGAGCAAAACAACTCGGAGCATCACGGCCTCTAGATGAATTTTCAAGAGGAAGGTATCATGCAAATACTCAAAAAGTTGGAATCATTCATTCTATTAAAACTTTAATCCTTTGATGCCATCGAATGATCTGTCAATAACTGATGTATTATATTGTTCAGGAATCCATTTTTTAACTAAAATTCCTATAACATAAAAAAGACTTAAATAAGATAATATGGAATTTTATTTGGAATGGTAAAGTGAATCAAGTAGACCGGAAGGTTTGTTGTTTAGACGGTAAAAAGGGGGGCATGGGGATGGTAAATTTGGATAGTTGGATAGAAAGTAAATATATCAAATCGATATATTCAATATTACACAAGCCATTATCAAGTTGGAATGCGATAGGTAAATTTTGGTTAAAAAAAATATGATAAAAAATTTGCAGATAAACTTTTTCTGTGTAGATGTTCAGACCTTTCAGGTCTTGAGATAAAAAAAACTACCACATTATTACAAAAACGCTTTACAATCGTGGTCAAAATTGACAAGGATCACACAGGGTATAATAACTAATAAAATGGAAGTAAAAAAACAGCCTTTATTTGGAAACTCAAATATTTTATTTCAAAGAAAATCTATATTTTATTCTTCTTTTTCAAAAAGTCTAATAAAAACTATTGGTGATATATGGGATGATAATACCAATGAATTTAAATCGTGCAATGAAATATATCAACAACTTATAGATAAACGCAATTGTATTTCGGAATATTCACGAATTAAAAGTGCCGTACCGCAAACTTTTATACAGGTTTTAAGAAATAACGATGTACAACGCACTTTAAAAAACTACAAAATCAAAATTTCTGAAAACTTTGAATTTATAAATTATTATTATTATTATTATACAGTATTTATAACAGCGCATTATATAATATTAAAATTACCCTAAGCGCTTTACAATATATTTCCATATACATATATAGGTATTAACAATAAAATATAAAAACCCATGTTTAAAACTTTTAAAACAAAAAGATTTGAAAAACTAGCATTGATAAAACAATAAAATTTATATAAAATAAGCATGATAAATTAAGGAGATATTGAATCGGTACCAATAAAAGTAAGTTAAAACTTCAAAATATTTGCTAAAAAAAATCTAAAATAACCAATAAAAGTATACTTAGTTAAAAATTCGGAAAAAAAGTAGTAGCTTAAAAATTCAAAAATTACAATGATGTAGAAATATTTTAAGAACTATTAAAAGCATGTCTGAATAAATGAGTTTTCAAATTTTTCTTAAAAACGTTCACACAATGGATGTTTCGTAGATCACTTGGTAGATCATTCCACAGAACGGCTGCTGCTTTGTCGAATCTTCTGTCCCCATATGTTTTAGTTCTTACACGCGGCGTTGTTAAAATCATGGAATTTTCAGATCTAAGTGCTCGCATTGGTTTGTATATTTTAACGAGTTCTTGTAGGTAGACCGGTGCCTCCTCGTGCAAAGCCTTGAACACATATACAAGAAGTTTATACTGGCATCGGTATGTTACAGGCAGCCAATGGAGAGACTTGAGAATTGGTGTTATGTGGTCGTACTTCCTCTTCCTTGTAATGACCCTAGCTGCTGTGTTCTGGACTCGTTGTAACCTTTGAATAGATGTTGCTGGGAGTCCATACAGTAATGCGTTCCCAGGGGCGTAGCTGCCGTTAGGCACTTTAGGCACGTGCCTACACAAAAAAATTTCACAAATATTTTGTTTTTATTAAGAAAAATAATAAACACCGTTATCCATAGATGAACGTCAGTGAAGTTGTCAAAACTCTTTAATTATCGAATGTCATATGTACGTTTCTCGTCCTTAGTGAATGGAATATTGGATAGAATTGAATGTTTTTATGATTTTACCTTATTTAGAAACTATAAGCTAGAACTTAGGTTCAGATCATTTCACTTCTATCAACAGAAACTTGAATGAACCACAACTGAGACACATGAGTTTTTCAATTAGTTGTTAGTTTTCAACTAGCTTTCCACTTTGTCTTCACCCGACTTGCCAATGTTGGTCGTCTGTTTGGCTGTGCATGCAGGATGTATAAATACGCAGTCACGTCTGGTCAGAATCCGATGCCTAGTTGTACAGAGAGTACCACTCTATGAGGATTTCGTAGTTGGTCTACTGAAAGGCAAAATTTCTGCTCCTATCCAATAATTTTCAAATTTCAAGACCTTCGTCCTGGACGACACCTATTACAAGACCTAGCTACCTGTTGTATTTATTGTAAACTTTTTTTTTTTGTCCTAATCATGCATAAATATTTGACACTGGGTGTTTAAAAATCAATCAATCAACTAGCTTCCAGTAATTTTGAGTACTCTCAGATCTACATGTAATGACCACAATTTTTCAAATTCCTAAGCAGGTAGGGATTTTACAGTAGGGGATATACAGAAATACGAATTTCTTGAATTTTGTTACGCCAGAACAGAACTTTTGCCTTAGGCATCGACTATGTGTGTATGTGTTTTATTAAACCTTTTCAACATCTCTCGACACCAACAGTTGAGAACGACTACGACAGGTAAAATGTGAAGGGTCGTCTCAAAATTTAAAAAAAAAAAATGAAATAATTATTGATTTTATTACTTTCATTGACAATGATACAACTTTCCTACAGAGTCCAAATCAGATGGAATTTTTTATAGTTTATTATATATATAAGGAAAATGATGGACTTTAAGTGACATTTCATCTTTTGAGACGTTGAGCTTCTAGCTGTCCTAGTGGAATTTGGAAAATAAAAAGAACAAAGCATGCTTAATTGTGGTTAAATTTTCAATTAAACAATGTCTTATGTCTGTTGACAAAGTGTCTCTTAGTTTTGGCCTTGGGTGCCTCCATAATGTACTCAATACTTTGTATATTTTTAATTCACCAATTTGGTGTTCCACTTGAAGTCTGTATTCACCAATCACGCAATTAAATTTGCTGGTTTTTTTTTATCAAATGTTATGGCTTACGATTAATTTGAGGTGTTGTAAATGGTGTAACTAAAGGATGACGATTTGGATAATGTTTGTCCTCCGGAAAATGTAGCAGACCATTTCTCCTTATTTTGATCCAAAACACCCCTTATGTATGGTCATAGATGAGATAAAAAATTAATTCTAAAGTACGAAAAAAAGAACTGAAAAAGATACAAAACTATTGTTCCGCAAATAGGATATAGAGAAACAAATTCTGACCTGGCGAAAACAAAACAAAATACAGCAATGACAGTGTATAAATAAAATCAACGAAATTTGATCAACTTTTTGTAAGACACCAAAGGGTCATTTTCAGGAACAGGAGGAGAACACTATGACGAAGGGACAAGGTATGTTGTTTTCATGACATCAGCCGTTGGTCTCCTAGCCCCTGCTTAGCACTGACCATATTGATTTTGCAATGTCAACGAGCTCTACAGTGTTAACTAACAACTTAAAATATAAATTCCATATGCATGTATGTAAACAAAATATGTACTGCTTAGATGTTGTAACATTAAAACGAGAATTCAATTATATGTTTTTTCTTCAAAATTCATCATGAAAACATCAATTCTAATAAAATATCTTAAAGCGGAGAAGTCCGCCGTTGAAAAAAAAATAGATGTGATATTTTCTTTAGACCTTCAAAATATATATGTGATTATCCATCCAGAAATTGAATATGCACATCAACTAAGGTGAGGCCGGTCGAAAAATACCAATTTGGTCGTGTTCACAAGTGTGATACGGACATACGGACAGTCCAGTATTTACTTTTTTTTTTTATAAATTTTAGAAAATTTCATCAAAGCTTTTACACCAACAAATTAATCGTTATTTACTTAGGGCAAATATTTGGTAAAAGACTCACATAATAATGAAATTGAAGAGAAGCGTACCAGGATGAAGAATGGTTGCTGTATTTGTTTTAACCAATTCAACATGAGATGTCGTATATAAATACATACAAAATAAGAAAACTATTATATGACAGATACATATATTTATTTATCTATTTGGTTGATATATATTCTGAAGCTATATAGTCAAGACAGTATATAACCGCCAATCCAATATGTAACGTATTGATAATCATGAAGGTTTTTGTCTTTGAGACGATCCATCAATTTTACCTGTAAACTGTAGGTGTCATTAGTCGGTGTCGAGAGATGTTGAAAAGGTTTATTACTAGTATATAGTAATATAAGTGTTTAAGTGCCTATTTTTTTTAATGAAGGATCGTTAATATGTTCTATTAATTAAGTTAACGTATATATCAATCAGAACGGTATAGATATAAAATACCAAACAGGGTGTGCTGCTTAATTAAAGGGATACGCTGATCTACGCTGGGCAATGCATTTAAAAAACACCATTATATATATTTCCGATTGTACTGCGTTATTCAATTTGCCAGTCAGATGTTATGGTAGATTATTCACAATTCTTCAAACTTTTTATAATGTATATCATTATTATCATAATGGAATAACCATTAAATTTAATATTTTTGTACATAAAATTTTGCAGCTAAAACGCTGAAAACCGTTTTGCGTCGGGGGGCTCCCCCCTGAACCCCCTACCAGGGATCTGCCCTGGACCTGATGGGGGCCTTAAGCGGCCCCCAGACCCCCTGCCGATTGGTGCCTACAGTTGACTGAATACCTAGCTACGCCCCTGAAGTGAGATACCTATCTAAAGAATCACAAAAACAGAGTAGGTGTGTTCGAATAGCTATTTTTTCTAAAAGTACTTGACGACAGTCTTTTAATTTGGATGATGGAAATGGATATCTTCGAAAAAATATGATTTTCTTGTGTGTGATGACTAGGGTTTATAATCTTCAACTACTGAAAATGTTTAGTCTGCCCTTCCACGAAATATTTAATTAGATTTTTTTTATATGCTTAAGAATTTTCAAAAATTCCATCTAACATCCGAACAGACAATATTTTTAAGTTGAATCAATGCAGACAAGATCATCAACTAATGCTCATTAGCTAGTAGATACATTTGTCTTTTAAAATATAACTGACATATAACGATCGATCGTAATGGTGCTATGTGGATAAATTTATCAGTTTTCAAGAGCAAAATTGGCAGAGCGTCATCCCTACAATGGCTTCCATTTCTACGATTGTGAGCATGAACTGGCGTAATGGGGAGATAATTTTGAAGAAGTAGAATCCTGACTGTATGAATAACATTTCTGTATATATACAAATTGACAACGTTCCGCCTTGTGATACGCTTTTCGTACAATACTATTTTAAGGATCTACTTTGCTGGAGCTCACCTTCACTAGTTTATTCGAATGATATTTTCAAAATGTTTCTGTTATTTTATTTGCATGACAAAATGAAAGACGATATAATATCAATGGGTGTACATGCAAATTTTTGGCATTTTTAAAAATGTGTATTTATTATATGTCTTTTAAAGGAATCCCAGAAACAAAAAAAAATCTTTTGTCGAGCAGTTGAAGGCTGTGCACCGCATTTTTTTCATTATGCTTGTAAGGTGTCATTTTATCGCGCTTTTGTAGCATTTTTTCCCTTCCTGTTCATTTGCATGTGAAGCACGTCTTATTTTCTTCTACCTATAGGATAAAACTCTCATATTAATATGTGTATACTAACACGATTAATCATTTGATATAAAAAGATAGTTATATAAATACGGATATTTCTTAGAATTGAGGGTCATCCTTTAAAAGTTACGGTCATCATTTACAAATTACGGTCATCTTAAAAGCAGTTACGGTCAGCCTTGTTATGAATCTCTGATTCTGTTACGGTCATCTCGATTGTGATTTACGGTCATCTTGGCGATTTTTTCAAATCGAATTTCCCGTTTCATGCACATTTCTCGGAAGTAATTAGTGATTTCCGAGTGATTCTTTTATAAATTTACATCGTTTCAATGTATGATTTGTAAAGAAAATGATATAGAAACACTTTAAAAGACAATACAGAAACTGACCTAATTTTTCATCCGACATCTTGGGATGACCGTGAATGCAGTTACGGTCATCAGCTTTACCCCAGTGAAATAGCTGATAGCTCTGAGGTGGAAGAAGGTGAATAAAAGGTAACTTGAATTACCATAAAAGCAGCCCCACTAACCCAGCCTGCTTTGTTCCATTATCGTTATGATGCATTTTTTTTTCTTCAAATGTGTCATAAGAACCTGGATTTCCCCATCCGTACAATCATTTTCTATGTTCAGTGGACTGTGAAAATAAGGTAAAATCTTTAATTTGGCAGAAAAATCAGAAAGATCATATCATAAGGAACACATGTGTACTAAGTTTCAAGTTGATTGGATTTCAACTTCATCAAAAACTACCTCGGCCATAAACTTTAACCTGAAACAGGACAGACCAGAAAACATAATGCCCATAAATAGGGCATAAAAATCGTAAGACTTGTTACATACCCGCCAACTTCTTCTAGAAAAGTGTCATATTTGTATGATGAACTTGCATGCCTTTTTCTTAAGTCTGTTTGCATGATTCTAGTTATCAAATAGGTAGAAAAGATGAACATGTAGCAAGCAGACCAGGGTTTATTTTCTTGTGTAAGAATATTTGACGCTTGTTGAAATTTCCAATTTCGAATTATGCACAAAGATGGACCTTTAACAGGTTGTGAACAACTCTCCAAATGAGGGGTAACCCTCATTGGAAGTACATTACAACCCACTGTAAAAAATGAGCACCTTTATATTCATATTATTTGATGAAACTTTTCCCCAAGAACTATGCATCTATCAAGTATTAAATGGTCAAAACATGTCAAAATTAATTTGGGATGTTTCTAAACTTATATATTCTTTATCAATTTGACCCCTCATTTAAAAAAGTTGTTCCAAATATAATGAATTTTCCCACTTTTGAGTAAAAAATCTTTATAAAATTTTCTTTTGTTCTTTTTCAACAGTAAAATGACCTCTTGTTTTAGGGACAGTCCCTCATTTAAAGGACACCACACATAATGGGGGGGGGGGGGGGGGGGGGGGGCACCTGTTTGTTGGTCATTGTAAAAAAAAGAATAGTACATTGGCATTATATTGCAACAAGTATCATGTAAAAAAAATAGTGAAAAAAATACTATTTATTATCTTTGTGGTAGTACTGCATCATTGAATTTTGTCAATCAGCCATGCTTTTATCCTTAAGCTGTGTAAGAACCTGCTTGCAGATGAAAACTCACATGCCATTTTCACAATTTGACAACTTGAGCAAACAACACAAGTTCAAAATCTAGCATGTTAGAATAATCTTCAGAGAAAACGTTTTTGATTGGTTTATTAATTCATCATAAGAAACACAGAATTTGATTGACTGAACACGATTGCAATGTGTACTCCTGGAAGGAGAATCGTCAGAAACCTCACCAGTGCAGTCTGGAGTCCCACAAGGTAGTGTGATTGGCCCGCTTATGTTTCTTACCTTTATGAATGACCTCCCAGAGTATGTGTCATCTTCAAATGTTAGACTTTTCGCAGACGACTGCGTTCTCTACCGACAGATAAGAAGCGAAACGGATGTGAACACCCTCCAAAACGACCTGGATGGACTTCAACAATGGGAGGCAGACTGGCAGATGGAATTCCACCCCCAAAAATGCCAACTCCTTAGAGTAACAACAAAGCGGAAAATAGTCAAGGCAAATTATAACATCCACGGCCACATCCTAGAAGAGGTGGACTCTCCGATATATCTTGGCGTCTCAATACACAAAACATTGAGTTGGAAAAAACACATTGACAACATCGCAAAGAAAGCTAACTCCACACGAGCTTTTCTTCAAAGGAACATCAAAAGCTGTCCTAGTAAAACAAAAGCATTGTGTTATCAAACGCTTGTAAGACCACTCATGGAATACTTTAGCACCATCTGGGATCCATCTACTAAGGACAACATAAACAAATTAGAAGCTATACAACGCCGATGCGCACGATTTGTTCTTAATGACTACAGAAGAACGAGTAGCGTAACATCAATGCTACAGGCACTAAACTGGAAGACACTACAGGAAAGTAGAGCTCAATGTTAGATCATCATGTTCTACGGAGTAGTACACGAACTGATTGCAGTACCAACAACAAATTTACAACCAGTAATATCAACAGTATGAGGACACAATGAGCGATTCCTCGTTCCTTATGCCAGGACTCAAGTATATCGTCACTCGTTTTTCCCAGATACCATCAGAATCTGGAATGGACTGCCACAACACATACAAAGCCACACAACCCTTGAATCATTCAAAAAAGGGTGTGCAAGTGGTCCAGCTTCGATATTTTATTAAAGAATCACCGTTTTCAGTGTAGATAGTCCGCACTTACCGCACGTTTGTTGATCTCTCATCGAACATGTACATAAAACAGTACAATAATACTCCCCTGGGAGGCCTGTACTATAAAGGAAGAAGAAGAAGTCTTACAAGGAACAAATAATTTTCACTAAATCGGGTTTTAGAGTTTTTTTAACGATACCCTTCATATTAATATTTTTTAATAAATGCAAGGACGTATTATATACATGACAATTGCATCGTATACTGACCTAACATTAGAAATCTGTCATTATGCTGATGTTTTGATCCTAAGAAAATTATAAAATAAAAATAAAAAATATATGCAACCAATTTTTTATTGGATTTTCTGTAATAAATTTAGTTTCAGTTGTTAAAAACAACCAAGAGTAAGTAAGTAAAAGAAGCTTCTACGTTGTAGCCACCGACTTTACCTTATACATAAATTGACAATAGAATATTTGCTACTGTAACATACTGGTATATGCTGTATGGGCCTAGATCACTGTTGAAGGCCGTACGGTGACCTATAGGTGATAATGTCTGTGTCATTTGGTCTCTTGTGGAGATTTATCTCATTGGCAATCATACCACATCTTCTTTTATATATATACAATTAAAGATAGACAGCAAGGATATTTTTTATAATTACACTACATTCTCATTTTGTTTCAACTTCGATGTATAATAATTGATAAAATAACGCGGAAGTCTTATAATGAAACAGTCTTCAGATTGTACAAGTTGAGCTTGGAGAGACTCATAACAACACTGTTCAATAACTTTTAAAATGCTTTCTGAAATCACAGATTGGTATACTTGGACAGCATGGGGTAATTGCAATGTTACATGTGGAAGTGGTCATCATGTCAGAACTCGAACTTGTCGAACGGGTACATGTACAGGTGATGTCGTTCAAACACAGCAGTGTACTGCAGACTGCAAAGGTAAGTTTCCTTGTCTGTTACTTTGTATCAAACATTTTAAACGCATTCCTTGATCAATACTCAATATATATACTACACTTATAAACTTACAATGTATGTATTCATGCGCTTCTAATGAATAGCAAATATATTCGGATTTTTCTCACTTTTTTTAATCTTTGAAATGCTTGTGTTATTGCCATTTCTTTTGTTCGTCTATAGTTTATATTTTCACAACGTGCCTACGCTAAGACTAACCGAAATATACTGCTTACCGGATTTGTAATAACATGAACAACACGACGGGTGCAATATGTGGAGCAAGATCTACTTATCCTTCCGGAGCACCTGAGATCAAACCTAATTGTTGGAGGGGTTCGCATTGCTTAGTCTTTATTTCTTCATGTTGAGGTTTTGTTTACTATTATTTGTCTGTTTGTCATTTTCTTTTTAGCCATGATGTTGTCAGTTTATTTTTGGTTTAATAGTTTCAATGTCCCTCTGGTATCTTTCGCCACTGTTCTAAGACAAATTTAGCACTTAATCTCATAAAAGTCGGGAAAACAAAATAAACTTATAAGTAAAATCACAAAAATACTGAACTCAGAGGAAAATCAAATCGGAAAGTTCCTAATCACATGGCAAAATAAAATGAAAAAAACACATCAAAAACGAATGGACAACAACAAAGGACACTACATAAATAATCACAATTAAGAAAAAAACACAATTGACAATTGAGAATTAAAAAAAATTAATAACAGACAAACAAGGTTTACAAAAGACGTGATAACCAGTGTCCAAGATAATACGAATAAGAGATTCCAAGGAGTGCCATACCTACTAATTTAACATCAACCCTCGTAAAGAATGTGCGAAAACATCAGATTGGGGAACAATTGAAAGCCAAGCCAAGATGAAATAAGGATTTTTTAAGGGAGAACTTATAGTGGCAATACTACATGTATTTCATACAATTTTTTTTTAAATGAGGGGTTAATCAATGGAAAGAGAAACATCCAAATTATGCACTCCGAACAAATATGTATTGTACACATGACAAGGACACAAACTAGAGGCTCTCAAGAGCCTGTATCGCTCACCTGATTCTACTTGGGTTTTTGAAATCATATAAAAAGATAAAATTTGGCTACAAAGTAACAACACTTGGCCAGCACCTCATTAAGAAAGGAACATTAATGCTATGTTTGCTTTCATTCAATTCAGTGGTTCTCTAAAAGAAGACATTTGTATGTATTTCCCATAGGGTCCTATGTTAAACCAAGTCCCCTGCTGGAAGCCACCTTGGTTGATGGATTGGCTACAAAATAACAAAACCTGGTCAGCATGTCATAAGGAACATTCATGCTGTGTTTGACTTCATTCCATTCAGTCGTTCTCTAAAAGAAGACATTTGTATGTATTTCCCATTGGGTCCTATGTTAAACTAAGTCCCCCGCTGGCGGCCATTTTGGATGATGGATCGGCTACAAAGTAACACCACTTGGTCAGCACCTCATAGGGAACATTCCTGCCATGTTTGGTTTTATTCAATTCAGTGGTTCTCTAAAAGAAGTCATTTGTATGCATTTCCCATAGGGTCCTATGTTAAACTAAGTCCCCCACTGGCGGCCATCTTTGATGATGGATCGGCTACAAAGTAACAACACTTGGTCAGCACCTCATAAGGAACATTCATGCAATGTTTGGTTTCATTCCATTAAGTGGTTCTCTAAAAGACGTCATTTGTATGCATTTCCCGTAGGGGCATTTCCAATAGTGTTCTATGTTAAACTAAGTCCCCCGCTGGCAGCCATCTTTGATAATGGATCGGCTACAAAGTAACAACACTTGATCAGAACCTCATAAGAAACATTCATGCCATGTTTGGTTTCATTCCATTCAGTGGTTCTCTAAAAGAAGTCATTTGTATGCATTTCCCATAGGGTCCTATATTAAACTAAGCTCCACGATGACGGCCATCTTGGATGATGGATCGGCTACAAAGTAACAACACATGGTCAGCACCTCATAAGGAACATTCATGCCTTGTTTGGTTTCATTCCATTCAGTGGTTCTCTAAAAGAAGTTATTTGTTTGCATTTCCCGTACTGTCCAGTGTTAAACTACGTCCCCCGCTGGCGGCCATCTTGGATAATGGATCGGCTACAAAGTAACAACACTTGGTCAGCACCTTATAAGGAACATTCATGCCATGTTTGGTTTCATTCCATTCAGTGGTTCTCTAAAAGAAGTCATTTGTATGCATTTTCCATTGGGTCCAATGTTAAACTAGGTCCCCCACTGGCGGCCATCTTGGATGATGGATCGGCAACAAAGTAACAACACTTTGTCAGCACCTTATAAGGAACATTCATGCAATGTTTGGTTTCAATCCATTCAGTGGTTCTCTAAAAGAAGTCATTTGTATGCATTTCCCATAGGGTCCTATATTAAACTAAGTCCCCCGCTGACGGCCATCTTGGGTGATGGATCGGCTACAAAGTAACAACACTTGGTCAGAACCTCATAAGGAACATTCATGTCATGTTTGGTTTTATTCCATTTAGTGGTTCTCTTAGAGAAGTCATTTGTATGCATTTTCCATAGGGTCCTATGTTAAACTAAGTCCCCCACTGGCGGCCATCTTTGATGATAGATCAGCTACAAAGTAACAACACTTGGTCAGCACCTTATAAGGAACATTCATGCCAGGTTTGCTTTCATTCCATTCAGTGGTTCTCTAAAAGAAGTCATTTGTATGCATTTCCAATAGGGTCCTATATTAAACTAAGCCCCACGATGACGGCCATCTTGGATGATGGATCGGCTACAAAGTAACAACACATGGTCAGCACCTCATAAGGAACATTCATGCCATGTTTGGTTTCATTCCATTCAGTGGTTCTCTAAAAGAAGTTATTTGTTTGCATTTCCCGTACTGTCAAGTGTTAAACTAAGTCCCCCGCTGGCGGCCATCTTGGATAATGGATCGGCTACAAAGTAACAACACTTGGTCAGCACCTTATAAGGAACATTCATGCCATGTTTGGTTTCATTCCATTCAGTGGTTCTCTAAAAGAAGTCATTTGTATGCATTTTCCATTGGGTCCAATGTTAAACTAGGTCCCCCACTGGCGGCCATCTTGGATGATGGATCGGCTACAAAGTAACAACACTTTGTCAGCACCTTATAAGGAACATTCATACAATGTTTGGTTTCAATCCATTCAGTGGTTTTCTAAAAGAAGTCATTTGTATGCATTTCCCATAGGTTCCTATATTAAACTAAGTCCCCCGCTGACGGCCATCTTGGATGATGGATCGGCTACAAAGTAACAACACTTGGTCAGCACCTCATAAGGAACATTCATGTCATGTTTGGTTTTATTCCATTTAGTGGTTCTCTAAAAGAAGTCATTTGTATTCATTTCCCATAGGGTCCTATATTAAACTAGTCCCCCGATGACGGCCATCTTGGATGATGGATCGGCTACAAAGTAACAACACATGGTCAGCACCTCATAAGGAACATTCATGCCATGTTTGGTTTCATTCCATTCAGTGGTTCTCTAAAGGAAGTTATTTGTTTGCATTTCCCGTACTGTCCAGTGTTAAACTAAGTCCCCCGCTGGCGGCCAGCTTGGATAATGGATCGGTTACAAAGTAACAACACTTGGTCAGCACCTTATAAGGAACATTCATGCCATGTTTGGTTTCATTCCATTCAGTGGTTCTCTAAAAGAAGTCATTTGTATGCATTTCCCATAGGGTCCAATGTTAAACTAGGTCTCCCACTGGCGGCCATCTTGGATGATGGATCGGCTACAAAGTAACAACACTTTGTCAGCACCTTATAAGGAACATTCATGCAATGTTTGGTTTCAATCCATTCAGTGGTTCTCTAAAAGAAGTCATTTGTATTCATTTCCCATAGGGTTCTATATTAAACTAAGTTCCCCGCTGACGGCCATCTTGGATGATGGATCGGCTACAAAGTAACAACACTTGGTCAGAACCTCATAAGAAACATTCATGTCATGTTTGGTTTCATTCCATTCAGTGGTTCTCTAAAAGAAGTTATTTGTTTGCATTTCCCGTACTGTCCAGTGTTAAACTAAGTCCCCCGCTGGCGGCCAGCTTGGATAATGAATCGGTTTCAAACTAACAACACTTGGTCAGCACCTTATAAGGAACATTCATGCCATGTTTGGTTTCATTCCATTCAGTGGTTCTCTCAAAGAAGTCATTTGTATGCATTTTCCATTGGGTCCAATGTTTAACTAGGTCCCCCACTGGCGGCCATCTTGGATGATGGATCGGCAACAAAGTAACAACACTTTGTCAGCACCTTATAAGGAACATTCATGCAATGTTTGGTTTCAATCCATTCAGTGGTTCTCTAAAAGAAGTCATTTGTATGCATTTCCCATAGGGTCCTATATTAAACTAAGTCCCCCGCTGACGGCCATCTTGGGTGATGGATCGGCTACAAAGTAACAACACTTGGTCAGAACCTCATAAGGAACATTCATGTCATGTTTGGTTTTATTCCATTTACTGGTTCTCTTAGAGAAGTCATTTGTATGCATTTTCCATAGGGTCCTATGTTAAACTAAGTCCCCCACTGGCGGCCATCTTTGATGATGGATCAGCTACAAAGTAACAACACTTGGTCAGCACCTTATAAGGAACATTCATGCCAGGTTTGCTTTCATTCCATTCAGTGGTTCTCTAAAAGAAGTCATTTGTATGCATTTCCCATTGGGTCCTATGTTAAACTAAGTCCCCCGCTGGCGGCCTTCTTGGATGATTGGTCAGCACCTCATAAGGAACATTCATGCCATATTTGGTTTTATTCCATTCAGTGGTTCTCTAGAAGAAGTTCAAAATGTAAAAAGTTAACGACGACGACGACGGACTACGGACGCCAAGTGATGAGAAAAGCTCACTTGGCACTTCGGGCCAGCTAGGTGAGCATAAAAAAGGCTCCAAAATTTCTTAAAATCATAACATTTTTAAAAAGTTCTTCCGGCCATACTCACTGCAGTTAAAGAAGAACCTCAGAAATATTCCGAAACGGCATATTCAAGAAGTGGTTTTAATCAGATGTAGATACTGAAAAATTCAAAAGAGTTATTGGTGAATTTACAATCTCAATCATTAAAACATAGTACCAACATTAAAACCTTTGATTTTGCAACTCTATTCCTCAAGCTCAACTTAAAGCTCGACTGAAAGAACTCGTCAGCTTATGTTTCTTTAACAAAACGGGCACTAGACGTTTTAAATACCTAGTTTTGGGCAGAAATTCAGATTACTTTGTGAAAAATCTTACAGAGTCAAGCAAAAAGTTCACCGAAGAGGGTACGGTACCACTGCCATGCTGGACTTTTTAATTGACAACATATTTGTTGAATTTGCAGGTTTGGTTTTCCAACAGACAGTTGGAATCCCAATGAGTACCAATTGCGCTCGTCTACTTGCAGATTTGTTTTTGTATTCCCATGAAGCAGAATTTATCCAAGGGCTTGTACAGAAAGGAGAAAAGAAATTAGCCCAGTCTTTTAATTTTACCTTTCGGTATATTGATGATGAACTATCTCTTAATAATAATAGATTCAGTGATCACTTACATTTAATATATCCAAGTGAACTTGAAATTAAAGATACTACCAACACAGGTAAATCTGCTTCATATTTAGACCTGTTTCCCGAATTGACTACTGATGGTAGGTTAAATACCAAAATTTAATTTTTCTTTAATCAACTTTCCCTTTTTCTCGAAATGACTACTGATGGTAGAATAAATACCAAAATTTAATTTTCCTATAGTCAACTTTCCATTTCTGTGTAGCAACATCCCAGCGGCACCAGCATATGGAGTATATGTGTCTCAATTGATACGTTACTCTAGCGCTAGCTCAAAGTACGTTGATTTTGTTGAACGAGGAATACTGCTTTCTCAAAAGTTTCTGAGACAGGGCTATGAATCAATCAAATTAAGGTCATCACTCAAGAAATTTTACGGTCGCCATCATGAACTGATTGGCCATTATGACAAAAGTGTGTCAGAAATCATATATTATATTCTTCCTCAATCCTAATAACCTTCCATCATTACCGAACTGAAAAAGAAATAACACGACGGGAGTTCAAGAGGTATGCCCCTTTACAAATGGATAAAAAATTCTGATTTTTTTTTTGTACCTGAATTTGCCTCAACCAAATTTTATAAAACTTATATATAATACTTGTTACAAAAAGATTAAATTTTCTGGTAAAACTGATTTTGAATCGATATAGCTTCGCAAACTGAATAAAACTTTCGGACAAGGTTATCCTGTCATCTGCTGATCTATTTAAAATTGAATTTCGGAACTACTCTATGATGATGTTTTTAGTGGAGTTCGTGTGGTTTCTTATTTATTATTTATAACTGTTGATGTAATTGCTTTTGGTTTTATGAGTCTTTGTTTACTCCTTGGTTTTGATTGTTATTGTCTTTTAAGTGAGAGAGAGAAGTTGTTGCATTTCTGTAATTATACGTTTCGGTACACGTCAATCTTTTAAATTTTTACCAACTTTCTGTCAGAAAAAATATAGTATTATTATTATCAAATTTAAACTTAATTAACATTAACCGCTAAAACTTTTTTTTATAATATAAATTAAATGTTTACTTTAAGTTGACGGAGTTTGGTCATCCTGGTCTAACTCAGGACCTTGTACAGGAACATGCGGAACTGGATCACAACAAAGGATTCGTTATTGTAATAGTCCTGCACCAGCAAATGGTGGTGAATATTGCCAAGGAGTAAACTTTGATTCTATCTCCTGTACACTTACTTCTTGCCCAGGTAAGCATATCGTCCTCTGATACAGTCGGAAACCAGGTTGAAATCGAAGCTCTCTATTAGAGAAGGCGATAAATGTTTACTGTATTGTTTACTATAGTGACAAATTTTTAAAAGTTAATAGAAACAAACAAAACTGCAATTTTCTTCTCAATTACGAGGTGTTTTATTTCAAAAACACCATTTGCATAAGTTTTCAATTTATCTAGTACATTGTTAAGCAGAACAATTAGATATCAAGTCGACGACATGGGTATCTTTCAAGTTGGAAGACAAAAATGCATAACCTCCGATTTTTTTGAAAAAAATTACCACGGACGGAAAAGATATCAATCTATTAGTTCAGTAATTTTCGTGTCTGCCCTTCCATTATGTGACTGAAGAAAAAATTCAAAAAAATAGGTAACAATTGTATCGAAAAGAGAAAATCGAGTGCACCTTTTTATGTTAGGGCGTGTTTGAGTTGAGTATTTTGTCTTGATATCGTTCAAAGTAAGAATATTTCATACATCGTCTCGCTTCAGATTCTATCATTTTTATATATTAAAGCTACAGGTTGACTTTATTACACAAAAAAATAACAGTACTAAAAGATGAAATATATGGGTCAAGTGAAATACCTATCTAATGAGTCACAAAAACTGGGAAGGTGTGTTCGAATAGCTATTTTTTTACTGAAAGTACTTGACGACAGTCTTACAAGTTGGATGATGAAAATGCATATCTTCGAGAAATTCTAATTTTTTGTGTGTGATAACTAGGGTTTATAGTCTTCAACCACTAAAAAAATCTAGTCTGCCCTTTCACGAAATATTTAATTAGTTTTTTTTTAAATGTTTATGATTTTTCGAAAATTCCACCTAACAACCGATCAGACAATAGTTTTAAGTTGAATCAATGCAGACAATATCATTAACTGATGCTCATTAGCTAGTTGATACATTTGTCTTTTAAAATATAACTGACATATAAGGATCGCATTGGTGCAATGTGGATAAATTTATCGGTTTCCAAGAGCAAAATTGGTAGCGCGTCATCGCTACAATGGCTTCCATTTTTACGATTGTGAAAATGAACTGGCGTAATGGGGAGATAATTTTGACGAAGTAGGATCCTGACTGGATAATTATATTTAATATTACGATATATACAGAGGTATAACGTTAAAAAATGATGCATTATGTTCATATATATTCAAGTCTTCATGATGTTGGGGAAAAACATAAAAATTGTAAAATGTCAAATCATCCTATTAGAATCGATGATAAATTCGGCCATTTCGACAAATAAATCGTATTTTGCTGGATAGACCTAGCATGCTAATATGATGTTAAAGACGTCATCGAGCTTTGTTTCAACATCATTATGGTCAAGTTGCAAGATGATTAAATTAAGTGATTTTAACAAGATTTTGAATAATCATCCGTTAATGTAAACAGGGAATCATGGATTATAATTGTATAAATTGTTGTCAGATCACCTTGGGTTTTTTTTGTAATTTTTTTTAATTTTTCAAGATGAAACATTTGAAATTACATAATACAGTATTAGACACAAAAAGTATAAAGAGTTAAGTAACACTTGTAACATCGATCAAATCCTAATGTCAACCAAATGTTGAGACAGAAAAAAAGTATTATGGCACTTTCTGTTGAGCTTTTCTGGTTCAAAATATTCAAAAAAAAACACAGGGTAGGTTGACTTTTCGTCAATTTACTGAAAATCAATGATTTATTTGGTAAAATAGTAGAATGTCATGCCACAGATAATTAATAATTGTAACTTATATGTCTTTTCTTGTTTCAAAATATCTGAAATTGAAGTCACAACCAATTTTCTCCTAGGGGAACATGGGATATTTCGCCACCATAAGAACTATTCAAGCTACTGCATCTTCCCCTCACAACTTTCGTGAAACGTTTGCATGTGATACTTAAGTGTATACAGTGTTCTACAAATACCAAAATCAATTGTATGTTTATACTCTATGAAAAGAAACGGCACTTGAATAACTTTTCACATTTAATGTGGCGAGTTAACCCATGCATTTGAGGTAACTCGCCACCATATTTCGAATTGTTTCGTTAGCTTGTTGGTTTTGAATGACAGTTATTTCAAAGCATATTAAAACAAAAAATATCACAGATATCCAAAGTTCACTGTTAAAAAAAGTCTATTGAATATGGGGAGGGTTGGCGTTCAAACTACCCCCTTTTTTCCCAAACATGCTGTATGTGCTTGTCACAAGTCAGGAGCCTTTATTTCAATGGTTCTCGTTTGTTGCTGTCAATGCTTTGTTACACCTTTTTTTCGAGCATTACTTTGTACATAATTTAATTTTACATTTGTCATTTCGGGGCCTTTTATATATATATAGCTGACAATGCGATGTTGGTTTGCTAATGGTTGAAAGCCGTACGACTACGGAGACTTTTAGTTGTTAATAAATACCACATTTTCTTTTTAAAATAATTGAAGGATATTTATAGGTTTTACCGTTTATTGTTGATAAAATTATACTCAATATGTCATTAAAATTTTTATTGTTAAACTGCACTCAATCAATTAAAGTCATGGTATTCTATTATTAAAAACGATTACTCTCGTTTGGTACAGTCTGGGTCAGTGCTTTCTACACTTGAATTGTCTGAAATTACTTCCAAATTTCCTGTACAGGATTCGTGGTATACCAGTCTTGGCATTTGGTACACTTGACCCAGTCCTCATCATCACTGTTGTCGTCAAAATAGTAACCGCTGCAGAGTGCACAATACAAGCTACTATCTTTTTCGTTTTCTTTATCATCTGCGCTTTTTTTTCAAGAGGTGCCTTTTTAGATTTCTAGTTGTCTTCTTTGTTGTTCGTTCAGAACGTTTTGGCTTTGATAGCAAGTTTTCTAGTTTTTCTTTTCTCTTCTCATCTCGATTGCGTCTTTTTTCTTCCTTTCCGATTCTTTCTGTTCCTTCATTTTTATTTTTTCTTTCATTTCGATGAGGTAGTTCTTGTCCGTTGACAGCCTTGTTGTTGTTATCCTTTTAGTTTATTCTTTGGTAGATTTTTCTTTATTTCCGGAATCACTAAGATTTCATCAAAATTATCCTGTTCATAGTTAGTATTCGTAACTGTATTTACTGTCATTTCTGGTTGGTTTCTAATAGCGTCGATCATCGGATATGCTGGACGATAGGGTACTGCATAGACATCCGCGACTACAGCGATGGTGTTTGTCTGTGTTTCTGCAAGTTCATTTGGGGTAGATTGTGGCGTTTCGACCAAGGGTGTACTACTGTCTGTATTTTCATTTTCTGGTATGTCCTCAGTTTGTGATGACTTGGTATCTAGTACAGATGTTTGAGACGGTCCATACGTTTCTGCTGGTATGACTCTTAAATATTCATTGAAGACTGAAAGGCGATATTAAAAAGTCCACAAAAGTCATACCTTGTTACTGTTTACTTGGATTGTCTCTCATAAATTTCTGACATTGTTTGTTGTAACTTGTCTTCATTGGTCCGAAAATAGATCTGCCTAAGGGTTGTAGCCAGTGTGTGGTATGTGGGGGGAGACAAAACATGTCAATCTGGTTCTGTTTTACTGTCTCTAAAGTATTAAAATTCAGGTGTGATGAATGACCATCAAGCATCAATAGAACGGGTCTGGCTGGTGGCAATTTTTTCAAGAAGACGTTGGTGAACCACTTGTCAAATAGAACACTGTCTATAAATGAGGATTTGCTACATCCAAATTCTGAGCCAGGTGGTGCATTTCCTTTCAGAGCTTCACGTACCCGTTGCCCTGTAAAGATTATCATAGGCGGTAAAACCCGTGCTTCAGCATTGACACAACAGAGTACTGTGATATTTTCACCCCTTTCTCCGCTTGTTTTTGTATATACCCCTCTGTTTCCTCTTTTCCCGACAATCTTTTCTGGGTTACAGTGGAGATCACTTCTAACCTCTCATTAAATCTGTCAGAATCTGTCAGGAGAACTGTTCTAGGACAGTACGTAGAACTGTCAGCCTGACACCTTTTAGTCAGTTCTAGCTAGAACAGTTCTAACCTAGAACTGATTTGGTCAGTTCTACCTAGAACTGATTTGGACAGTTCTACCTAGAACTGATCCTGACAGTTCTACCCTAGAACAGTTTTAGTCAGTTCTAGCTAGAACTGACCAAATCTTTGGTCAGTTCTACTTCCAGAACAGTTCTACGGTTAGAATTGATTTCAAATTCTACGGCTAGAATTGATTTATAAATTCTACGGCCAGAATTGATTTATAAATTCTACGGCTAAAATTGATTTATAAATTCTACGGCTAGAATTGATTTATAAGTTTTAAGAAATCTTTGTCTAAATATAAACGCTT
Organism: Mytilus galloprovincialis; assembly: GCA_037788925.1. Classification (NCBI taxonomy): domain Eukaryota; kingdom Metazoa; phylum Mollusca; class Bivalvia; order Mytilida; family Mytilidae; genus Mytilus; species Mytilus galloprovincialis. The sequence goes on along the minus strand of JAWDJN010000025.1, from coordinate 1,952,576 downwards.
CGGCAAAATAGCGATTAATGTTATATAGAATTTTGCTATTTTGCCGGTTTTATTTCAGATTTATAATCGGCAAGAGAACATGTTTCTTTTGTTGATGTGTTACATAAATTATTTGTTTTTTCTCATTTTTTGTACATAAATCAGGCCGTTAGTATTATGGGGTGGGGGTGGGGTGTTATTATTTGAATTGTTTTACATTTGTTATTCCGGGAGTCAGGATGGCTCGTTATCACATAACAAAATTATCTGACCTCATTAACCAAATGTAATGTAAAGGAATGTTCATTTGATCTTTATCCTAGTTTTAGTAAGTGGGATACTGCATCAGTGTAGTGATTTACGTTGCTCTGTCCTTGCTGTAGTCTCTCCTTAAGTTGGGTCAGTCTGTTGTCTATGTTTCAGTACTTAAACTTGCGAGTCTTGCGTTTACCCCCTGCGGCGTACTGGATGAGTCGAATTTCTGTGGCAGCCTGTGTATTCCTAAACAGGGTCTAGGCAGGAGCGTGCTTTCTCTGATAAGTGTGACAGGAATAGCTTGGCTTTGATATCAGCATGTGATGGTGGATGGTTGTGGTCTCTTGGAAATCTGGTAACTAGATTATCTGTGGTGTTGACAGTGCCAGGGCAGTCCATTTCTGTACATTTCCAGTATACAAGTTCTCCATCTCTTCCCTGTTTTCTGGTCTTAACACAATATCTGTAGCCTGCAACTGCTAGGTAGTGACCTATGGCATGAGGAATTAGTTGTACTCTTACTTGTGCGTTTGCCATTTGTGCAATAATAAAATTTCGGATTAAATGGCTATATATATACTAACCATGAGCTTAACTAAGAAATATTCTTTATAAGAATATAGTTCATTCATTCATTCATTCATTCACATGTTTTGGAAAGATTGCTGAGTACTGTTACATAGTTTTAATTTTTAACACTTGGAGATATGGGATTAGGTTGTGAAAAATGTTTAGATTTTTGCATTGATGAGCAAATATGCTGAACACGAACAATGATTAATTTGGTAATCACTTTGAATCAGCACCACAAATAAAAGTTAACAGGTCTAAAAAAGTAATAAACACATCATATTTACTCAATAAAATGTTAATATAAAATTATTATTGATTTGTGGGTTTCTTCTGTATAAAAGATGAAACATTTATTTATTATTCAAAGTATACTGAATTTTATATGAAATATACTAAATTTTATTCAAAATATACTAAATTTTATTCTAAAATAAAATGTAACAAGTTTACTATAGCCTCTTTTATGTATATATTTTTAAAATAATATAAAAACATACAGGAACACATTTACTGTCAAATTTTAGAAAAAACACCTTATAATTACAAAACAAACAACTCAATAATTAACAAAAATAAAAGTTGGCTAAATGAGAATGCCTTATTTTAAAAAGTTGGATAAATGAGAAGACACCATTAAAAGTGGGCAAACCAGGATGACACCGTATTGTCTAAGCTATATGCATTTTTTTTAAGTCGATAATAAATCATTTTGACCGTTTTGTGTACTATGTAAAAATGGTTTGCATCTTCTAGATACACTTTTTTTTCTTTGATTGTGTACATCATTGTGTATCCCTCCTCCTCTCCCCCCTTTTTTTCTTTTACACATATCAAGGTGTAAACTCCTTTATTTAGATAGATACAACAGTCTTATCTTAAACGAAGGAAATGTTTCGGCATCATAAAAAAATTATCACTTTTCCATCAAGCATTTATAAAGTTAAAGATACTGCACAACCCCAAAATATATTTATAGCGTACCAGAATGAGCATACGAATGTTCGAGTGGTCCCAGTCAACACACAAATTGACATTTAATGTATAATTATAAACTCGTTCGTAGCACAGATATGCTTGAACGAATACAAATACTCAGTGTATCAGGTTGCATTGAAATATATGTTATAGTGTGTGCTGTTATAAAATCTTACAAAGGGCTTGGAAAGGTTGGATGTGCTGATGTTTTCATTCACGGCCATGCTGTATGGTGTTTTCCATGAATTATATGTCGTCACAAAAATATATAAATAGCTTTCAACAACAATCGGTATACTCGGGTATTATCGTAATGTCATTTCCTCCGTAGTCAATAACCAACTTCTTGGTTATTCGTCTTGGACATTATCTCTAACAACAAGCTAAATAAACAGCTGCGCCATGAGCGCATGATACGCCCGACGTCTTGTGTGGAAGTTTAATGCAATAATCATAAATAGTTTCTGAGAAAGTTTTAAGCAATAACCATATATTGTTTTTAGACACGGCGGGACATGTGAAACCCCCAACCCTGTATTTTTTTTACAAAAAACTAAATATCACTACAATAAAATTTTGAATCAAAACCAAAAAGTATACAGATCTTTAGATTAATATAACAAAGAAGTGTGTAAAGTTTTAAGCAATAATAATAAATTATTTTTGAGATACGGCGCGACATGTAAAAAAAAACCTCCCCCTTTTTTTACAAAATACTCAATAACTCAAAAATGAAATTTTTAATCATCACCAAAAAGTATACAGATCTTTAGATTAATATAACAAAGACATGTGTAAAGTTTTAAGACATAATCATAAATCGTTTATGAGATATGGTGCGACATGTAAAAAAACCTCCCCCTTTTTTACAAAATACTTAATAACTCAAAAATAAAATTTTAAATCATCACCAAAAAGTATACAGATATTAAGATTAATATAACTAAGAAGTGTTTAAAGTTTTAAGCCATAATCAAGAATCGTTTTTGAGATACGGTGCGACATGTGAAAAAAAACCACCCCTGTTTTAGTTACAAAGTGCCGTAACTTAAAAAGTTTAAATCTTATTTTCACCAAAAAGTATACAGATCATTTGACCATCATAAGAAACAACTATGTTAAGTTTCATGAAATTTGGATAAGTCGTTTTCAAGTTACGGTGCGACATGTTTACGCCGGACAGACAGACGGACAGACGGACAGACGGACAGACAGACGGACGGACGGACACAGGACATTTGTATACCATAATACGTCCCGTCAAAATTTTGACGGGCGTATAAAAAGCCGATAATATTCCGAATACCATAAATTACCATTTTTATATCACTGTTATCCAGACGCTCTACTTTGAAAAAATAAAGCGGCTGGGTGATCGAGACTATACATATACCAATACACACAGGAGTATTCGAGTGCACCGACAGCTTCCACTATACTCATAGAGATATGAATGCATAATTTAGATGCTCTGAAACAATATGTAAATGTGATGTTGTGGGATCGTTTCTTTATCTGTCTTTTTAATTGGGTATTCAAGTTTTATATGTTATCTCATCGATCAGTTTATAAATGAAAAAATATATCGTTTTTTAACCCGATAAAAATTATTTTTTTAAAAGGAGGAGAAAAGGGGGGTGGGTGGGGGCTAGTATATTAAATGTTGTTCTGCATTTTTGTAGTGTAATCTCTGTCCTTTTTATTTTTCATTCTATTCGGTCCTGCCTTTTTATATAAGATTCACTTTGTACTGACTTTTTTTTACACAAATTGTCATCCGCCTTTTTTACGTACTCCACACTCATGAACTGCCTTTTTCAAATTTCATCCTAGGCACATTCAAACCTCACAACAAATTTATAAGATAAATGCAGATACTAATATATATATCTATAACAAAATGATCAATAGCGTTTGTGAGGTAGAAACCCCCCCCCCCCTTTTTTTTTGAAAAGAGTCTTTTTTGTAATTCTAATTGATTTAAATATTTTAAAGATTTTCCATGTTTTTACAAATTACCTATCACTACTTCGTATGTTACGCTTAACTACTAGTGCTACCATAGTGAACTTTGTTACAATTTCTTAGTTCACTATCCATGCTTGGAACAACATTTTTATTGCAAAAAAAATATATCTTAATTGGTTTTTTATCTCACCAAGCTTATGAAAAAAACATACATTATAGCCAAGACTCCGTGTTGAAGGACGTACTTTGACCCATAAGATTTAAAATTGAAAATGAATTATATCAATATGGTAAACTTTGATATCTATGCTTTCACCCTTTTATACCCCTCAAAAACACTTTTGGGACCTCAAATTTTAAAACAGAGTTTTAAATATCGAATGCACCTTTTCTATTGTAGCAATTTTGAAACCTTAAATTATTAATGCTTGGAGTAAGCTAATAAACGGGTAATATTTCTTTTAACTACATGCAGAACCATGCAATTTCTTTCACCTCGACGATTTTATGTTGAATTAATTTTATTAATATGTATAAACTGCCGCTCCCGCTTCGTACGATTCGTCAAGTTACGCTTTCGTACGTTCGTTCGTCAATATCCTGGTCATCTCTATTATCAACTATCTTTCCGTTCACATCCGTTTTATTCGTTTTACGTCCGATAAAGTCCGTTAAGCCTCGGTCAAACCTTAACGGATAGCTCGAACGGATGCCTAACGGATAACTTTTTGTCAATCCGTTCATGTCCGTGAGACGTCCGTTCTTATCCTTTAGACGTCCGTCCATATCTGTTGCATATCCGTTAAGTGTACATTTTATCCGTCGACGTCAGTTCTGTCTGGTGGAAAACTTTGAGCATGTTAAAAACTTTGAACGGACGTCCAACAGATGAAATGTCCGTTGAACGTCCTGTAGGCGACCGTTTTGTACGGTATTCGTCCGTTTCGTTTCCGTTTTGTATCCGTTACGTGTCCGTTATACATCCGTTGGAGTTCTGGCAGATAAATTCACCAACGGACTTCTAACGGACGTCTAACGGATAAAACGGTTGTTGAACGAATATAAAACGGACTTCTACAGGACGTATAACGGATAAAACGGATGATGAACGGATCTGAAACGGATAAATGCCAATTGAAAATTTCGCGTCCGAAATGCCAATTATTGGTATGTCAGATTTCTTTTTAGGTTCATGAATTCTTATTACTAGTAGTCATAATCTATCTTAGAGTAAGAGCTCGTCTTCACAATTGCAGCTCTTATTCAGGTCAGGCACTGCCCTTTGGCGGCATTTTGAAGAACAAACCAAAACCAGTCACACAGAAACATTTTGAATATTTATACGATTTACATGCATTACTATTGTCGCCTTAAATGTTTCCGTATATCTTGTTCATCCGTTTTATCCGGTACGCCTCCGTATGCGGTACTCGTTCGTTGGATGTACGTTTGACATCCGTTGTGTTCTGTACGTTTCCGTTTCTCGTACGTTGCATATCCGGTATGTGTCCGTTATGCATTCGTTACACGTCCGTTTTATTTGGTCAGTACATCAACGGACTCCTAACGGATAACAATTTTGTCAACGGACAACTTTTATTTTTATCCGTTAGACGTCCATTCGTGTTATCCGGTAAGGTGTGACAGAGGCTTCAAGCCTCGGTCACAACTTAGTGAACCGGTCTACCGGACCTCCAACGGATATATAACGGACAAGTAACGGATACAAAACGAACACAGAACGGACGAGTATTATAAAAAACGGACGCCTACCGGACACTTCACCCGTTGAGCGTCCGTTCAAAGTTTTGAACATGCTCAAAATTTTCAACCGAACAAAACGGACGTCGACTGATAAAGCGGACACTGAACGAAATGAAACAGATATGGACGGACGTCTAACGGATAAAACACGCGTCTAACGGACCCGAATGGATTGAAAAAAGTTATATGTACGGCCTTCAACAATGAGCAAAGCCCATACTGAATAGTCGGCTATAAAAGGCCCCGGAATGACAATGTAAAACAATTGTAACGAGAAAACTAACGGTCTTATTTATATTAAAAAAAAAAATGAACGAAAAACAAATATTTAACACATTGACAAACGACAACCACTGAATTACAGAGTCCTAACGTGGGACAGGGACATACATACAAAATGTGGCGGGGTAAAACATATAAGCGGGATCGCAACCCCCCCCCCCCCCCCCCTCCTAACCTGGGACAGTGGAATAACAGTACAACATAAGAACGAACTATAAAAATCAGTTGAAAAAGGCTTAACTCATCTGATGGACGTTTATATCAATATATCAATTTCATTTCAAAAGCACACACGGCGTGTCAATCTAGTACAAAGGAGGGTTTATTTTCATGTAACATTTTCATGTACTCGTCCTGAATATGCATTTAGTTAGACAATTGGAGTTAATGACTCATTCAAACATCAATACTACAATCTGCAGTTTTACTCCAGTTCATGTGGATTATAAACATAGAAAAAAACGTAATAAAAAAATAACTGACCTGCTGATATTTACATTGGTGAAATTGCTACCCGTTGATATATAATTTGACTATGAAAAAGAGACCAATTCCTGCGGCACGTCTATGTATTCTTTATAAAGATGGAACCCCCTACCACGGTATGAGGCTGTCAGAATAAAGGTCTAGTGTTGAAGATTCAAAGTTAAGCACTGATCATGTAAATATAGCGCAGGGGATACAAATTGTCCCGTGTTAACGATTTTTAAAACCCATTCAGTTCTGTAGATAAAGTGTAGAGCTGATGTTAACACCTGCACTGCAAATGTAAAGTATAGCGATGTAGATATAAAAAAGCTAGCTATTGAGATGTCAAGTTAAGCGATGTAGGAATAAATTCTAGCCCTGGAGATGTCAACTACAACATTATTGATTTCATAGTTTCTATGCAAAACTGCATTTAAAACGCTAGACTAATAATCTCCACTGCTAGAACTTTAATATACTTAACAAAACCAGAGCTATTTACTATTTATACTATATTACAACCAAAGGCTCTTTAGAAGCTGCTGTCATAACTACAAAATGAAGCCTTCAATCATATCTTCACATTTCCAGTAAGTGTATCTAGCATACTTTCCTTTTCGTTTAAACGAGTAACATACATCATGAGAATGTTTTAAAGATAATTTAATCAAATATATTTTTGATGAGGTTGTGTGCAAGTGTTGTTTAGAGAATAGAACAAACAAAATGTCAACAAAAAGGACCAACAAAACACCTATTTATTCCAAGACCTTTGAAGAATTTTTAACACTCCACAAATAATTAATACCATTATTTTCATTATCTTTATTACATACATTTTGTTGTACATTTATTTTTGAGTTCTTTCATAGTAGCAAAGGAGATAGTTAAAAGCGCTAACTGATTGGTGGTAGACCTCTTACAATTCGGGAGTTCAAATGTCTTTAACCTGGGAAGTTACAGTGATATTCATGTTTAGAATTTAACTCTTTTGGAGATTACGGACCTAAATGTAGAAGAATTTATCATTTCGTTTATGAGACCTTCTGTGAAGTATGTGTAAAAGAATACTGTATCCTCCCTTCGAAAACGAACGAGCAAAAAAGAAATTGATTCCCTGTTGGTGGTCTCTAACTAAAACTAATGCAATTTGACAAATATTATTAAAAAAAGTTTGAAGTAGAACATACCTACACAGAGAAAGAGAGAGAGATAGAAAAGCATCTATACTATTAAACGAGAAGACCTCATTTTGTGTGTCGCTTCTCTTCCTTCCACGATAAATTAATCATCATGCCTGTGTTCTATAGGTAACTTGCATAGTCGCATTTGTCATCCATTCTTATGATTATTCAGATTGGGTTATTTTTAGAGAAAAACGACAAAAAGAAAGTCCGGATTTTGATTCCGTCATTAGACTGACTTTAGTCATAGATAAGACTTCCGGCTTGAAACATGCACAAGTACAACCAATCGTAACTATGATAGACAACAAAAATGAAAAATAAATAAACCAATCAGAGAGTTCTCCATATCATGGTGTTTAGATCACAAGAACCACAACTATTATACCTCCTTAGAGAGGACAATTATTTTTCGCGTTTATCTGCATGTAAACTACGATAGTACTACATTAATATAAAGAGACTCTCTGTATTCTTTCTACTGTTTTCTTTGAAATGTTAACTATTTAAGGGGTCATAAGAGTTGCATATATATTAAAATAAGTAAACCATGTGGAAACAAGAATGTATCGGCACTATATTTAATAATTTTTGAGTTGATTGGACTTCAACTTCATCAAAAACTATTTTGACCAAAAACTTTAACCTGAATGGGGACAGACGGACGGACGCACGGATGCACAAACTAGAAAACATAATGCCAATAAATGGGGCATACAAATTTATTGTTGAAAGTGAAAGTGGTGATTTGGCAAAAATGAAAGTAGGGTAGAGATTAGAGGGAGGCAGGATCTTTTTCGGGACGTCGGGATCGGTGTTTTTAAGCTCGGAATGTGGGGATTGATCCTTATGGGATCCGGGAATATATTTTTCAATTTCGGGATTTCGGGAAATATTTTTTTTTAAATTCTGCATCTCGGGATTACATGATTTTAAGCCCGGGATTTCGGAATCAAATTATCAAATTATCCTTTGTCTGTCTTAGTCATTTATACAAGATTGATATCCTACCATTGGCATGTAAATAAAGCTCTCATAAGAAAAAGCAGTGTTGGACTGTCTTCGAAGCATATTCTATTAGACTGATAATCTTCTATATACAGTATAACCAGTTACATTTATTTTATGTTTGAAGCGGTGCAAATTTTTAATTTAATTTGACTTTTACCAAAAGATGCATTGCAGCAAAGGAAAAGAATGATTGTGGTCTAATACCAGAAACACGAAAATAATTGAATTTAACAGAAAGGAATCAAATATCATACTTTGGAAAAAAGGAGAGGGCTTTTAATACCTTTTATGAAATTCTCCATACATAATCTTTTACAAAAAAGCATTCTACAACAGCTCACAAGCTGTATATGCCCGCGATTTCCCGGGTATGTTCTAGTTTAATGTTTAAATGAAAGTAGTAGTAAATACTTTATATTTTTCTATGATAATGTATACTTTTAGTTGACGGAGTTTGGTCATCCTGGTCTAACTCAGGACCTTGTACAGGAACATGCGGAACTGGATCACAACAAAGGATTCGTTATTGTAATAGTCCTGCACCAGCAAATGATGGTGAATATTGCCAAGGAGTAAACTTTGATTCTATCTCCTGTACACTTACTTCTTGCCCAGGTAAGCATATCGTCCTCTGATAATTATAATATTAAATTTTACGATATATTTGTTAAAGTAAAACGCTTTAAAGTGAATGTGTTATTTTAATATTATTAGTCTTACCTCCTATACATTTCTAGGAATGTGATTGGTTAAAAGCTTCCGCGTGAAGACCGTGTATATTTGATATTAGGTTAGTAGGGAGGCGGGGCCTATTTCATACACGGTAAGTAGAGGTCTAACGTCCCTTTATAAAAACAATCGGAACTCAGAAAAATCTTAAAGGTTTCAACAGACGAAGAAATTGATGAGTAAGATTGAAATAAACTCATTAAACACTTTTAAATCTAACAAGTTGTTATCGTTGGCTATTGTACTTGTAGGATCAATGGAAGTAGTTTCTTAATGCTAACAGTATTGAAGACTGGCTTGCTCATTTCGATAGATCACAAGTCTAAATTTTACACGTTAAGATAGTCGGTAGTTAAATTCGTTACATAGTGTGCTAGTGACGTAATACCGGTATATATGGGGTCAGTAAATTCCATATGGGGATTCGAGCTTCGCTCTCACCCCATAGTGGAATTTACAGACCCCATATATACCGTATTAGGTTACTAGCACACTATGTAACTAATTTTATACTCATGTCTGCTAGATGAATTAAAAAAGTATAAGAATTGGTAAATATTAAATAATCCTATAAGAAAAAAGAAAATTAACAAATCACCGAACGCCGAGGAAAATTCTAAACGGAAAGTCCAAATCTAAATGGCATAATTAAAAGCTCAAACACATAAAACGAATGAATAACTACTGTCATAGTCCTGACTAGGAACTAGTTTGACCTCTTACTTGTATGACAAAAAGGAATATAGGCAACACGTATGAGCAAAAACGAAAGACAAGAATACACACATTTACCATAGCACAACAATACAATGAGGGGGATGAACAATTACCGAACCACGTCAATTGGATACTGCAAAATAGGCTAAACAGTAAAAGTAATAATTTACGATGACAAATAAAGGAATACTATAACACGTAATTAAGATGATAAAACTTTTCGGCCATTTTTACGAATAAATCTTATTTTGCTGGATAGATCCAAAATGCTAATATGGTGTAAAAGGTCGGATCGCAATTTTGTTTTAATGTCATTAATGTAAATTTGTAATGAAACAAAATACATTTAAGTGATTTCATAGAGATTTTAAATAATCATAATATAATACAGGGATACATATATGAATTGTTGTAAATTCACCTGGTTCATTGAGTTATGTGAACAAAAGTCATCATACAGCTTCTGTTGTTATCAAAAACTATAAAACATTTTGAGACTTATATATCTTTAAATGGGAAATTAAACGACAAGATATATTCTTATCAGTTTTCGTTAGATAATAGTATACGACAATCTTAAAGCATTATGTTAACATTAAAATTAAATTAATACAATTATAATGCAAACGGAAGCACCGTTGGCTGATGTTATGCATAATCTGTTTTACAGATGACTAAAAAAATGTTCAACGATTATGAATTAGGATGTCCCTCTGGTATCTTTCACCTTCTTTTCCAATTGTCGTTACTACAACCCCGTCCCCTTTTCCTCCAAATGCAATCTACCACGTAAGACTTATCACCGGGTTCAAAAACTAACATTAGCATCACGACAGGGACACATGTGCAGCCGTTTTTACATGCCCTCCTGTAGCACCTATGATAATCCTTAGTTTTCGTATTGTTTCTTGTTACTCGGACTTTAGTTTTCAATTTAAATTCAATATTTTATTAGAGTCTCACCACTTGCAATACATATAACACAATCATCATAATATATACATTGAATAAAACAGTAATTTTATAAATTAAAATACAAGTGCCATTCTATAAAGAATCATGAGATACTATAGAAATCAATATAAATTATTAACTATATATTTATCATGTCTATAAAACATTTCCGTTATTTAAAACTATGAAACTACATTTATCATGTCTATAAAATATTTCAGGTCTGTAAAAACATAGTTATCAATTAAGCATATATAAAAAACTATTTCTTCTACTGAAAATATTAAAGCAGGTCTTGGCAACCACATCAAAACAATCAGTACTTTTAAAAAGGTATATAAACTTATCATCATAAGATAAATATTAAAATCACCATTACTTCTTTTAACTTCATAAAATAAACTTTCACGTAAATCTGCATATAAAGGACAATCTAAAATAACATGTTTCTCATCTTCAACTTTATCATTGCACACAAAGCAAACTCTTTCAATTACAGTTTTGTTTTCATAACGACCTGTTTCTATTCGCAAGGGGGCAACGCCACACCTAAATTTAGCAAATGCACTTCTATATCGTATTGAAATGTTTTCCTTCAAATACATCTCTGTTCCAAAAATATCTTTAAGCAATTTATAAGTACGTAATTTTTTTCCAACATTTTGAGACAATATTCTATTATGCCAATTTATCTTATAGTTTTCAAATAAAAAATATTCTAACTGTGTAATAACATTTTTATGTAACACATTATCCAAATTAGTGTATAAATCTACATTATATTCTCTAAATTTTGACATAATTCTATAACACCAATTTTTCTTTTTATCAATTGCATTTCTAACTGCCCATTGAAATACTTTATAATTCACCCTATCTGTTGACATAACATTACATCTAGCCCAATGTCTAAAACCACAACTCCACTGCTTCACACATGGAGGTTTCCAACCCATATCCCCATTAATGGCATCACTCGGTGTATATTTACCAAGACCCATAAAAAACCGGATAGCTCTGTGCTGAACAGCATTAATACAAGAAAAATCTCTGGTGCCCCAAATGGCTGCACCATAACTTATGACTGACCAGACTAAGCTATCAAAAAGTTTTGTATACATGTATGTATTAAAGTGGAAACCTTCATGTGCTTTACTATTTACAATCAGTAAACTTAATGCTCTCCCTGCTGACCTGGCTACAGATTTTGCCATTTCGTTATAATCAAGAAATTCAGTCAACAATAGACCAAGATATTGATATTTTGATACAATGCACAATAATTATTGTTTTTCACCAAGTTAAAATCTTACATTTGTTGGTTGTACAGAGGGATTTCTAAAATGCACAATCTTCGTCTTTTCAAAGTTAACATTCAATAACTTATCTTTACACCATGTATTAAGAATATCTAGCATTAGTTGTACATCATTTTCATTTTCAGCAATTAATACAATATCATCTGCATATAAAAGAATACCAATTTTTTCACCATCGATATCAATACCGATGCCTAGACCTTTTATGTCTGTGATTAAACTATTTATAAAAATATTAAATAATATAGGTGATAAAACGCACCCTTGTTTTAAGCCTGAGTTAACACTGAACCACTCAATTTAATTGCACATTCAACCTGAGAATAAATCGTTTTAATAGTATTCAACAAATTTGAACTGATACCAATATCATTTAAATCTTTAAACAATAAACTATATATATATATATGTCATTAGAACATAATACAATAACCCAAATGTGCATGGTTTTACCTCTGTGGTAGTATCCATTCGCGGATCTAGAATTTTTCATAAGTAGGGGCCCACTGACTGCTTAAGAGGGCCCGCTGCTGTCACGCTCCAGTGATTCACTATATAAGTTAAAATCAAGGAGAAACGTAATCTGAAGAATACAATATGACATTTTGAGAATCGCTTTTGTTACAAGTTTGAAAAGCTATATATTTGATGAAGAATGAATGAGGAATTTGTATTTCAATTGGAAAATACATGTATCATAAATCCTAAAGTCATCAACTAAGTTTTTTTTCATTTGTTGCAAGTGCATTTATCACATAATTCTACATTAAAAATTCCTCGCATCTTTGAAAATTCTACATTAATAATGACTGCACTAACAGTGATAATTCATCGCATCTATAGTTAAAATGGATCGCTTTCAATAATCGATATGCTATATTATGATGCTTTTATAACACTTATTTGAAGTTTAATGCTATGTTTGTATATTATAAAGACATATCACAATGAAAATATGTTAAAACTTAACTTAAAATCCTTTAACTTGATATTTTCAAAACGTAAACAAATACAGTTTTCCCATGATCCTTTATTCTACAATAGACATACCCGCATATAATAGTAAAAATGAACTAGCTGGATTCGCACTTTATATACACTGATTTAGGTTTGAATATTACAATGGGAATGGATAGTTTTGTCAGGTCACTCGAAAGTGTGAATATGTTCTAAATTGGTCAGACAATACTTTGTCATGTTTTATGAAGATTTATGCCCTCGGATTAGCCTAGGGCTTAAATCTTCATAAAACATGAACAAGTATTGTCTAACCTATAATTGTTCGTGTACAGTTGTTTGTCTGCTTTATCTAATTAAAATATTACTCTAAGCGCTCTTAAAAACAAGTTTTTTTTATTAATGACATTTCAGATCGTATGTGATTCCATTTTATGAAAATGTTTATTTACCCTATCTTTACGGCTAATTAAAAAAAGATCTATTGAAGGTCAAGGATCAGTAAATGGCCAATTCATAGAATATTTTTTTTTAATATAAACATCAATTAATTATTCAAAATGTAATAAAAAGTATATGTTACCGACTTCGTTTTCGAGAAAAAGCGATTTTTAAAATGGTCCAGGGGATACTAAATAGTAAATTACATTGAATTTATAGGGAAATCCTTATTTTTCTTCTGCAATTTTCGGTGTCCTGTATAAATCACTCATCAGATTTTGTTTTTAAATTAATATTTCATCCTCTTTGTTTAACAAATTAGATGATGTAAAAAAAATATGGTCACATACTTCGTTTTCCCTGTAGAAGCGACACAATCTCAATATTTTGGGGGAAAAATTAAAAATTGTGACGTGATTTTTATTACATAACGTCAGGTTATCATTTTATGAATTTCCAACGTTCTTGGTGTTGATTATGCATGATGAAAATGTGTTTTATATTGATCATTTTATCATTAGGGTGATAGAAGGTTCTTCATTTATCATAGGATTAAACGCCTTTTGAAAGGAATTTATTATAGGATTAAACGCCTTTTTAAAGGAATTTATTATAGTATTAAACGCCTTTTTAAAGGAATTTATTATAGTATTAAAGCCTTTCGAAAGGAATTTATTACAGGATTAAACGCCTTTTGAAAGGAATTTATTAGTGTATAAACTTGACTAATTCACGCACAAACAAATAAGTGTCAGAAGTAACGGTATGTTTGTGAGTGACTTGGTCCAGTTAACACATCAATAAATTCCTTTAAAAATGCGTTTAATCCTTATAACCCTCAAAATTGGAGATAAGGAATTCTTTTCCCACACTCGTAACCTCTATCAAACATAAATTGTTTATTAGAGTCATCGATTAAACCTGGCGCATGAATATATGTGTTGGTTAACGCAATGTATTCCATGAAATTTGCTTTCTGATAAAATATAAAGTACAAAAACTATAATTATCATTCAAACAAATGTTTGATGTTTATTATTTAATTACACGATTAACGTGAAGTGAAAATAATGTCATTTTCGCAACAATTCCTTTGAATAAAACCGACGTTGGTATATAGTGAACGTTGTCAGTCTCTTGTTCAGGTAGCAATACACAGTTAGCAAAAAAACTTAAAACTGTCACTCATAATTTAACGCCTTCTTCCCCTCCTGTCAAACAAATAAGGCTTAATATTTGTGTTATGCATGTATATATTATAGAAAGAGAATCTTCCATAGATTTGATTTCAAATGGTCATAATGGTGAAATATAATCCCTTTTGGGTGTAACCATGGCAACAATCTGCATTTCTTTGATACAAATTATAGCAAAAAAGGGGGGTGAACATGTCACAAAAGTCGCAAAAATTTGGTCCAAGATTCAAGATTTATTGATAACGCTCAGACACATTAATGTGTAACATGAGGTCAAAGTATAATACATAAACAATTGAATGACGAAATGAGCATGCAGTACTATCTAAACATATAGAAATACAATAATTATTGTAGATATTTTAGAATAAACAAGCAATTTTCTTAATAAAAAATGACAATCGTTTGTAGACTTCCATATTACATATGGGCAATAATCCTTCCTTCCAATTTAATATATTGAGGATTAATAGTATAATATTTAGGTAAGTATTTGTTTCTATAATTAACAATAGAATCATGTTGACATACAAATAAAACATGAAATTCATCACCAATAAAATTATGACATAAGGTACATATTCTCTCTGGTCTAGGTATGTTTTGCCAACGGCCTGTCTCGATTGGAATACGTAGGTTCGATGTCCTCAATTTAGTTATCCACCCTCTATTCTGTTCAGATAGTCTGATCAGATATTTTTCTAGTCCAAAGTCCTTTTTGAATGTCCCATAAAATTGTCCCCGGGATGAATTTTCTATATCGCCAAACCATGAGGTAATAAACTGATCACTCAATATACGATCAAGATAATTTTTATCACAAAAGCCAATTTGGTTTATGAAAATATATCCTAGACCAGTGTTGTTAAATATTGATTCGACAGAATCAATCCATTTGAAAACATAATGGCCATGATTCTTCAATGATAACATCAGCCTGTACAAAGAACTACTTAGTTTACTGCTATTGTTTACAACTTTACACCAATACGAAATCATTCTACATTTAACTTGAATTTGCAGAGGAAATCTTCCCAATTCTCCATACACCATGAAATTGGGTGTAGTATTTCGAACTTTTAAAATTCTTTTGCAAAATTTCAAATGCATCTGTTCAATAATTTTCAAATTCTCAAAACCCCAAACTTCAGAACCATATAAAAGAATGGGTTCTATCATGGAATCAAATAATTTCAGTTGCAAATCTATAGAAATGTTTTCGTTTTTAACAATTCTATGTATAAAATGCATCGATTTATGTGCTTGATCAATAAGTTTCTTTTTGGTATCTAAAAAAGTACCGTTATATTAAAGATAACACCTAAATAAGAAAATTTTTCAACAATCTCAAGTTCTTTGTCTTGTAATAAAAATTTAAATTTCTTTTTACTTTTTCTCTTTCTAAAAATCATCACCTTTGTTTTATTTAAATTGACTTCTAATTTCCACTTTTCACTATATGATTGAAAAATATTTAATGATCTCTGCATACCTTCTTCTGTTTCAGATAAAATTACAGTATCATCTGCATATAATATAACAAATAATTCAAAAAATATGTGCAATTCACTTTGAAACTTCTCTTTAACAGTTTCTAGTGGAATCCCATCTAGATTCTTAAAGTAGTCTTCTAAGTCATTAAGAAAAATTGAAAACAAAAATGGCGATAAATTCTCCCCCTGTCTTACACCTGCTAAACAGGGGAAAAAATCTGACTGACATCCATTATATTTTACACATGATTTGATTTCTTGGTACATATTAAAAATAACTTTAAAGCACTTCCCTTTAATATTTCTCAATTGAAGTTTTTCCCATAAACCAGATCTTGATACAGTATCGAATGCTTTCCGAAAGTCTACAAAAGTACAAAAAAGTTTTTTTCCAAATGAGAAATACAGCTCTAGGAGTACATGAAGCACAAAAATATTGTCTACAGTTGAATACCCCTTTCTAAAACCCGCCTGATTTTCATGTATAAGTGAAATTTCATTTGCAAAAAAATTCAATCGAGTATTGATTATGGAAGTGAATAATTTCCCTATACAACTAATTAATGTTATAGCTCTATAGTTATCTGGATCCTTTGGACAACCCTTATTTTTAAAAGCTGGTATAATTATTCCTGCTATCCAAGTTTCAGGAATTATACCTGTATCCAATATCACATTAAATAGTTTAGTGTAAATACAAATAAAAAATGGTGGAGAGTTTTTCAAAAACTCATTCAGTATCTTGTCAGTACCAGATGCTTTACCATGTTTCAAGTTCTTAACGGCATCCACAACCTCTTGTTCTGTAATGACTCCATTTAAAATTTCATTATAAATGGGGTCACTACACAACGCATTGATGTCGATGCCGTCAAGATCTTCTTCGTCATTTGCATTCATGTTTTTAAAATATTTATGAAATGCTTCAATACTGATAGAGGGGTTGTCTTTTTTGTAGCCAGAATATTTTTTAAGTGTCTTCCAAAATCCCTTAGAGTCATTTTTTGAGAGTGCCCTCAGTTCATCCGAACATTTTTCTTTATACTGCTGATAGTTAATGTTAAGTGTCTTGCGGTATTCCTTGGCCTTGCTATTCATTGCCAGTTTATTACCACCTGATTTCGCTCTGCTATATAAGTTTTTAGCCTTGTGAAACTCATTACGTTTGTCTTGGCAATTTTTATCAAACCATGGTTTATTTTTGCGGTCGGGATAAACCGGTCTTTTTTTAGTCTTGCCTAGAACTCCTTCTGCCGTATCTAACAGTACATTGCCAAGGTCATCAACTAGACCGTTTATCTTTTCAGGCGTAAAATTATTTGTGTCAATACTACTCAAAACGTGATCAATCTGTTGTAAATTACCTGAGACACTGGATAACGCTTGAAAATATTCGTCTGCTTTTCTACAGTCCCATTTAATGTGAGTTTCTGTGTTACCTGTATTTTTTTCTGTGTTTACATTATCAGTGTAATTACTATCAGTATTGAAAGACAATGTAAAAAATATACTGTTATGGACATCTGAAAACATGGGATTAAACTCATCTACTCTAAATTCAGAGATATAATCAAACATGTGAGGAGATACAATTAAATAATCTACTACGCTGGAGTCTTTACATGTAGTATGATCTATAAATTTGTCTGAGAAAATACGACCATTACATATAAAAATTCCACATCTTTTACATAGTTCTAAAAGAAGAGTACCATATTTATTCACTCTACCTTCATCATAACTGTATCTTTGTAGAGGAATATTTTTACTTTCTAACAACATATAAGAAAAAATATCTTTATTTATAACATCGTCTTCTACCTGTAAAATTTCTAGTAAATTTTCATCAGGTATAACATGATCACTATTGAAGTGTTTGTGTGGGCTTGCTAATAACTTACCAACAATAACTGTCAGATTAGCGTAGCTTCTATATATTCTTTAGACTTCTTGTAGGAGCTGTGTAACACACCTCAGACATAGACCATGGGTTAGAACAGGAAGCCCCGAATTGCACGATCTCACTTCCGGCTAAGTATATATATTTCTCCTGAGAGTAGGAGCACCTCTGAGATTCACTACACTCCTCCCTGTCATCTTCTTTTTGTTGATCATTCTCGGGATTGTGAAGGCAATTGCAGTAATGTTCCTATCCGCAGAATTTTCATTTTTATCCATGTCTTGATATACATAACACGTTATTGCGAATTTCCAAATATTAAAAATATAATTCAATGTTATTAAATGTTAATGACTTGTCGGAATGACAGGTGTGGCTGTGAACGTTCCTTCACCATTCCGATCTCCTTCCTTACACAAAACTTTAGGTGAACAGCACAGCTGTCGCACACTAGAATTATGCATAACATAAATTACTCCGATTCTTGATGATCCTATTCTTACACAAAATCCTAGATGGACAGCACAGCTGTCACACACTAGAATTCCGCATAACATAAATTACTCCTGATTCTTTATCCTATCCTTACACAAAATCCTAGATGGACAGCACAGCTGTCGCACACTAGAAATCCGCATAACATAAATTACTCCTGATTCTTCATCCTCCTATCTTATTCCTTCCACCAAGGAATTTAATTACATATATACATATAAATGTCCATCATTTAAACATTCTTTAAATCCTTTTAAAGAAGTAATATTACTATAGGTCCACATAAAAAATATGTACATATATATAAGAAGTCACAAGTATTTATATCTCACTGTAATTTATAGATTTTCTTTGAATTTTCGGTAGTAATTTTGAAAACATCTTTAATGGGTTGTTGTAAAAGTTCAGATATTTTAAGTGCAACTGCATGAACGGAGTAAGGATTTCCAATGGTGTGAGAATGTAGTGGGATATATGGAGCATCTGATTCCAAAACTAAACGTGTAATGCCAAAAGTTTTCACAATTTCTACAATATTTGAGTATCGGTCCTTCAAAATAAATGGGGTAATGCCAAAAACAATGTTAGAGAATTGACTGACGGCTGCTGAGTACAGTTGAGTGGAACAGGTGAAACAATGCCAATGAATTAATTGGTCCGGTTTGCATATTTCACTTAGAATGGCCAAAACATGTTCATGCAGTGATGGTTTTCCTCTTGAGTGTATAACGATAGTTAAATTCAATGCTGCTGCCAAATAAAGTTGCTTTCTAAAATATGTAATTTGTCGGTTGAAATCTCTCCTTGAAGGGTTGGTAGAATCATCTAAACCAATCTCTCCTACTGCCACTGTTTTTGTTGATTTTAATAAATTTTGAAGATCAGTCCAATTATGTTCCAGAGATGAAGTTGATGATGAGCTTATAATTTTAGGATGAATGCCAAAGGTGAATCTTAAACGGTTATCTTTCCTGAATTCGCTGCGCTGTGCTGAGTTTGGCCAAGCTGACGGAAAAACAAAGTTAGCAATGGCATATTTTAGTTCTGTCTTATAAATGCTTTGGGAGCCAAGGTCATCCAGATCCTGGAAAGCTCCACTACCCATCTGCCTACATAGTTGGTCTAGATGGAAGTGAGAGTCTATGATGGGTAGTGGTCCGGATAACTTTGTGCTCAACTGTCCAATTTGAAGTCCGTCTTTGTCCTTTCTTTCCTCGAATTTTAAAAGCCAAAGTTGTTCGTCTGTATTCAAATAACCAATGAGATTTTTGAGAATTTTCCAGTGAAGAATATGATAGATTTCCATTAGTGGAGTGGCAGGAATTTTGTAATCAGCAGCAGGTTCCATACAATTCAATTTCAAGAAAGAATCCACGAGTTTAACTTCAGAAATATGGAATTCTGTAGGCGGCAATTGTGTCCTAATTCTCATTATGGCATTCAGTTTCTCTTCAAGGCCTACTGGATAGGAAGTACCTAATGAACGTGCTAACTCTCGTAGAAGACCGTTCATTAGCTCAGCGTACATCACTTCTCTGTTCTTAAAGGTAGCATCAATGGCATTTGTGGGATGACAGCGAGTTATGTGCTTGTTCAGGAAATTGGCTGTCTGTTCCTGAGTACCACAAATCCAACAGGCAGTATCTGGCGCCACATACCATGGTAGATGAGTTTGAATGGTGTGTCTTCTTGGGTTGGTAAATGTGTGAAAGCAAATATCACACTCCCTGTGTCTCAAGCGGACATTTGTAGCCTCACCTCTGATAGCTATCTGCCTTTTAGGTTCAGTTAAGTGGTCCTGGTTCTCCCCCTCCTCATAATCCAATTCTTCCTCACTCATTATACCAGTCTAGAAAATACTGAATGAACCTACTAATTATTTATTGTTACTTAATTTTTTTTTTATAAGGCTTTGAAAATGAGCAAATACTATTACCTTTATGTGTATTCATAAAATAAAAATAATAAAAAAAAAAAAATAGGAAAAATATTACATACTTTAACATACTATACAAAAATATTTAAAAACATTTGTGACGAACATCATCACTCAAAACTCTTCGCTAACTACATCCACCACATAATCTGACAAATAGCTTGGCAGAAACCTCTTTCTTTTTACTCTATCTGATATTTCAGTTTTATCAGGTACTTTTAAAGTATTCTTATCAGGAGACAAGAGAACAGCACTGCTGTCACTATTGCCATTACTCATGTTAGCCAAATCCAATGGATCAGCACAACTACCATGATTAATATCATTCTCACTGTCTAAATCCAATCCAGGTACTTTTAAAGTATTCTTATCAGGAGACAAGAGAACAGCACTGCTGTCACTATTGCCACTACTTTCATCATTCCTATTCAATTGGACAGCACTGCTGTCACAGTTTGAATATGGAAGTGAAAATAAAACATCTGACCAACCATCAGGCAACTCGTTTTCTTCTTTTCTTGAATCCATATTCCCCTCTGGAACACACTGACCAAACAGACGGTTTCGAAGTCTCTTTATCCACAATGGGACAATTTCGTCGTCACATTGTTTTATCCTATCATGATGTATTACCATCTCTTTCTTTCTACCTGTAATTTCATACAACACAGGGGACAATACTCTGGTTACTACATAGGGTCCCTGCCAGGGAGCCCTGAGTTTCTTGCTCTGACCTACTTTTGATGTTGAATCCAACTTAAAAACAATATCTCCTACTTCGTAAGTTTTATGATATAATTTTATATCGTACGTTCTTTTCTGACGAAGCTGAGCTGCCTGTAATTTCTCGCGCGCTAACTTATGAGCTTCCTGTAGAGTATTTTTCAAGTCAATTACATGATGAACTGTTTCCTTAGCCTCAAAATTGACAGAACAAGTTCCTGTCAGTAAATTGATTTGATGTAGTACTTCCCGACCTAACATCATCATGTTAGGAGTAAACCCTGTCTGTCTATTTACAGTTGATCGTATAGCCCCAGCAATGGTTTGCAAATGAAGGTCCCAATCTTTCTGTTTTCCCTTCAAGTAACATCTGATGGCTTGTAAAATGGTTCGATTAAATCGCTCAACTTGTCCGTTTGAACACGGTCTATATGGAGTGGTCCTAGTCTTGACGATTTGTAATAGTCTGCAAATATCATGAAACAAATGACCATCAAAATTTTTCCCTTGATCAGTGTGAATTTGAACTGGACATCCCAATCTTGAAATGAAGCCGTCTAGTAATGTTTTAGCCACAGTAATTGTGTTTTGGTTAGGTAACGGGAACATTTCCATCCATTTTGTAAATTGATCTACTAACACTAATACATATTTGTTAGCAGAAGAACTCTCATGTAGTGGTCCTAGAATGTCCATGTGCAATTTTTCCATAGGAATTCCTGCATGAAATTGACCTAAAGGCCCCTTTGGTTTGACGTTGGTTTTTTTGTTGACATTACAAGTATGACAAGACTTCACATAATTTCTTGCATCTTCCCTTAAACCATACCAAATGTAATTCTGTTTTAATCTTTCAATTGTTTTTGCCTGTCCAAAATGCCCTGATAGTTTAGTGTCATGACAATTCTCTAAAATTTTGTGTCTTAAAGATCTCAGAACAACTAGTAACAGTCTTGAATGAACTGGATCTAACCATTTATAGCATAATATACAATCCTTAGGTACTAATTGATGTTTACAATTCCATAAATGTTTAATAGAAGGGCTACATAAATACAATTCATGTTCCTCTGGTTCTTTTTTATCCTCTAACCATACTATCAATCTGCTAAGTTCCTGGTCTTCCCTTTGTTCAGCTCCCATATCAGTAATTTCATACTCGCTTATCCAATTACAATTCACTAAAGGGAAAACGGTAGTATTTAATTTTCCAAGCATTAGGTTGGCCTTTTGTGTACCCAAGGCAGGTGAAGGAAGTCAAATTAGGAGCGCTGTGATTGGATGTAAGGGTACAATATATTTTTTATTTATCTATGAATAACTGCAGTGTGTATATTTACAATATAAATTTTAAAACCTATTGAAATATTTTCTAGAGAATTATTCGAAAAGACTTGCAAAATTTCATAAATTTGGTGCAAAATGACGGTGGGCATGGATGACATAAACAAGCTCCGTTGGAAGTTGGTCATGATACTATTTGGCTTTAAATTTTAAAACAGAGTAATAAAGTACTAACACAACATATAACTGTTTTATCCAGGTTTTCATCTTAAAAAGTGGTAAATTTAGAAAATGTTAACATTGTCGCCAATGGCAGAATAAATAGTACCGTTTTCCCTATACTGAAGATAGCAAGGGAAATCAAAGTCACTCAAACTTCAATTCTTTTATACTATTTTGAAGCTTTTGATTAGTACATTTGATTTTTATCACAAAGAATAGAAATTTTTCACTGAGAACAATACTGTGTTGAGAAAAGTGCTGAGTCATCATGATAAGTCAAATTGATTGGTAATGATATAAAACTTTATTCTAGGATGTCAATATTAAGTATATTGTGTAAAATGCACCATATTATAGTTCTTTTGTATTTGATTTCACCTTTCGCAATGATTTTTTCAATTGGAAACACCAGAATTCAAGTCGCGACAAATATTTTTTACTGAAATGTTTGCCTTTTTTGCTGCGTAATTCCCTAAATGTATAACTTGGGTATTTCTGTAAACATAATCTATTAAAATGGGAAATTGTCTGGTTTAGTTTGTACTGTTTATGGAATTAGGCAATATTTGGTCACATTGAAAGCATTTTCAGTGTTAGAATTGTTCATCTAAGAAAAAAAGAGGCCCACTTGAGGCTAAATTTACATAGAATTTATACTCTCCTGTGTAAAGAATTGTTCACATTCTTGATAATGCATGCAGCAAATATTTCAAAAGTGCTTCATTTTGTAGTTTCTTTCTTTTATTATATCAGACATAAATAATTTTTCATTTCCTACTGTTTGAAAGGACTTTTGTTGGAAATTAATACTCCCAAGGGACATAATTCAGCTTTTTCATTGATTAATACAGGCAACAAAGGCAACTTTACAGCTGAGTAGTTTGCATATTTAATGTTTAAAGTGTCTAATATCTTTGTTTTCAACATCTCAAGACAGAATAATAGATGTTATAACAAGCTCTAAAATTTTTAACCACAATAGGGCATATACTAAAGCATGGAATGGAGATTAGTATGAAAAATCTTGAATTTGTGCATTTCTTGTAAATTTTTGATAAAATGAATACAAATAGAATGGAACTGTCCATTTTATCTGTTTAAATGGAACTATTTATCATTCTTTTTAAATAAGATAAGATATGATTGGATACAGGTTGTTTATTAAGGCTTTTCTGAAAGAAGTAGAGAATGAGGTAAACCAGCATGTAGGGGTGGGGACATAAAATGATCTATGTTTCTTTAAGTACTGAGGACATACAAGTATTTATTATAGCCAAGGTTTTCACAATAGCCCAGTATTGCATTAATAATGTCATAAGAATTCTTTATATCTTTATGTCACAGTATAGGGAAAACGGTAGTATTTAATTTTCCAAGCATTAGGTTGGCCTTTTGTGTACCCAAGGCAGGTGAAGGAAGTCAAATTAGGAGCGCTGTGATTGGATGTAAGGGTACAATATATTTTTTATTTATCTATGAATAACTGCAGTGTGTATATTTACAATATAAATTTTAAAACCTATTGAAATATTTTCTAGAGAATTATTCGAAAAGACTTGCAAAATTTCATAAATTTGGTGCAAAATGACGGTGGGCATGGATGACATAAACAAGCTCCGTTGGAAGTTGGTCATGATACTATTTGGCTTTAAATTTTAAAACAGAGTAATAAAGTACTAACACAACATATAACTGTTTTATCCAGGTTTTTATCTTAAAACGTGGTAAATTTAGAAAATGTTAACATTGTCGCCAATGGCAGAATAAATAGTACCGTTTTCCCTGTACTATCTAAATTGGTTTCATCCAAATCTTCTTCTTGCTCTGAAACACTCTTTACAGACAATGGAACTACATAATCAACATCATCTTCAAAGGAACTCCAGACTTTTTGTGCTCGAGTACAATATGAGCAACCACCGCAAGGTAGCAATTTTATATCTGCACCAGCATAATAACAATTACAAGAGTCTAAATCATCTGATCTCCTTGATAGCCCATCTGCATTGGTGTGTAATTTCCCTGCTCTATGTTGTATTACCATGTCATATTGAGACAATTCCTCTAACCATCTTGCTAGTTGTCCTTCGATCATTTTAAACCTTAGTAGCCATGTCAAACTGTTATGATCTGTCCTTATGATGAATTGTTGGCCTAATAAATAATTCCTGAATTGTCTGGTAAATACTACAATCGCTAGCAGTTCTTTTCTAGTGGTACAATATTTCCTTTGGGCTGGTGCCAATACCCTACTTGCATAACATATAACATACTCTTTTCCACCAATTACTTGTAATAATTCTGCTCCAATGGTGGTGTGGGAGGCATCAGTATCTAAAATGAACTTTTCCTTTGGATCTGGATATGCTAATGTAACTGAGTTGACAAGTGCCTGTTGTAATGATTCAAAAGCTATCTGATGTTGTTTTTCCCATTGAAAAGTTACTTTCTTCTTTGTCAGAGCATACAAAGGCTCAGCAAGGGTGGCAAATCTTTTAATATGCTCCCTATGATAGTTGGTAAACCCAAGGAAAGATTCAACAGCTTTCTTCGTCAGAGGAACTGGCCACTTCAATATAACTTCTCTACTAGAGGGATTAACAGCTATTCCTTTCTCATTTACTAGTTTACCTAAGAAAATAACTTCTTTTTGGAAAATTTTGCATTTTTGTGGCTTTAGTTTCAAATTGTTTTCCCTGAATCTTTCTAGTACAGTTCTTAAATTTACAAGATGATCTTCAAAATCTTTAGCCAGAACAATAACATCATCAATGTATGCTAAGCATATTTTCCATGTCAAACCTGTCAAAATTAACTCTATCATCCGTTGAAAGAAAGCAGGACTATTACATAATCCAAAACTGAGTCTTATGTGTTCGAAAAGTCCATATTTAGTTATGAATGCTGTCTTGTGCCTATCGTCCTCATGTATCTCAGCCTGATAATATCCTGATGCCATGTCTAGACAGGACATAAATTTACTACCTCTCAAAGTGTCGATACAGGTCTCTATTCTTGGAATCGGAAATGCATCTTTTCGAGTTATAGAATTCAATTTCCTGTAATCAATACAGTACCTGATCTTCCCATCCTTCTTGCGAACTAGTACTGGGTCTGCACTCCATTCTGATGATGATGGCTGTATGACTCCTCTATTTAATAAATCTTTGAGATGTTTTTCTTCTTCTTCTTCTAACCCTAGTGGTGTTCGTCTCATTCTTTCTCTTACAGGAGCTGAGTTCCCAGTGTCGATTTTGTGCTTAACCTTGGTATAATGTCCAATGTCGAGATCATGTTTTGAAAAGGTATCTTTAAAGTCCAGCAATAGTGACGCCAATCTCAGATTTTCGCTTAAATCTAAATTTTCCTTTGACGAATCTAATAAAGGTTTTAATTGTACAGGAAAATTGGAATACATTTCATCCCATTCATTTCTTAAGTCTCTAAGTTCCCTCTCCACTGTGTTAACTGACCTTACTGATGCTCTGTCCTCATAATCACACCTTTCCTCATCTATCACCCCACAAATTTCCATCGCTGTACCAATGAAGCGATTTTTCTTCAGACTTATGGACTTATCTGCCAAATTGTTTAGGATAATAGGTACTCTTGAATCAGCTTTGGTCAAAATATTTGGCATAATCAGCCCATTCAAAGACTTACTTGGTTGAATAGCCACTTCATTTTCAAATTCCTCTGCCAATCTTACTGGTAGTCTGACAGTTGAATTAGGTGCAACAATAAGAGTCTCTTCCAACGTTATGCGGCAAATTTTAAAACTACTGTTTTCTGATTTAACTCCATTAATAAAATGTTTTTCACCTCTAATTGTTATTGACAAGTCAGTCAAATCTATCACGGCATCAAGATGTTTAAGAAAGTCTAATCCTAGTATCACTTGATCATTGATTTTAGCTACTATAATTTTCCACTTGGTATCAGTCTTCCCTACCTTAACTGTAACACATTCTGTGTACCTTGCTATAATGCTATTGTCTTTTCCAGCACCTTTCAACATTAGCGAGCCTTTAAAAATTACCGGAGTCTTAAGTTTCTTTGCAAATTCTTCACTCATAAGTGTGACCTGGGCAGCTGTATCAATTACTGCGTTTACAGTTACCTCATTAATTGAAATACCTAACACAAGAGTATTGGATTCTGGATTTCGATCACTTGGATACAGTTGAACCTCACGTAATTGAGGATTATCAATACCATTCTTTGTATCTTCCTTTTGGCCACTATTGAAGTCTGTCAAGTTACAATGAACACCACTGCTGTCACTAATTGTAACCTGTTTTTTTCCTAATACCTCTGGTTTTAATTCTCTAAGGCCACTATTAAAGTCTGTCAAGTTACAATGAACAGCACTGCTGTCACTAATTGTAACCTGTTTTTTCCCTAATACCTCTGGTTTTAATTCTCTAAGGGGAGATAACTGGCCTTTTTGAGATTTTTGGACTGATGAGCGACCTACATCTTCAGTCCTTGTTCGTTTAAAGTCCCCTCTCTAAGACTGTTATTTGGAGATGGTGACCTGTTGCGTCTCATTGGCGACCAACTTTTCTTCGGACACTGTGTACTGTAATGGCCCATTTCCCTACATATATAGCATTGTATATCCCGTATATCTCTGGTTGGACTTCGTCCTCTTGGTGAAGGCGACCTCTGGCGATCAGCAGTGGTTTTGGAACTGATCGTGTTGATAAGTTTCTTGATGTCAGATTTAATGGTCCAGATATGTTGTTCTGTAGTTGCCATTCTTGTTTCCATAGTCTCATACTTTTTCTGTAAGTCTTGCATACTAGAACTATTTGCCGTTTTTACTTGACGTACTAGACATTCTGTACTTTCTTTATCTGAGTCATCATAAAACTGAACCCTTTTTACCTCTGGCTTTCTATACCCTAATAAAATCTTTTGGTTGTGAATGGAGCTCTTAACATATTGTAACGCTTGGTCCATTGTATTTGGGTCTTTCTCCATGGCAAATAGCGCTGCTTTTTTGTCAGTACACCCCTTCAAAAAAGCGTCAACGGCTATAGTATCAACTACATTCTCTGGTGTATTCAGATAACCATCTGTTGCTAGTTCCTGTATCCTTTCGGCAAACTCCTCTATCGACTCATCCACAAACTGCCTTACTTCTTGCAATTGACGCCTAATGGTGTGAGGTAAATCTTTATTCCCAAATCTTTGACTCAACTTTTGAACTAACACGTCATAGTCCTTTTGAACGGTCTCTTGGCGAGTACTCACAAATTTCAGAGCCTTATCTCTGAGGCATTTAATTAGACGATCTAATTTTTGTTCATTAGACCATTCATACTTCCTGGCTATATGGTTAAATTGCATGAAATACGGCTTCCATTCTGATTTCCCATCAAAAATGGCTAGCTTTGGTGGTGTTGGTCCAGAACGTTGATTGGATTTAACATCCTTACAGTTCGAGTCATCTTTTCCCTTCCCTGATGTTGGAGTTTTCCCATTGTTATTAACCTCTTCTTTTGAGTCTCCAAGTTTATCTGAGCTAAATGTTTGTCTGGATTTAAGCTTTGCAGAATCACTATACCAGGAACTAGCTGACATCTCAGTTACTTTACCCCTAAATATATCTCCTGGAGCCAGCTTTTCAGAAATAAGTCGTGATGTTTTAAAATGCTGCAATTGCTCTTCTAATGCAGTTAATTTCCTGCCATATTCTGCATCCCTTTGTTTTATCTGCTCATATTGCTCCTTGCTCCTTTCTCTTTCTTTATCCATCTCTTGAGCCTGTTCCATGACTTTATCCATTAATGTTTGACGTTCCCGTTGCATGCTCTCCATTTGTTCTGAAAAACCACCTTCTTTTTCTGCCATAGTACTCTCATACTGATGTTGTAACTCACTCATTTCCTGTTTAATTTGTGTATTTTCAAAACTCAACTCTTTTTGACTTTTTTCCCTTTCCAGTTGATCCTTCTCCACTTCTCTTTGAAAATTATCTTTTGTTTGTTGGAGTTCAGCAAGGCATTCCTCTATCTCTGCTGACTTACGCCATAGTTGCTTCTCAAAAGTTACTTTTAAATCTTCAAGTTCTTTCGTATATTCCCTTTTTGAATGAACTTTGTCTTGTTCTGCAATTAACAACTTTGTCTTATACTATACTGTTCTATTAATGCAGAAGTGTCACCTTGTGCTGTTGGTTGCTTTTCTGGAGTTTCTTCCTCTGGACTAACTTCAACTGTGCCATTCCTTATCAATGGGTCCCAAATCGTGTTTGGTACACCTTCTATCATCTTTAGATCTTCTAATGTCAAGGTGGCTTTAATTTTTCTTGCTTTTATAATTAAATTGGCTCTGGCCTCCCCTATGTCTCTAATTCCCATTAACTCTTCTTTTATCGCAGTATTGATGTTAATTGTCGACATCTTCACTTTTATTTAATACACAATAATTACTTCTATACTAAATAATTTTTAAGACAATATTAAATACAATTATAACTAATTTGTATATTTACTGCAACTATCAACTGTTTGCCAATTTTACAACTATATTTACATAGGCCGAAAAAAAAATTTGTTTTAAATACAGCCAGCACAGCTGACTCACTCAATACACCTCAATTAATTTTAACACGGCCAGCACTGCTGACACGATCATGTAATTTAATTTAACTTTTTTATTTATTTATTTTTTTTATTAAGATTTCAATTTATCTTCTAATGCTATTATGTTTTGTCTCAAGTATGCTCAATCAAAAATAAGAAATAAAAAATTTACTTTAATCAATATGATTATTCATAAATATATATATAGAGAGAGAATGAAGACAATTACAACAAAAATAACACAAAAAAAAACACAGCACAGATAAATATAACACCCAAGTACAACAAATGAAGTCTATGTGTATTTTTTTTTTATTTCAATGTACACAATTAGACTAATATAACTATTCTGAATATATATATAGCATCAAACCATTATCTTTCTTGCTTTGTAATATATATTCAATTACAAACATGTATATCACACAAACTGAATATAATATGTGATATGCTTTTATTATATACCCCAAAGAAAAATATACACACTGTAATAGTATCTGCAAATTGCTCAATTATGTCTATTTCTAATATCTTTTATTAGTTTAAATTAAACAAACAACAAACATTAGGACAGCACTACTGTCTCAATAATCATATTTTTGAATTTTGATAATTGGCCAGTACTACTGACTCATATTAAATAAAAATTTGCCAAAAGACAATTTCAATCTTTTTATTATTGTCTCCCTTTTCGTGTAACAACTGGTTTTGTTTTTATAATTGTCTCCCTTTCCGTGTACAAACTGAAATTCAGTTCATACGGTTTATATTTTATTTGTTTTCACCTTTATTCAAGTGAAGTGAGTATATTCAATTCAATGGTTCAAAGTTTTATTGGTAATGGTTTGAAAAAATGCGTGGATGTTTAATTCACAGGGATAACACGGTTCAATTGACAAATTTGACCCGCGAAAATCAAAATTTCAACACGACGCGTTTCGCGTTCAAAAGACTATTTTCCACCTGTGTCAATGACTTTTACATCTGACACCAGTGAAGTGTTTGTGTGGGCTTGCTAATAACTTACCAACAATAACTGTCAGATTAGCGTAGCTTCTATATATTCTTTAGACTTCTTGTAGGAGCTGTGTAACACACCTCAGACATAGACCATGGGTTAGAACAGGAAGCCCCGAATTGCACGATCTCACTTCCGGCTAAGTATATATATTTCTCCTGAGAGTAGGAGCACCTCTGAGATTCACTACACTATCAATAGAGGTTCTAGAATTAAAATCACCAATCAGTGCTACTTCTTTTGAAGTATTTGAAAATCGAATAAGTTTATCTTCAATCTCTGAAAAAGATTCATCAGATGAATATCTGGAGAATTCTGGAGGTATATAAACACACCCAAGTAAGATATCTTTACCCGTATCAAAATTTCCATGTAAAATTTCTACCCACTGAACGAACTCAGATTCTGAGTTAATAAATTTAAGAATATGTGACAGTTTCTTTTTATAAATGATAATAATACCTCCTGATTTCTTTTTAAATTTTTGTCTATTCTTAGTAAATAGAGTATAATCTGTTGGTAATTTAATTTCGTCATAATCATCAGTTTTTGTTTCTACAAACACCAGAATATCATGTTTTTTAATAAAATTATCAAAGTCAGGGTTCAACAATTTTGATTTTAAACCACAAACATTAAGGTAAGTGATATTGAGTTTATTTACATTGTTATTTAGCGTTCTACGACTGTCTGATGCGTTATCCTAACGGTGTCCCGTCTGATTACTGTGTATTGGGTTGCGAGGCTCTTCACGGGCTGGTTCAAACGGTTGACCGTCTACAAAAATCTGATCATACACTAATGATGCCCGGATATTACGCCTATGGAGTTCCTTTAGCTTTGGTAACAGTTTTTGACGACGGTTGCTGATCTCAGTGGGATATTGCTGGTTAACTGTAAATTTTGGTTTTAGTTTAAGTTTCTGCGGTACGACTTTTTTCACTCTTTCATGGTCTTTATAGTGAGTAAATCGAGCAATAATATTACGCGGTTTTCCGTCCCGTCGTGGTCGTAATCTATGGACGTTTTGGAAATCTATTTCATCCGCTTCAGGAATATCAAGTTCTGTTTTAATAAAGTTCTTGAGTACAGTTTCAGTATTTTCCTCCTCATCAGTTTGTACAATACCGCCGAATATAAGGTTGTATTTCATCGAGTGACTTTGTAGTTTTAAATACTCCTCTTTCAGTTGATTTTTTTCTGTATCAATTTCTCGGGTGTAATTTTCTACCAAATTCATTCTGTCGGCAATTTCAAAATGGTGCTTTTCTTCATTTTCCAAAAGTTGTGCATGTTCATTTTGAGTTTTCTTTACAGAGTCGATTTCTTGGTGTAAGTTTGAAATTTTCGTATCAATGTTGTTGAATCTTTCATCAAGTTTTTTGTCCAGTTTAAAGAGTTTATCACCCACTTCAAAGTCTATTCGTTCTAATCTTTGGTTCATTATGTTAATTGCTGAAAAGAACATTTCCATGGTTATATTTGAACGAGCCCCATCAGTTTGTGATGATGGAAATGATGGGAATGAAGGTAATGGTGGAGGTTGATAGCCGGGGTAAGAAGTTGGACCAGCATTAGGAGACTTTTAATCAATTACATTGATACCTGTCCTGGAACCATAGGTTTATATTTATCAAGTGGTTCAAAACAATATGATATGCATTTCTGCTCGTTTTTCCATAAAATTGAATTGAAAAGATCGAGCACAAAATCTTTGTTGATAAACACTACAATAATTTATGGACCTATGGGCGGTACGGATAGGAAAATACGGACTGTCAAACAGATAAATGACCTAAAAAACATGCTTAAAACAATCTGTATTTCTGCTCGTTTTTTCCATAAAATTGAATTGAAAAGATCGAGTGCAAAATCTTTGTTGATAAACACTACAATAATTTATGGACCTATGGGCGGTACGGATAGGAAAATACGGACTGTCAAACAGATAAATGACATAAAAAACATGCTTAAAACAATCTGCATTTCTGCTCGTTTTTTCCATAAAATTGAATTGAAAAGATCGAGCGCAAAATCTTTGTTGATAAACACTACAATAATTTATGGACCTATGGGCGGTACGGATAGGAAAATACGGACTGTCAAACAGATAAATGACCTAAAAAAAAACATGCTTAAAACAATCTAAATGTTCATATAAACCCACTAAGAAGGCTATATTATTATTCAATTATCTAAAAATCAATTTTATTGTACAAAAACTTTCATATTTAAAAAAATCACCATGGCCATAATGCGAAACTAAACTTCTAAGATCTTATAAACATGTTTAACCCCGCCACAATTTTGCGCCTGTCCCAAGTCAGGAGCCTCTGGCCTTTGTTAATCTTGTATGATTTTTAATTCAAGTTTCTTTTGTATAATTCGGAGTTTAGTATGACGTCCATTATCACTGTACTAGTATACACATTTTTAAGGGGCCAGATGAAGGACGCTTACGGGTGCGGGAGTTTCTCGCTACATTGAAGACCCATTGGTGGCCTTCGGCTGTTGTCTGCTAAAGGGTCGGGTTGTTGTCGCTTTGACACATTTCCCATTTCCTTTCTCAATTTTATTCTAACTGTGTATTGCTACCTCAGGTAGCAGTACACAGCTAGGAAAAAAACTTGTCACGCATAATTTTTTACCACCCTCTTTTCCTTTCATTCAAACAAATCAGGCTTGATTTAAGCATCTGTATATTTATGGAAAGAGCCTCTTCCATAGATTTGATTTCCAATAGTAATAATGGTAAACTATATCTATTTTTGATGTAATCACGGCAAAAATCTGCATTTAGTTGATACAAGACATTGCAAAACGGGGAGTGAAAATGTCACAAAAATATATAGTTATGTTTTTTTTCTCGGGTTCAACTGATCATAAAAAGTAAAATCACAAAAATACTGAACATAGTGGAAAATCAATTCGGAAAGTCCATAATCACATGGCAAAATCAAATAACAAAACACATCAAAAACGAATGGACAAGAACTGTCATATTCCTGACTTGGTACAGGCATAGAACTGTCATATTCCTGACTTGGTAAAGCATTACTTTTTTTATTCTTTGTCAGTTATTAGGTCTTTCCACTTTTCCGTGGAAAGACCTATTGGATTTCTTCTGATTATTATTTTTTTTTTTTTTCTTCCGCCTAATTTTTTTCCTTCGCTGTTTTTTTGTTTCGCAAGTTGTCGCTTAGATTTTTGGAATATGATATCGAACAGTTTATACGCTTTTGAAACCAACTCGTTTTAAGCGAATACTTTCCCAAATAAGAGTTATCTCCCCGAACACTGTTTCTCTTGTTATCTCTAAGGCTTCGCAACCGTATAAGAAACCGACAAATTTATTTTTCCAAATTGCTCGTTATATCCTCAGGATGTTCTGTTTTATTTTGACCGAAGCCGTATATAGATTCCATATGAGAGTTATCCCCCCTTTTATGTTTGATATAAGAATTTGCATTTCTAACTGGTAAACCATAAGTGATAGAGACCTAGGGTCTTTTGATTTGAGGTCCTTGGTCCAAAAAAATGAAAATAAGGTCAAGGTCAAAGGTCAAGGTCATATTATAAATTTTGATTTTGGCTTATTTTCACTCATTTTCAAAAGCCATATAATTTATCGACGAATTATTTTTACTAAATTGTTAGTTGCGACATGTGGTAACACGTAGATTTTAGTCGAAAGAGTACGTAGACATTTGATGCCAGTTTTGCCCCCTTTTATATCTAATATTAGTTGTAAGGTAATACAACTCATTAACTATATATAGTAGAGGCCTAGAGTCTTTTGTTTTGAGGTCCTTGGTTGATGACCTCGAAATTGAGCTCAAGGTCATAGGTAAATGTAACGTTCTAGATTTTGACCTTTGCTTTTACCTCATATGTATACATGATCAAGACTTGGGACTTTTTAAATTAGGTTGCAAGCAATGTGATCTAGAAAAAGACAACCGGAAGTGACCTTTTGTAAACCGGAAGTAGCTATATTTTGTACTTCATTAATGAAAAAGTATATAGAACCATATATTTTTGGAATCAGTGTCACTTCAACTATCAAACTATACCGGAAATAACATCGTCTGAACCGGAAGTAAACAATTATCTCCCTTATCTATATCTTTTTCCATAGAAACCATACATTTTTGGAATTAGCGTTCAATAAGCTGTCATTTGACGGTACAATTGACATTTAAAACCAAATTTTAATATTTTCATATAAAAAAAGGTCTTAACTGGTGGAAAGACCATCAATGGTTCTCTGAACAATTGGTTTTTAATTATTATTGTGTTTCTCTGCCCTATATGTTCTCCCATTAATTTGTATTGTAGTCCTGTCATGTAATGATGTCATTTTAATGTTATATTTAACATTGCCATAAAAGCGGGAGGTTTGGCATGCCACAAAACCAGGTTCAACCAACCATATTTTTCTTAAAATGTCCTGTACCAAGTCAGGAAAGTGGTCATTGTTATATTATAGTTCGTTTCTGTGTGTGTTACATTTTAATGTTGTGTTTTGTTGTGTCGTGTAGGTCCCCTCTTATATTTGATGTGTCCCCCTCTGTTTTAGTATGTAATTTGTTTTTTTCTCAATCGATTTATGAATTTCGACAGCGGTAAACTACTGTTGCCTACATTTATACAAGGCTTAATGACACAAACACAAAGCATCCTATGGGATGTGGGTTTGCAGCATCCAGTCATTTAAGCAAACACAATCAAATCGAAACATAATAAAAACATGTGAACAAAGATTTAGAATGGCAGGTGTTACGCCAAAAAAAAAGTCCTTGCTACCATCTCTTTATTAAAAGTATGATCAACAGCATGCATAATCTACAAAATACAATTTCAAAATATTAGAAAAAATTCACAGCTATATGAACGAAAAACAAATGAATAAATACTGTTAATTAGGCAGTGTTCATGTACATCTATTGAATTTAAGGGTAACATGGGTAAAGCTGTAAATGTGTAATATTTAACTTTACTGTCTCTTTTCCGTGAAAACCCAAGAAACCGTTGTTCTCCAACATGCATATATCTATATGATGGTACCTGTGTCTTAAATAAAACTTAAATACAGAATTTCTAATTGCTGCATATGTGTTAGCATCCTTTACACCCTCATATACAAATTCAGATAACATTTCGTATTGATTAACTTGTCTAAGGTCAAGAATCAGCCTTACCTTGCCAGTCGAGTTGACCGACACCAATGCAGAATTAACAACAAAATGGGTAATGCTAACTTCCTTTGGGACTCCCTCACATACAAAAACTGAAATAAAAAAAAAGGAAAAAAAAGGAAATAGCACGTTTAACAAAATCTCTGTGTTCAAAAGCAGATCTATCATTATTCAAAAATACAAAATGAATTGTTTCGGTAATTATTTTTTTTTAAATAACAAGATTCAAGTATAAGTTGAACTTAAATGTTAAATCTATCAGTCAATAAACGTTTTTCTTTCCATAATTGTAAGATATTATATAATCGACCTTTTACATGATAAACTTGGACCGACTTGTTCTCATACTCGTATGTCTCTAGACATAGGTTAAGGAAGCTGGCATGTCCTGTTTTGATTTTTGTCAGATTTTCGGAATCCTCTGGTTTTATTCATTTGAATGTCTTTAAAACATTTGCCCGGTAACCCCCATGTTTCTTTTTGTAAATCTTTTACATGTATAATGATAAGTCATCTGTAAAAGTCTTATAAAATTGTAATTAATTTTTCACAGGTTTTGAGAACTTCAACTTGTCAATGATAAATCTATGAAAAGTCAAGAGAGAATATTTTCCCGCCAAAATTTCAATGACTAATA
The DNA here is from genome assembly GCA_037788925.1 of Mytilus galloprovincialis. Taxonomy (NCBI): domain Eukaryota; kingdom Metazoa; phylum Mollusca; class Bivalvia; order Mytilida; family Mytilidae; genus Mytilus; species Mytilus galloprovincialis. The sequence continues at coordinate 1,916,305 of JAWDJN010000025.1, read as the reverse complement.
TCTCGAAAACAAGCACGGTGACCTATATATTTTTTTTTGCTCTTTGGATTCCTTTATCAGTCCCCTATCAATATAAACTAGTGTATTGGAAAGTTAATTACTTTGAAACTGAGAAGCGAACTCCCTTAAAGTCAATCAAATATAATCTCATTTGGAACTGCTGGTGTTGTCAGACGTATTGACGTATTCGGGACAGTTTGACGGCTAGTATCCTGTGCCACCATAATAGTAGCAGATGTCTTGGAGAGATGGTCATCTCCTTGCTCTGAAGTTTGCGTTGCGAGATCTTATCTTGGTGTTGTTTGTGCACTATTAGTGTCACTTCTTGTTTCATGTGTTTCGCTATAACCAAGAAAACGTTTGTCGGCTACGAACTTATATGATGTTTCTTTGGATGCGACTGTCTTTATTTTTCGTATATCACTTTTTTCGGCCTATCGTAGACGGCGCTCATCATCGGAATTAGTAGCACAAAGGTTGCCTTCCTACTCGCTAACGGTGTCCCTACCATGCATGTCGCCAATCGTGACAGTTTTGTTATATAGAGGCTTTCAAAATATCAAAGTCCTTTGAAACTAAGTTGTGAAATTCGCACTTCATTGTATGTGAACATATTTGAAGTTGAAGTCAGGCTCCTTGCAGTTTGGTTTAAAGGGGTTAAAGCTGTAAATTTTGCTTCAAAAACTGTGAAAATCTCCTTTTTTCTAAGGCGTGTTCTAAATGCTTGGAAAACAAAGAGAAAGCATCAACTGTAGGATTGTTTGTAGGACAATCGACTTAATTTCTATGATGACTTCTTGCTGATGCACGTTCAGGAAAACTTTGGATTTCTTTGTCAGACATGAAGAAGTAAAAAATCAAACAGACCTAAGCAGTAATTAAATTATAAACGTTCGTATGGTTGAATGCAATCAGTCGGATGATTTAAATTCTCGCTTAGTATGCACTGGTGAATATAGGCGAGCGCCAAATCAAGGATTCTGAGGTTTTTAATGCACCTACCTAACACACGGCTATATGATATATCATTTGAAAGGTCTTTTATCGTACATTTAGAATTGCCTGGTCGTCAAATTGGGAAATGGTCACATTTTTCTAAAAACGGCAAAAAAGGGGGAAAAAATAAAAGTTATAATTTGACGATATTGTTCGAAAAATGCAGTTTAAAAACAAATTCATCTGCAATATTATTTGAAATATATCATTTGATAAACTATAGTCTATCTAGTTTTTGTTTCTGAAATTTTTTTCTACAAAAAAGTGTTTAAAATGAAAAAATCTCGTATTTTTGTGAAAATCATAGTTTTTACGGGTCTTGACGCAAAACGCTCGGTAATATTTAATTTTGCATCGAAAACACACAAATTGTATTGGTTTTTTATTAATAACATATATAACTTGTTTTATAAGTTCTAATGTTTTGCCTAGCATGTTTTTTTTATATCGACAAAACATTGATAAAACTATATGAAAACATACCGTAAAACTGCTTCATAGCGCTTATTTACCATGTTTACAGCACAGTTAAGAATATATGTTATTTTGGTCTCCTGTTAGTTCGACAGTTATAAATACATTATGATTTAATTGTCCTAAGCTTGCCAACCACGTCAAGGTCGAAGATCACTAGCAAGGTTGTTTTTTTATTTTTTTTTTTTATTTTTTTTTTTTAATTTTAATTTGTAACTACCACTATCATCGCATACGGAACTTTAGTATACAACCAATTATTTTTGCTGGTAGAGCAATTACAAAAACACAAAATTAATAAAAATAAACATATTTACATTTAATAACAGTGTGGCAAAACAAACTTTGCTCAAATGCTCTTTCGTTAGTCAATGGTATCGTTTGCATCTTCATCATCGTCATTTATTTGATCTTCGAGGTCGAGGTCCTCTTTAGAAAATATATTTTGGCAGGTATCACTACCCTGACATGGACAAAGCTCACTGCAAGACATCTGCTGCTCTCGGCAAATACATGACTTGATACATATATATTTTCCCTTGCAAGAACATATTAAATCTTGCAGGAAATCGGACGTCATCATGCCTAAAAAGTAGACTGGATCCGGGCCATGTGAACTCTTTTTCCATCCGTATTCATAAGGAGACAAATGATTTGGATGATCGAGATGTGAGGACATCCAAATTTTCGTTTGAAGACATGATCGCAAAACATGTTCTTTGAATGTAGGTTTGTTTGGTGGCAAACGCAACAAACTTGTGTCTATGCATGTTGCAAGTTTAACACGTAACTTGTTTAAGTCAACATGTGATGAAGCGAATTTGTCTTTTGGGTCATACAAGCTTGAAATAAGCTCTCTGGCTGCTGACAACAATGTTGAAAAATCGATCTTGTCAAAGTTTTGAAGGTTTGTAAACTTACTCGGAGATTTTCTTATCAATTTGAAGACGGTCTTTTTGCCAAACCCAAATATAGCGGAAGTAGTATCACAACCAGTTAAAGCATGAACTGCAGGGAGAATATTAGCTAGTAAAGGTGAAAGAGATTTACTTAACTCATGGATTGGTATGTACCTTCTACAGTCCCTAAGAGAAATAGTTGACCCCGTCAAAAACCACATTTGTTCATTCGACAGAAGAACCTTGAAATAATGAACACAGAGCACAAGAACATCTGTATCGGAACACTTGACTATCATTCGTCCCCTTATGCTCAACTGTTGAAAGATCTTAGCAGAGTGTATAACATGAATCAAGATTCTTGTGTCTGCTTCTTCGTGCGAACAGAAAAGGTCTGGGAGATCGATTACATGCTCATTAGAGAGTTGTCGCACTATTTCTGGATTGGAAAATGCACCGGCAAGAACTAAACAATTATTTTCCCCCTGGAATATATCAGACAAATTGCTGCTCAGATAATCACCAAGGAAAGTAATCAATGCTTGCTTGTTTTTGTTGCTTGATAGAAAATTTTTCCAGTCTGGAACAGTTCGGCCTTCAGCGAGATGATAAACTTTTTGCGTAGATGTTGTTGCCGATCGTCTATGACGCTCTGCTGATTTTATAGAATATTCAGTGTCATAGCGATCAAAGACATCAACAGCCTTGTCTGTGAATCGGAAGCATGATTGTAACTGCATACTATAAGATTTGGCCAAGTCTCCAAATGTGGACATCCTTTTCACATCAAATGACTGAACTAAGCTCATGCCATCTCTTTTTAGTACGGTAGCACTGTGGTCGAATGGAGGAATGGTAGGTACTGATCCTACTAAATTTTCCAATTCATGGGCAAGATCAGACTTATTTGTCTTTTTCATAGTTCCATCGTCATGAAATAATGCAGTGGGAATGGGACAAATTGGATAGGACAAAACAGTTTCCACAGATACGTCATCTCTACATTTAGTAAGAGATAGTGCACGTCTTAACACAAGCTCGGGATTCAAATGACCTTTTACAACTTGCCCAGATTTGCATTTAAGTTGTACTTTGGGATTCATATCTTCAAAGGTCTTCAGTCCTGATCTTTTGATAGGATGGTAAAAGCTACCTGCCTTATCTGTTGATAGAGATGAATCAACAAACATCTTCATTTTAGTTCTTCCAGTTTCAACTGATTTTAACAGTGAATCTTCAATGTCGTGACTTGCATGGAGACCAGTTGAAATGTTAATAAGCTGACGGGGGTGATTATCAACGTCAAATGAATTTGTCATATTTTCTGTTATATAAACAATTAGATCTTGTACATGTTTTTCATCCCTTTTCATTGCAGCTGGTTTTGCTTCATCGTGACATTGGTCATCAACCTGGGAAAGACCCGCACGTGATCTCATTGCCGATGTTATCTGACTAAGCACATGCCTTGTAAGATTCCATCTTATTAATGAAGCCTTCTTCCTTGTTAAACCAACAATACCACCGTCTCCTTTTGAATCTTTTATCACTGTTTTTTCTGTTGCCATGTCGCTCCAAACGCCATTGAACGATCCAACTTTTTGACGAATAGAGAAGAAACCCATCGAAAAAAGACCTTCTGCCTCAGTTGGTAGGTTTAGAATATCTAAAAGGTAGACAGGAGTCCATCTGGAATAATTGTTTTTGTTGGCTACAAAGAAGTAATGAAGCATTGAGAAAATAGAATGCAAATGAAGAGACCAAAGGCCATTTCTTTCAGCTCGGATATTTATCAGCATAATTTCTAAAGCTTGTAGTAGCATATCCCAATAACGAAATGTAGGAGAAACCTGACCACCCCATTCTCGAAACTCGTTCATTTTTGACCCAAGGTCGTCATTCGGAGCTTTTTCTAGACTTTGAAGCATGTCAAATGTACGGCCATTACTCGTAAAACTTTCATGACATTCTGTGAGGCCTACAAAAAGGCTATCAGGGATTTCTAAACATTTTTGTTGTCTGATCCAAACAAAGAACGAACAGATCCAAAGTGTCTTCAATGTCTCATAAAGGAGTGTGAGTCCTCTAACTGCACGGTTGAACTGTTTTCCTGAAAGCATTTGGTCTACTGTTGCAGCTGCTTACACACCGGAATCAACTAGCAGGTCGCAGAGACCACCATCTCCCCATATCTTACCTATTGATGAAATAAAACACGATAGGGTATGAAAGCCACCAAGACGTAAAATGTGTGATTTAAACTCAGAAGGTCTATCCCATTTTACCTGTTGTGCCACTGCGTACAATTGTAAATCAAAAGTTTGAATAGAAAATGGTTGACCAGCCTTCTGGCACATATCAGCACACCTCTTCATTGTTGTATACACCATGCCCATGTCGGAAGGTTTTGCGTCAATGATTGGCGGATAGCTAACAACATGATAAGTGGTGCTAATATTCGAGATCTGCTTGTTGAATCCAGTCCAGAATGGAATTTGTTGTCCTTCAAACGAAGCTTGTTTGTATGGAAGGTCAACAATAGTCCTTGATAAATTTCTAAGGAGCATCCAGATAAGATCAGAGGTTTCAGCATAGGGAAGTACACACGCAGAAAGCTTTGAATAAACGTCATTCTTGCGGCTAGGTTCAGCTCTTTGCTTTGGCTTTGTAAAAGGAGCACATGTGGTAAGGGAAAATACTTTCTCGTTTATTGGCAGGGTTTTTATGCGACCTCGGGCGACTTTTTGGTATTCCAGATGCTCAGTGTCACCATTTATCTCCTCACATACCTGGAATACCGCTCTTGCCATTGAATGGAAAGTACCCTTTCCATCAATTGTTTCTGCATTGATGTCGACATTATCAGCTCCTTCATGTATGACTGAGACTGTACCTTTATATTGGCGAATTCCACTGGGAATGTATGTATTGTTTTAAACTTGAGATAATTCAGAGCACGCAAGGCTTGTAAGGTATCGCCGTACCTCATGATATGATGCACAAAATTCATGCGAATGTAATGTCTCGATTAAAGCTTTCGACCCATGCATATGATGTAACTGTAATGCAAGGCCAATGTAAAGAGGTGATAAAAAAAATTTTGTGCAATGAAACTATGCATTCAGATAAAGCTAAGTTTTTCCTTATACTTTCAAATGGAATGTCAGATAAATGGTTTTTAATATCTACTTGGCTGTGAGAGTCATCGATAAGCCAATTTATAAAACCAGTCAAAACAGAAGGCACGGTCTCTAGAGATTTAGATAAAAACATTTCATCAACTGAAGGATATGTATCCATAGAGACAACGGCATTTTTAATATCACGTCTGAGAATTGAAACAGCTGAATATAATATTTGATTTTCGTCGGTTTGGTCGTGTTTTGAAGTGCAGGCAGACATCTGCAGTTTAGTAAACTTTGTTTCGGCCTTGAAACGAATATCAGTTCTAACTGCCTCGCGCAATGTGAGAGAACTACTATATACGAAGTTAGACTCCCCTTGACCGTGATTTCCATCAACCACAATATGTTCTCGAAAGTGATTTTTTAATCTGAGTTGAAGTCTATAAGAAGTGTATTTAGATGATACGTCTTCTGGCAGAAATGATTTATATTTAGAAAGGAGATAAGACAAGGAGAACACCATTTTGTGAACGAACAGTTCTTCGCTTATAGACTCCACAAATGAGGTAAATGCTTTATCGTACATGGTACCAGTATTATTTTCATCGGTTTCTGCTTTAATTTTTTTTCTCGCAAAAGGTATTTTGTTATATGCATCCAGAGTGATATAAAGCATTTGATGTGAAATCTTTATCTGCAATTTGAAAGAGCATTTCATTGTCAGCATGTTTAGTTGCTGTTTCAAAAAGGCTTTGAACCCTCATAGACGAAGAAACACGATGAAGTTTTCGATCCTTTTTAAAAGTCTTGTTTTTACAAAAGATGCAACACAAAAAATCTAGTGATAACCTAGATCTAGTAAGGATATTTGGAGATGCACATGAACTTGTAGTTTCTGCTTGAGACTACTTTTGCTGGACTTTTGCAGCAGATATACAACTTGATGGAGACGGTATGTTGTGTTTGCTTGTATATGTCCTGTAACAAGTTTTGTGATATTTTATGTTGTTCATAATAATGTCATCTAATGTATCAACCTCACTCAAAAACAACCTAAACACACGATCTTGTCTTTGCCTTACAGCATTCATTAAGGTCGTAAAACCTCTATCAGTTGTCATACTGAGAGTCTCTTGTGTAATATTTTGACATATTATACAGCGTTGCCAATTTATGGACATGCGACCGCGTTTCAATGGAGGTGGCCCACATTTAACAGGACTTGGACACTCATCCATGATGAGTAATTATGATAATATTTAATGTAAGAATATACTATTCTACAAAATGCAGTCTGCTGCTTACATATCACCTGCCAATATCGTTAGTAATGCTTAAAATGGTCTTTCGTTAACATATATACGAATAATTATTTAGTAATATGTTAAAACACGACTTGTGTTTTGGCAACTCACATGTTACCTGTGCATACTATTAATAGATACTCGATTTATATAAATTTTGAGCGTCTGGGATAGACACGATACAGATCCGGATTACCGCTAAATAATGCAGATTTTAGAGAAGTCGTCAAACATTTATTATCCGTCATTGAGCTTCGATGTGTGTCGAAATCTTTTCAAGGTATATGGAATTTTTAAAAAACAAATCATGAGAGTTTTAATAAGTCATTGGCACTGACAATCTTAAAAAAAATGGATATTTTTTTACATTTAAGGGTTGGTCTGACAGATGCCTCTGAATTAACTAATTTTTCATAAAATCTTCTTTTTTTTTGGATTCGATGTCTTTTTAGAATGTATTCAAAGCTATCTAAGATAAAAATGAATAATATATATACAACAATGCAGATATATTCAATGTTGAATTTCGTCGTATAATCCAAAGAATTTCGACATGTCTGTGTTCTCGTGAGATTTACAAGAAACGTGACCATAGGGAACTTTGACGACCACCCAAATCGTATGCTCTAGAAGTTTTTCTTTCAAATGATACTAAAATAAGCTGTGTGTTAGATAGGTGCATTAAAAACCTTAACGAGAGGCTTTTTCTCAAATCGGCGCTCGCCTAATATCCACCCGTGCAAATAACTACGCATAACGGTACTTGTTTGGTCTATGACACCACGAAATTGGAAATATCAAAAAAGTATGACGAAGCCAAACGGACGAATACGATAGGACAATTAGCAAATGGGCATGCAAAATCGTCTCTTTCGTCGCAAATTTGAGTATAGAGTTTCTCTTTAAAAATGTCTAAATCCAGAAAAGGAAAACTGCTAGTGTTTGTGTTAGATTTTATTAAGAGTAAATTACTTGAATGTGTCAACCAAAAGTATCAATGACGTGTCTTTACTGAGTTTTGTCATACACTGAGATTCATGTCAACACATGACTAATTCTACTCTTTTAAGGAGTGCAATAAGTGCCCATATGGATACCTGTCGATACATTTTATCGCCGATACGTACATATATGTAGTCCAGGAGAAAACTTAAAGCTTCGATCATATCTTTACATTTCCAGTACCTAACAAAGCATTTTATCAAATATGAATTTATTTTCATGATAAGATGGCGTGGAAATGTAGTGCAGAGAGTAGAAAAATCAAAACTGTCAACAAAATGAAAATTACCACTCAAAGCACGTATTATTTCTAAAACCATTAAACAATTTTTAAAACTCCCAAAATAATTAATATCCGATTCATTATTTTTAAAATAAACTTTATTAGACAAATGTATTAACAAGTTCTTCAATAGTAGTAGAGGAGTTAGTTATACACATTGACAGATTGGTGGTAGAATTCATACTAGTCGGGATTTTCAAATCTTTTTAGAGAGTAAATTAATCTTTAACCTGGGTAGTTGCAGAGATATGCTTGTGTACAATCGGACTCTCTGTGGAGATTACGGACGAGAGAGAGAGAGAGAGAGAGATTTTTTTTAATTTTTTAATGTTTACTTTAAGTTGACGGAGTTTGGTCATCCTGGTCTAACTCAGGACCTTGTACAGGAACATGCGGAACTGGATCACAACAAAGGATTCGTTATTGTAATAGTCCTGCACCAGCAAATGATGGTGAATATTGCCAAGGAGTAAACTTTGATTCTATCTCCTGTACACTTACTTCTTGCCCAGGTAAGCATATCGTCCTCTGATATTCATATTTAAAATTACGATATATACAGAGGTATAACTTTTAATTTTGAAAGTATTTTGTTACTAATTTGAAAATACTAATTGGCACAAAGTCTCTTATTAATATGTTGTGTGTTTAAAACTGATAAAGGATGGTCGCCATAGAGTTCTCTTGGTGGATTGTTATTGAACATGGGACAACATAGAAGGAGATGTTATTGTAACATTCCTTCACTAGCAAACGGCGGATCAAACTGTCAAGGAACATACTATGATAACAGCTGTGGTACACTATCTGCGTATGCAGGTGACTTGACTTTTCTGTTATTTCATAATTCGTTGTTTAGTATTACTTTTATACGCGAACAGTTTTGATACAAGGGAAAATAATTGATTTCGAAATTCATATTGAAATTAAGACTCACTACGATTAATGGCAAATTAAATTATTGGAAATTAACATGTATTAGTAAAAATAAACGTTTATCTGATTTTAGTTAATGGAGGATGGTCTTCCTGGACTCCTTGGGAAGATTGTAATGTAACATGTGGAATTGGACAACAACATAGGAGACGTACATGCGACAATCCTACACCAGTAAACGCTGGTGCTAGTTGTGAAGGAGAATCGAGTGACTACAATTTCTGTTCACCTTCTGCATGTGCAGGTATTTTTCATATTCTTTAAAAAATTTAAATTGTTAAATTATAGCTTTATAAATTAATACTTATTGTACTATTGTGTTCGGCTATGGCCAAATCTTATTCATGTATCATTGTGACTCTACTCATTTCAAAATATGGATTTTATTTTGATGACCTGTTGCGGGTTTTCTCCATTTAATATATTTTCATATTACAGGTCTACATAACCACATTTTTTTATTCTATATATGAACAATACATATACAGCTGGTCATTTGTGTTCCCTGTCCATCTTCTGTTTTGTCTATCATCATGTATAGGAGCATGCAATTTGTTTGTTTGATCAAGCTCTCCAGATTTGAACAATTGAACAAAACATACAAGTAATCTGTTTTTCCTCCTTCAGGGATTTTTCCTGCTTAGTCTTACATATTTGTATAATATTTGTTGATTAAAATGAATTGAGTAAACACGGCTTCTGTTCATCCATATTACTAAAAGAAGAGACCGAGTTCATTGAGCAGCAACTCCTCTGAAACCATACAAAGTCGAGAATATTGTGAAATGCCTTAGGAATGTATTGTTTTGTTCTTCCCAAAATTGTTCTTTAAAACAACTTTTTCCCCCCACAAAAAACGCTAATTTGTGAGAAAACAACCAAATTCAGAGACCGTTATGGATCCGTGTCTTTTACGCCTTCGCGCATGCTCAGTTCACTTTTATTTTTTTTTAAGTTGTATCCTTGCTAATCATGCCACATTTCCGTATATTGTTTTATATTTTGTTGTTTATATTATAATAGAATCCAATACAGCAACAGAACCGGTAGCCCCTGTAGCCGGCGGAGTTGGCGGAGGCATCGTTTTATTAGTTATCATATTAATCGTTCTAATATATATAAAAAGGTAATTTGAACAAATATAACAAGGGTTCAAATTGTTAGAAGCAATTTTTATATGTGATATTGTGTTCATCAGTTTACAAAAATAAACATGTTTTGTATTAACAGTTTAGATTATATTTTGTCGTATGGACATCAATTGATATATACTTTCAATAACTTCAGATATATATGCTAAAGTGATATTCAAACTTATTCCGTGTTTACCATTTTGGTAACATCTTGAATTAAACAATATTCCTTAACCCTTTGACTTAATATTACTTTTCTTTGTTATTCTATGTATCAAAATAGAAGACGACGTAAGCCTCTAGACGATAGAGTGTCAGGAGAAAACCAAGCACTTCAGATTGTAGATAGAAATGTATCATTACGACAAGGTATGTATTAAGTGTTTGTTATAAACACGGTTACTCATATATTAAATAAAGTGTTGCTGTACATGTGCAGAATACTTTAAAAGGGTCTTGTATATGTGTTTTATGTTTAATTTCGGAGAAAACAAGTATTGTTTACGGAAAATTTCAAAGCCTCAACTGTTAGTTCAAGTCTTGTATTTGTGTGTTCGTCTGCTGTTACATGTATTCCACATGACTGTCTTATGAAGTTTGTTTTCTTATTTGTGTGCAGACGAATGTATTTAAATCATTTTTCTTAAGGTTTTTGACCCCTTCTGTAGGTATTTGATATACGAATTTTTCAAACTGCAATGGTATCATACTAACAAAGATATTGAATATTAGACAAGGACCTTTTTGTACATATACTAAGGGGAAATTTCATCCAAGAATTATTATTTATTTTTTCATTGCATTTAATAGAAAATAGGGATATTGTGGCAAAAATAAGCAACATTTTTGAGAAAATCCACAGACTTAAATACAGAGATTATTGTCATAAAATTGTTAACATAGATTACTCACTTGTTTTTCTATGATGTGCAAGCGTTTATTGTTTACGAAAAGTCCTAAATCCCATTTAAGTCGAGTGCACCTTAAATGTGTACTTGATTTGGTCCATATATATATTTGTTCATTGTAACCAATATCTAAATTTATAAACTTGTTTGAAGGAAATCATTGCTAGCACTGCTTGCAATATTCAGCTATCTAGTAAGTTTTATATCGTCTTGATGGACATTTGACGTTTGAACCCATAGAACGTTATGGAAAGTTATTTGCTGCTTTGTAGTTAAGCTCTTCAATTTCACTTTCAGATATTGTTCATTAAGGCCTGTACATGTCTTTAAATAAGTATCATTTAAGTGAGTGCTTCATTTCTTATCTTTCAGTGAAAGTGAGAGTAAAGATCCTGCAAAAAACTAGAAGTTCTGCTGTAGCACAGGCAAATTACGCTCACATCAATTTCAAATTTGAATTCATGTGAATCTGAATTTCACCTCAAACGAGCTTATACATGGACTCATGTGAAATCAGTTTTTGTGAGTTTCACGTGAATCTCATGTGCATTTCACATGAAAATCACGTAAAAAAAAATCATGTGAAATTTTAGAGTACAGTAATTCAAATAACATCTAAATTTTCAAATTTGATTAAAATTATGTAAAATATATTAATGTTGTTGTAAGTTTCACGTGAAATTCAAGTAAAAAAGTTCACATCATATTCATGTTAATTCTCAATTCACGTGAAATTCACATTAACATTTTCACGTCAGGTTCAAGTATTCGCTCGATTGAGGTGAATCTCACGTGAAATTTGTCATGTGAATTTCAAATGAGATTCATTTGAAATTCTTGTGAGCAAATTTTGCCTGTGTACATATCTTGATCCATTCCTCGATATTGACAAACGTGATTTTTTTAACTATCAATTGTCAACTTACCATTTCGTAACAGTAGCATATCTTCTTTCTTATCTTTTGTGTATACATGTATATAAAGTATAAGATAAGCTCGTGTATATTCTAATGATATGGACATAATGTGGTTCTGATATAGCTTATTGTTCGCTAGCTTGATTAATCTTATTGTTCGCTGGCTTATTGTTTGCTAGCTTGAGTCTGGTTCTGATAAAGACAAAACTGCTCCAACAGAGTTATGAGGAAAAGCGACCTTCACAACATTTACAGCCATTATCAGATATCAGTTGACCGCTACTATGTGTCTGTGTGAATAGCAATTCATACCATATGTTATCGGTCTTAGCTCTTCAGATTCATGAAATGTCGTCTGATGAATGTCATATTTTCGATAATGAATTTTGAACGAGTGTGTATTCACATTGCGGTTGGTTTATGCTGGTCTTGTCGCACAACCAGGTCATGCTTAATTAACAGTTGATGGAACACTCATAGATTCTGTGTTTTTAACTTGATTCGAATTTTACTTTTGATAATCTACATAGTATCAACGTGCTAGCAATATCAAATATAAGAAGTTTGAAACTCTATCAAACGATGGTACACAAACACAAGAACGACGTGTTTACTTATTTAATAAATCATATATTTAACTTCGTAAGGGATATACCGCAATGTCAAATATCATTTTATTTAGGGGATTGGAAGACTTTTGTATTAAAGCAATATTACCTTTTCGTATTGACTTATGATATTTGACGTGTGTATGCAATACAAACACATTTCCTGTAATCTGTTATAACGTAAAGTTATAAAAATTGATTATATGTGTTCATAAAATCTAGGCATACAGTGGAGATCACTTCTAACCTCTCATTAAATCTGTCAGGAGAACTGTATTAGAACAGTACGTAGAACTGTCAGCCTGACACCTTTTAGTCAGTTCTAGGTTAGAACTGTTCTAGCTAGAACTGATTTGGTCAGTTCTACCTAGAACTGATTTGGTCAGTTCTACCTAGAACTGATTTGGACAGTTCTACCTAGAACTGATCCTGACAGTTCTACCCTAGAACTGATCCTGACAGTTCTAGCTAGAACTGACCAGATATTTGGTCAGTTCTACTTCTAGAACAGTTCTACGGTTAGAATTGATTTCTAATTCTACGGCTAGAATTGATTTTTATAAATTCTACCGCCAGAATTGATTTATAAATTCTACGGCTAAAATTGATTTATAAATTCTACGGCTAAAATTGATTTATAAATTCTACGGATAAAATTGATTTTTATAAATTATACGGCCAGAATTGATTTATAAATTCTACGGCCAAAATTGATTTATAAATTCTGCGGCTAAAATTGATTTATAAATTCTACGGCTAGAGTTGATTTATAAGTTTTAAAAACACTTTGCCTTAATATAAAGGGTTGGGTAAAAAAGCGATTTAAATTATATAGAGTTTTGCTATTTTGCCGGTTTTTTTTTCTCCAGATTTATAAACGGCAAGACTTAGGCAGCAACCATTTGATTTTCGGGGGGGGGGGGGGGGGGGCGGCTATGTTTTTTTTGGAAAAAAAAGTTTGTTTCCAGTCCAGTTTATGTAATGCTACAATTGAAAGAAAAAAATCATCAATCTAAACTGCCTTTATTTGCTTTTTCTTTCTGCAAATCTATATAGCTGCACAGTACTTCAGTTTTAATTTTAGGTCTAGAGGGACTATAATATACAAGTAACAGCAATTTTGGAAAAAAAATGTAATTGTTCACATCAATTTATAGTGCCAGCATGCAGGGGCACCTAGATCCAGGCTGGGGGTCCAACTATATGCTCCCATTCATATGCATTGATGTTAAAAAAAAAAAAAGTGGGGTTCCAACCCCTGGACCCCCTCCCCTTGATCCTCCAATGAGCATGTCCTTGTTTTATTCACAATATTGAATCATAAACAAATATCAGTAGTTTTTATACTTCAGACTGAGTCGTGTAATAAAATCTTTTGACTGCATCAACCAAAACTTACCATATTTGCTTTTTATTATGTAAATCTATATAGCTGCACAGCAATTCAGTTATAATTTTAGTTCGAGAGGGACTGTAGTATATAAATAACTGCAATATTGGAAATCAATGACCATTATTTGAGGGTGCCAGTATTTCCTATTTTTATTCAAAATATCGCATCAGAAACAAATATCAGTAGTTTTCATACCTCAGACTGACTCATGTTACAAAATTATTTGTCTGTATCAATCAAAACTGACCATATTTGACAGCATCAACCAAAGCTGACTATATTTGACCACATCAACCAAAACTGACCATATTTGCTCTTTTTTATACAACTCTTATAGTCGCATAGTAAATCTGTAATATTTTTATGTAAGGATGGAGTGTATAATCATTATAATACAAATGATCTATATTATAGGGTTATTGCATGAATATTGTGGAATATTGTTCCGAGTAGAATTTTATATTGCGCGTGCTTATATTTTTATTGTTTTGATTGTTCAATATAAACATGATAAAGGAAAGCAACATTGGAAAACAAAATTATGCTCGCATCAGTTTAAAGTGCCAGCATGTCCTCTTTTTAATCAAAATTTTGAATCGTAAACTAATTTCAGTAGTTTTGATATCTCAGACTGACTCATGGATATAACAAAATTATTTGTCCGCATCAACCAAAACCATGAAAACTGACCATATTTGACCGCATCAACCAAAACTGACCATATGTGACAGCATCAACCCAAACTGACCATATTTACACTTTATAATGTAAATCTTAATATATATATATATATAACTCGTCTAAACATCAACCCAACAATGTTAGATCTGTAAATTTGCTTTCGCAAATTTTTGGTTCTTCCCTCGCCGGGATTCGAACCCATGCTACTGTGATATCGTGACACCAAATCGCCTGCACTGCAGCCGTCCCGCTAGACCACACGACCACCTGGGCTCTCAAAAAAGAGCTTTCGGTGGGCATGTGTTACCTTTCCACGTCAGTTTTAATCTAGCGGCGTACTGCAGTACATGATATATAAGGCATGAAGATGTTATTGTTACAGATCAGCTAAATTATCTATAGTAAAGGATCCTACAAATTAATGTAAGATACAGTCACAGAAAATAATTATATTCATAAGTACGTCTGAGTCAGTGACAACCCTACAACAGATGTATCCATCGGATACATATATATATATATATAGAGAGAGAGAGAGAGAGAGAGAGAGAGAGAGAGAGAGAGAGAGAGAGAGAGAGAGAGAGAATAATACATGGCAAAATCCGTATCATATGTCGTATCATCCCGAGACATCAATATCAGCCCAAGGGCCTTTAGGCCCGAGGGATGATATTGGTCGAGGGTGATACGGCATGTGATACGGATTTTGCCATGTATTATACACTTTATCATATATTTCAACAGAAGAGTATTATATTATATGAACTGTTTTCTGATCCATAGCACTGGGTTACCTTCAGTTCTACTTTTGTCTTGTTTCAAAGGCCGTAAAAGAACTGCTCAATTACTTATCCGAAGCACCTGGGTTACCTTACAATTTGTGTGCTGTTGTTTTAAAAATATTTTGTTTATTATTGTATTAATTTGTGTGTTTTGTATTTTTCATAGTTGCATTTAGTGTGCCAAAAAATATGAAAACTTGACGTTCGTGACGTCACATACAATATGAAAACTCGACGTTCGTGACGTCACATACCAAACAATGACGTCATTCAAAAAATTTACCTATTTTGAGGAAAAAAAATTCTAAGCAAAAAAAAAACCAACACTGACTTTATGTAAAAAAAAAAAAAAAAAAAAAAAAAAGTAGGGGTGTGATAAAGGGTATGCGATAAAGGGTAGGGGTGTGATAAAGGGTATGCGATAAAGGGTGCGCATCAAAGTTGCGCGATATGGATTAAACAGCAGGCTATTTATCACATATGCAAAACTACTGTATTTACTACTAAACATATGATAAATATATATATAGCCGCATAATAAATCACTTATACATGTAGTTACATATCACGATGGATTGTATAATTCAAATGACAGCAATATTGTAACACATTGGCTAAAAAAAAAATTTCACATCAATTTAGAGTACCAGCAATTTTCTGCAAGTCCTCTTTTTATTCAAAATATTGAATTGTAAACAAATTTCAGTAGTTTCGATATACATGTATCAGACTGAGTCGTTTTAACAAAATTATTTGACCATATCAACCAAAACTGAACTTATTTACACTTATCATGTAAATATATATGGCCTCATTGTAAACCAATAATATTTCTATGTCAGGACGGATCGTATGATAAAAATGACACCAACTTTGGAACACAATACACCTATATTGCTAATCCTGGCTGACCCGGCTTCTTGAACTTTTGAAGCATACAACAATCACTTTTCCATTGTGGCGTCAGATATTTTGTTTTATGATGTCAAATTTTTACGGGAACCTGTGCGATATCCAGGAATGGCAGACAAATAGCGGTAAGGTATATTTATACCATATCTAAAAATTTAGCGCACCCTTATTTTCTCTCTGTATCCATAATAATGAACCGTCACTAAAGTGACTTTTTAAGTCAGTTAGTTTGTGATGGTTTTTTTTTAAACAAAACTATTTTACGGCATCATCCAACACTAACATAACTGATTCATATACTTTATTTTAAAATAAAAAGTACATGTATGGGAAGTTCTCTTCTTGGAATAGTATACTGTTAATATAATTTGAAGACAAATGGAAGAACTTCAAGAAGGCAAAGAAAAATGCATGATTTTGTTTGTAGCCGAACGTTCAGTGGCAAATGCTTCATTCATGTTCAGATGAGTATATTTTTCTGAGTTTCAGACTCCCAGATATCATTTATAATCGTTATGGATAAGTCTGGCTAAATTGACGAGATGGTGCAAATGTATATAGTTTTTTTACGTTATAATACAACACTTTTATCATTAATATCCAATAATTCATCCACTGTACAATTTTCGTAAGAACATTTGTCAAAACAGAATCTTAAATGAATGTAAATCCAAGGCAAACAAGGTAAATTACGATTAAAATTCCATGAATTAAATGCAGAGATATATTTATGACATGTATGAAGAGACTGTTAAAAACGGGGAACGAAGAAACGTAAACAATGATGTTTCCTATGCAATCTTATAAAAATATTTCTCCGATGAGTTGGATAACCTCCTATTCACTTCGATATTTGTACATGTAACGTATGATCAGAAAGAAATATAGAAAATCTGCTATTATATAGCAAAGTTATTGGAAGTGATTTATTTTTTCTAAATTCTAAAGTGCCCTTACTGCAGTGACGTCAGTTTAGAACTGTTCTACAGTCCTGACTGATTTAGTCAGTTCTGCTGACAGTTCTACGGTTAGAACTGATTTGGACAGTTCTACCTAGAACTGATTTAGACAGTTCTACCCTAGAACTGATCCTGACAGTTCTACCTAGAACTAATTTGGTCAGTTCTACCTAGAACTGATTCTGACAGTTCTACTTAGAACAGTTCTAGGGTAGAACAGTTCTAGGTAGAACTGTTCTAACAGTTCTAGGTAGAACTGTTCTAGGACAGATTAGAACAGTTCTATGACAGTTCTCCTGACAGTTCTAATGAGAGGTTAGAAGTGATCTCCACTGTATATAATACTGATTGAAATACCGTTAATGTAGATCCAGGTTATTTTCAATTTAGTAGAGAAGGGTCCAGGATTAGATTTTCAGCGTTCTGATTTCAATCGGATTTTTTCAGTAAAATGGAGAGTTAGAGTACCGAAGTAACATTCGAAAAACATGTCTAATAAAAATCGACAACATTTTGGTACATGTAGAAAATGTCAATGACAAAAGAACAAACAACAATACTCAATACTGAGCAGCACGATCTTTGCAAGTGAAGTGAACTCAGTTGCGCCGATGAGATAACTAAGTCCCTTTTCACGCGTGCCCCCCCTCATGTTGATAGTGCAAGTACAAAAAACTCGCTTTCTGAAACTTACCAGTAACTGCTTACCTCGAGTCTTATAACTTTGGATGCAATATTACTTATTATGGCACCCTCAGCGGAGTTGGGGTGAATATAACTATTCTACGTTTCTTTTTATGGCACCCTCAACGGAGTTGGGGTGACGTATTGTTATTCTACGTTTCTGTTTTATGTCACCCGATCGACAATGTCGGGTGACATATTGCTTTTCCTTTGTTTCTTTTTCTGTATTATTATGGCAGCCTCAACGGAGTTGGGGTGACGTATTGTTATTCTACGTTTCTTTTTTTTTCTTATTATGTCACCCGATCGACAATGACCTATTGCTTTTCCTCTGTTTTTTTCCCCTATTATTATGGCACCCTCAACGGAGTTGGGGTGACATATTGTTATTGTTCGTTTCTTTTTGTCTTATTTATTATTATGTCACCCGATCGACAATGTCGGGTGACATATTGCTTTTTCTCTGTTTCTTTTTCCCTATTATTATTATTAAGTCGCCAAAACGGAGTTTTGGGGACTTTATGTTTTTGTCCCGTTTCTTATTATTATGGCACCCTCAACGGAGTTGGGGTGACATATTGTTATTGTTCCGTTCTTTTTGTCTTATTATGGCACCCTCAACGGAGTTGGGGTGACGTATTGTTATTCTATGTTTCTTTTTTTTCTTATTATTATTATTATGGCACCCTCAACGGAGTTGGGGTGACATATTGTTATTGTTCGTTTCTTTTTTTCTTATTATTATGTCACCCGATCGACAATGTCGGGTGACATATTGCTTTTCCTCTATTATTATTATTTTTCTTCCACCTAATGTTGTCCGGCAGTTTTCTCAGAGCCAAAGGAACCAATCTGAATGATGGTGCACTATAACAAGGAACCCTGACTTTCCAGTTGCAGTGCAACTTTGGAACTAAAAAATGGCTGCCATCACCATGGAAACGGAAAAATGGTGAAAAAATATAATTTTGGAGAACGGTGAATTGTTTGAGAATGCTTTACCTTAAAATCTTTAGATTTTAATACAATGGAGGTGCCCACTATATACTGCTTTGGGATGATTTTGGCAATCATTTGAACTGCTATGTTGCCATGGATACTACACCATAAATTTCCAAAATATGGAAATGCTCCAAATTTTATAAAACTTCACAGTAACGATGAGCAACATTGGTAGAGGTGGAATTTGGCGTTGGAATTTCGAAAATGTCTGCCGTTACCATCGAAACAATGCAAAACAGGTCAAAATGGTCCAAAAATCTTAAAGTGGCATTTACTTTCTTAAAATGGTAGGTCAAATTGATCGAAACTTTGATGGTATGGTCCCTCCCATGTACCAATGTGGTATATGCCATTAAATTTTGGGAAAGGTCTCTGTTGCCATAGGAACCATCACAAATGTCAAAAATTTCAAAAATTTCAAAATGCTTCAAAATTGATGAAACTTCATATGATTGTAGACTATCAAGTCTGCATGAGACTTTTGAAGTTGGATTTCCAAAATGGCTACCGTTGCCATGGAAACTGGAAAAATGTCAAATATTTTTGAAATGCTCCAAACTTAATGAAACTTAATATTATTGTAAACTGGCATGTATAAATGAGACTTTTGACTTTGAAACTTTCAAAATGGCTGCCGTTGCCCTGGAAACAGCAAAAATGTCATGTTTTTAAAATGATCTAAATGTACTGAAAATTTACAGAAAAATGTATAGCCATGCAAATATGTGCATTCACTGTTAAAAGTTTTTGAAATGGCTGCCGCTTAGTGGCAATGGGGGGAAGGGTGACATCCGCTATTGCTTGCAATAGCAATTCTAGTTATTCTTATTCTTCCAATGATTTTTGTCCGGCAGATTTTTTGAAGGCAATGGAACCAATCTTAGTGATAGTCAACTATAATGAGGAACACAAAATTTCGGGTTGCAGTAGGTCATGGGACCATTAAAAATGGCTGCCGTTACCATGGAAACGGAACAAATGTGAAAAATTCCACTTTTTGGTTTTGGGGAATTATTTGGAGATGCTTTAACTTAGAATCATTATATTTTGATACAATGTAGGTGCCCACTATATACTTGTTTTGGATGATTTTTGGCATTCATTGGAACTACTATGTTGCCATGGATACTTCACCACAAATTTAATGAAACTTCACAGGAATGATGAGCAACATTGGAAGATGTGCAATTTGGCGTTGGAATTTCAAAAATGTATTGTGTTACCATGGGAAACAAGGCAAAAATGGTCAAAACTCTTTAAAAAACCTTAAAAAGTGGCATTTACTTTCTTAAAATGGTAGGTCAAATCCATTGAAACTCTGATGGTATGTGACCTCCCATGTACCAATGTGGTATCTGCCATTAGAAATTTGGAATGGTATCTGTTACCATAGAAACCAGACAAAATGTCAAAAATGTCAAAAATTTCAAAATGCTCCAAACTTGATGAAACTTAATATATTTGTTGACTATCAAGTCTGCATGAGACTTTTGAAGTTGGAATTTCTAAAATGGCTACCGTTGCCATGGAAACTGCAGAAATGTCAAATATTTTCAAAATGCTCCAAACTTAATGAAACTTAATATTATTGTTAACTGGCATGTATAGATGAGACTTTTGACTTTGGAATTTTCAAAATGGCTGCCGTTGCCATGGAAACAGAAGAAATGTAAAACTTTTGACAATGCTCAAAATGTCCTGAAAATTTACAGAAAGATATAGCGCAATACGTTGATCTGCATTCACTGTTAAATTGTTTTCAAATGGCTGCCGCTTAGTGGCAATAGGGGAAGGGTGACATCCGCTATTGCTTGCAATGGCAATTCTAGTTGTATTTGTCTTTGGAAAATTTATAAACGATTTAGAGTACATTAAATTTTCCGTATGTTATATTTCTGTGTTTGCTTTTATATGTTTCTTATCAAGATAAGCGAAAGACTAAAAGCTTTCGCATACTAAATTGTACTTTAACCTGTTACAATTTTTGAATTACATTTGCGAAAGACGTTTTCGGATCTTGTCTAATGCTAAGTCCGTTTCTGTGAGTGTTACAGTTTAATTTTCGTCGTTGTTCTCCTCTGATATTTAATGCGTTTCCCTCAGTTTTAGTTTGTTACCCCGATTTTGTTTTTGTACATCGATTTACGAGTTTTGAACAGCGGTATACGACTGTTGCCTTTATTTAAATGTAAAATAATGTTTAAGGTGGAGACCGTCAAGAGGGAATGTATATTAATATTGCTAGAGCGAGTCGTCAGTCTTCCTCTGACACAGATGATGTAATTCATTCACGAGTATCAACAAAAGACCCCGGTACAGATGAAGGCAACACATATTATAACAACGCTGATATATTGACCACAGTTAAAGTTGAAGAATTAAAGGACTATATTAAACGGAAACAAGTAAATCAAGGCCTTCATTCCGAGTACAAGGTATTTTTTACTGGATGACAATTGGTGAAATTTAAGATAAAAAAATAACAGATGTCTTCAGTGTTTCAATAAATAAAAAAAATAAAAATATGATATACACATGATAAAGTTTACAAATCTGTATTATAGATTGTAATATAGATTGAGACAAAAGCCTAACAAGATGGATCTTCAATTGCAGAAATTTGACTTTTTCAAAATATTAATAAACTTTAAGTTTAAAAATTGTGAGAGATATACATTTCATAAACATGTTTAATTCACATTCAATCAATCCTACTAATTTCACTCCAAATAGCATTATGTAAGATTTTGTATCCCCTTGCGACGGAATAAAACAATAGCGATCATATTCAAATTGACTGAATCGTGCGTAGCTCATCAGCACATTTCACCTTTAATAGGCTAAATTATCAATCATAAATCATTGGATATATTTTGAACTTGATACATTTGTTTCTCTTTCCAGTCTATCCCTTACGGTCCACAACATCCGACTACTATAGCACAAAAGAAAGAAAACATGCCAAAGAACAGATTCAAAACAACTTTCCCCTGTATGTTAAGTATGATAAGTTTGTATATACTGCATACATATTATGTTTAGATATACGTGTATTGTATGTAGTCTGAACATAGA
Organism: Mytilus galloprovincialis; assembly: GCA_037788925.1. Classification (NCBI taxonomy): domain Eukaryota; kingdom Metazoa; phylum Mollusca; class Bivalvia; order Mytilida; family Mytilidae; genus Mytilus; species Mytilus galloprovincialis. The sequence goes on along the minus strand of JAWDJN010000025.1, from coordinate 1,894,232 downwards.
AATATTGTCTATGAAACTAGAGAGACATTACGTTTTTCAAATTGCTTTCAGATAATACAGTGTTATCGAATGGAATGCGCTAGTATTGTTGTGGTTCAACTCTCGTATTATCTCGAGGTTCAATATAACATATTCATTGGAATAGTTGATATTTTAACATAAATGAATTTATCTCAGTGCATTGTTTTGCTTTTTTGTGTTTTGAAAATAAAAAAGTTGTTAAACGATAAAAAAAATATCGAGCTCCGAGAAAAATTCAAAAAGGAGTCTCTTATCAAAAAGCACAAACACATCAAATGAATGGACAGCAACTGTGATATTTCTGACTTGGTACAGACATTTTCCTATGACAAAGTTGATTAAACCTGTTTTTTAGCCAGATAAACCTTATATGACAGTCAAAACAGTAAAAAAAAGACGTTCAACAGTCAACAGTCAACATTGCTTTATAATCTTAATCATTATAAAAACAAACAAACATGTCAACACAGAAAAAACAAGTATAATAGAATTGGGTGAAGATTGATTTATTTTAGTGTTTGTGTTTCCGTATAAATTCGAGTTGCAGTTGGCAAAGATATATCACATGTGATGAAATGCATGTTAATACACTATTTTTTTATGTTTTACTATAATTTAACTCCAGTGAAAAAGAATTAAGCATGTTTGTATTATTTTATGATTTAGATGACCATTCTCGAGTTATTTTGCAACCTGTACCTGGATCACCGCATACAGATTACATCAATGCAAACTTAGTTGACGTAAGACCATTGTATACTACGATTTCGTCATTCTGTAAATAACTTCATCTATTAAAGTTTCCAGTAGGTTTTTATTGACGTCACAGAAATAATGTTGTCTTACCTTACAGAATTTGTTTTATTTTTTATTATAAATAAAGGCAACAGTAGTAGACCGCTGTTCGAAAGTCATAAATCAATTAAGAGAAAACAAATTCGAGTTACAAACTAAAACAGGAAAACAAGAAACAATAGAAACACTGAAGTGCAACAAAGCACAAACGACAACGCAACACACACATAAACGAACTATGAGATTCCAACTGCCATTTTCCTGACCTGTTACAAGATATTGTAAAAAAAAATGGCGGATTTAACCTGGTTTTGTGGCTAGTCAAACCTCGCGTTTTAATGGCAATGTTATATATAACACTAATATGACAACATTACATGACAGGACTACAGTACAAACAAATGCAAGGAGATTCAGGACAGAGAAAAACACAAATAGATAATACAATAGTACGTTTCGACATGCTAACCACAGAATAAAGACGAACAAGTAAACCAACAGCACATAAAAAACAGCACAACCGAACCACGCATTGTCTGTCACACAAATGTGGGAATTTTATTTATTGTAATTACTAGGAGAAAGTAATTGATCACGTATACCACACATGTGATTGTTAATTTTTTTATAAAAACAAAATGTTCATTATTTCAGCCGAACGACGTCAGTAACAGATAATGTCCTTATTTAATTTTCATATTTTGAATTTCGTGTATTTGATCAAGTATCTTATGCCCCTCTCGTATCTGCCATATTTTTTTTATCTGTTAAAATTTGTTACATTTTACAATTTCCAGTAGCCTCTTAGCGTTTTTGTCATATTCTTTTAGGGATTCGAGAAAGAAAGCTGCTATATAGCATCACAAGGTAATGTGAAATATTTGTTTGTCTGTGTATGAAAATTGCAACGTTTAAAATCAATAACAATTCTTTAAGACACATTAGAAAATAGAATAATAACATTTGTGTACATTGTGTATAGAGTGTCGCTATGCAATTTTGTTTATCTGTGTTGATATAGTCGTTTGTTTTATTTAAATGATTACAATGTAGATTGTTGTTCCCCATCTTTTTACAGTTATACTTACATGCGTTATATCTGTTTTTGAAACTCATAGATTGTTGTCAAATGATACAATTTTCAAAATAGTGAGATGTTCAACTTTCTATATAACCAGGTTTTATCCAACATTTTCTATATAGGAAATTGCATGTAAAAAGTCAAGATATGACTGTTGTTTTCGTACGTTTAATGTGTATGTGCTTCTTATTTTGATAAGGCACTTTCTTTTTTGAATTGTCCTTTACGTTCAGTTTTTATACATAAATGTCGATTGATAAAAACAGAATGGGTGCATGTGCTATAAGATGTCACATGCACATGTTAGATGAAATGGTATCTAATATCTTCCCTCTGAAAAATAAAAACCAAATTCATCGTCCAAGCCCGCTACGCGAATGTATGCAGGTAAGCTTGCAAAGATATTTTGCTTTTTCAAGGATTTGAATCAAATGCACTATACTGTGTTATCTTTTACGATATTATGACTATTTTACCGCTATCCAATTGTCAAATTGTTCCATTACAATGTTATACATTTTCGTCTGGATTATAAACTTGATCACCGTAAACATAAATATTATTTTCAATACTTCATTCGTTTGAAAAAAAAAATATTGTCTTTCTCTAAAAAAAAATGAGAAACACGGTTTATATGATATATTCAATCGTTACGATTTGATAAATATACAAACAAATTGAAATTAATATTCCAAAGTTCACCAAGTGATGCTAAACAAAGTTTTCTTTTCGAAATACATATATGTCACAAAATGAGAAAAACAGTGAAATTTGTTCCGAATAACCACACTATATTAAGAAATGCCGGCCAACATCTGATATAGTATACAAACATCACTGCGCGTGGTACAACTAGAGTCTTAATGTCCACTGCATATTTATATGCAAAAAAAACATGTAAATTTGCCAGACCGTATGCGTATTGGACCGTACGTGTACGGTCTGGACCGTACGCGTACGATCTGGATCGTATGCGTACTTTTTTCAAAATACTCATACGGTCGGACCGTACGCATACGGTCTGACTAACATTAAGAGGTTAGTCAAGTTAATTAGATATAAATGCATATAACAGATCAACATAACATAACTCACAATATAATATAAAAAAAAGTTAAATTGTAATTGAAATAAAAACTTTATATTTTGATAATTTAAAAAAAAATCACGCTTATTAAATCTGTTAATCTCTTGTATTTAGCATGTCGATCTGTAATACATTAATTGAATTATGATCACTGATATTGAAGATATCGGAAGTAAACATAATGTGGAAGGACAACTGTTTTACAATATTAAGCAATTTTACCAAAAAAAATGTAAAGGATTATGCACGAACTGCAAAAAATGTAAATGTGAAAAAATATTACGTTACTTGTGGTAGCAAGTGTCACCTTAGCGAGGGTACCAGAATAGGACCCATATATACAATTGAACAACTATTTAATTTCAATTGTTCGTTTGTTCATTTCATCCATGTAATTGTAATAAAATCAATTAGTAAAACTAAAAATAACGATTGTGATTTATGTTTGTTTAAATTTAACCCATACGATATAATAGAGATTTCCAATAAAATGACATACGTACCTAACTCGACGTACGCACGTAACGGGACCGGTAATTGCTAACCAATTAACTTTGTTAAATGCGTTACTCAAGTTTTAACTAAGCATTCCTAAACTATGAAATCCATTCATAATAAATTTTATCAATATCAAATATTTCTAAGATGATGAAAAACGAAAGAAATCATGATTTTTATATATCACGTGATTATTGAGATTCCCGCCTAAACTTCACTGTCATAAGACCACGTAAATATACGTATCTTTACCTATCATACAATTCATTTGAGTTGTCTTTCATGGTTTTGACAATGACTTTGATTTTCAGATATACTTATCTTTGCAAAATTTAATGAACCTTTTATTATTTGATATTTGTATTGATTTTGTTTGTCGTTATCAGATAGATTCTTCTTTTCGATTTTTAATGTTTTATAATATTTAATTTCCGTGGATATTAATTTATATATATTTTGTCGTAATTTCAGAAAAAAATGAACTCAAAATGTTACTCAGAACGTGTCTCTGTTAAAGTTGATAACTGGGATTGCATCATACTTTAAGAAGTATCATTTCAAACGTTTTCTTCTTCTGCACTTAATCTCCTCAATTTACAACTTCTAAAAAATAATTCAACAGGAAAAACGTACGTCAACGGGAAGTGAATATTTAAAAAAAAAAAAAAACATTAATACAGGTCATGTACTTCTTTAAATTTTAATAGTTGACATATACTTTTCTTTCAAATGAAAGTCAACGAACATTAAAAAAAGAAAATTGTAGTTGATAATAAGGTGCGTAAATAAATGTGTACACCAATTCGTTATATAGATTGTAATTTGGAAGGTGTACTTGATTAGCAAGTGATGACTAATAATCTGCATTGACCACTGTGGATAGTAAACTATCAACTTATTATAGTACATAGTAATTGGCTAAAAATATCCTGTACCCAAGTATTTCTGATTAAAAGTGGATGAGAATGTCTATTTACATAGTTGTTACATTTTTGAGACAACTATAATGTCACTTCAGTCTTTACGGGAATTTTTTTTTTACTCGTATTCATCCGATTAGAAGTAGATTCTAAAGCTATCGCATATATTGATTGAGTTAGCGAAAATTTTAAGTTTCAATTTTTGTCTCGCTTTGGAGGTATATAAATATATATATATATAAGTGACAACTATGCGACAGATCCAATGACAGGATCACCAGTGAAGGTGTTACACGACTGAAAAAAAAACATTTTATATTCATGATTATATACTTGTATATGGGATTGACTGGTAGCAGGCTAGCCTCGAATACAAATTCAATTATTTTGTTGGACCCCCTGATCGAACGACTTTAAGACTGTATTTTTCGGCTTCTCCACCAAGCATGATGCATTCACGAGCAAGAACAGGTATTGGCTTACTCGTAAAAAGACTAGTGTGTCTTGATAGTGGTTACACTCTCTTGTTACCTAGCATATGAAAATGCGACTCTTAATTGTCGGGCATGTTTAAAAAGGTATATGTATTTATCATTATAATTAATTTTCATCATCCTCAATATATATGTAATATTTGTCGCTGGATATAAGACATACATCAGTATCATCATCATCATAAGTACTATAGCTTGAGGCTTAATCTTCGTCGTAAGTACATGTATTATATATAGCTGTAGGCTTCTTCGTCGTAAGTATAACGTGAGGCTTAATTCGTATCTAATATTTTAGCCAGATTATGTCGAGAACTTATATTACGCATGCATCTCTATGATACATAGTTTTTATAAATATTCAACTTAAAGCCAATGGAGATCGTTTATCAAATGATCATGTCACAATTAAAACAGATAGAAAGGGATTGACTCGTGAGACTGAAACGAAGCATTAAAAACAGCTAGCCATTTCTAGTATTTCCAAATAAGCTCCATGTACCGAAATGATAGTATCCACAGCTGCTGAACACTATCTTAAAAACAACTACAACTAATAAATAAAGAATAATTATCCCGTTTATAATATTGATCAACTATGTCGTACTGTTACACCATTGTCCTAGTATAGATGTGACTGTCCCAAGTCAGGAACCTTTAATTCAGGGCTTATCGTTTGTTGTTGTGTTTTCGTTGATTTTTTTTAACATTAATGTGGCTGTTAGTTTTAGTTGTTTTACATTTGTCATTTTGTGGCCTCTTATAGCTGACTATGTTGTATGGACTTTTCTCATTGTTGAAAGCCCTTCGTTGGACTATAGTTGTTAAAATTTCTGTGTCATTTGGTCTCTTGTGAAGAGTTGTCTCATTGACGATCATACTACATCTTGTTTTTTGTACATCACAAATTAAGAATAAAACACTCATAGACAGTCTAGAAAGGCGAGACCTTTTGTCATGTCAAAAGTACAGAGTATCTGTAGGACCATTAGTGGTCATAACTGTTTAGCAGATTTTATGTATTGCCCATGTGTCCATTAGATTACACGTCGGACCATACGAGTATACGTATACGGTCCGGACCGTACACGTACGGTCCAAATACTCATATGGTCTGGAACATAAACATCTGTCCTTAGATACAGAAGTTGTTATACAAGTTTTCAACAAATACATTTATTTTATGAATAATGAATATTGTAGGACCATTAAAGCATACATTCACTGACTTCTGGGCAATGGTCTGGCAGAACAACACCAGGAAGATCATTATGCTGACAAACTTGATGGAAGTAGCAAAGGTGAATTATATTGATCATTTATTTTATATAAACATAATTCGAGCAACGAAGTTATATTTTTTTTTGGTGACAAATTATGAGTACATCATTTACGATTATTTTCGGATATGGTCCCATGTTAGAGATAAATCAGAGTCCATGTAATACATCTATGAAATCAAACTGTAGAACTCTTTATTGTTGTGCTTGACAGGGCACTACGTCGCCTGAGCATGCGCAAAAACATATATGACACGGATCGATAAGGTGTCAGACCACCAATTAAAAATCCCTATCTGTTCAACCAAATTTTGCAATTTTCACAGCTTTCTAAATATTTTACCTTAAGTTTAACTTCAAGGAAACCAGTATATCCTGAATTGTACATGTGTCACCTTTCTACATGCCAATTTTCAACCAATGTTTAAAGTCTTGTAACAAATGTCTGATCTTGAAAAGACAGGTACTACCAAAATAACTCCCGGTTTTCTGGAAATCTTAAATTAGTGTACTATGTAGCGCATTAATCCTGAATTTTTAATTCAAACTCATAGACAAGTGAATCTTGGCTCAAAATGGTCTAAATATATTTCCCTTTCACCAAAAGTTTCATTTCTGCAAATTTGTGGGTTAGTTTAGGTAAAAAATGACATCAAAAGCACTATTTTGTGTTAGAGTAGGACTAGCATAACGGTCCCGAATTTGGATATTTTCTCCAAACGTGGAATTTTCTGTTGATAAAAATAGATCTTACTTTTCTTATTCCACGGTGTTTTGCTAAAAAAAAACCTCCTATTAATCTTTCAATGTTGAACAGTTCGGAAAATTAAGTGCGATACTAGTACTGAACATGGGTATTTAACTGTTGTATACCAATCGGGGATAATAATATTATAAGAGTTAACACAACAGTATATGGACATCATTCGTAAATATAAATCAACATGCAGACATCTTATCCATTCAGGTATTTAACATCCAATCTTTATAATATTCTTAACAAAGCATTAAAATTTCGACATTCACTTCGAGAGCTAACTAAACCTTTGAACAGACTTATTCAGAAAGGATATAGTTAAGATACTATTGTTAGGTCATTAATGATGGCTTTTTTGGTAATAATATTGATTCGCTCATATAGGGTCTTTGCATCGGAAATAAACACATTTATTCTGAAACAAGTTGTTGGCATGATACGGGTTATGTTCTTCTCATATATAGTATGATGGATGATGCTAAACCCCTAACAGGAGGGATTGTGCTTGATTTTCATATAGTAAAGACATTATCTTTTAAACGGTTTAATTGAGTTCTGAAGCTGTCTTGTCAGTAACTGCTAGTTGAATTTTGTTTTATTTATGAATTATTGTCATTTTGCTTAGTTTCTTTTGTTACCTATTCTGACATCAGACTCGGACTTTTTGAAACTTTGTTTTGCTGCGCGTACTGCTGTTTGTTTCTTTATTCTTCATTAACTAGAGAAATAAGGGGAGGGTTCAGCACATAACCATCTCTGGTTGCGGGATTTTCCCGCTGCGTTGAAGATCCGTTTATGGCCTTTCATCTGTTATTTACTCTTGTTCGGGTTGTTGTCTCTTTGATACATTCCCCATTTCCATTCTCTATTCTATTAAGGTAAAATGTGATAAATATTGGCCTGAGGGAGGGAAGCCAATGGTATTGGGAAACCTTATTCTTACCTTGCAATCAGAAAAGGAAAGAGCAGCCTATGTTACCAGAGAAATAACTGTTGAAGATAAAAAGGTAAGTGTTTTATTTCAAAACGTATGCATAAACCTACCAAGGGACACACAAAAGTTCTTTCAGTCCTTCGTATATCACCTCTAGTTTTTATTGGGGTTCCTATTGCTCAATATTTAGCGTTCTACGTTGCGTTATTTATACTAAAATTGAGAATGGAAATGGGGAATGTGTCAAAGAGACAACAACCCGACCAAATAAAAAACAACAGCAGAGGGTCACTAACAGGTCTTCAATGTAGCGAGAAATTCCTGCACCCGGAGGCGTCCCTCAGCTGGCCCCTAAACAAATATATACTAGTACAGTGATAATGAACGCCATACTAATTTCCAAATTGTACACAAGAAACTAAAATTAAAATAATACAAGACTAACAAAGGCCAGAGGCTCCTGACTTGGGACAGGCGCAAAAATGCGGCGGGGTTAAACATGTTTGTGAGATCTCAACCCTCCCCCTATACCTCTAACTCCTACTGCCTGTTTGCCTTTGGGTTTTATTCTTTAGAGATTGAATATCCCTTTTGTGTATTCCTAAGTTTTGTGAAGAAGATGAGTCAGCGGCTCAGTTTACTCATCAATAACCTTTAGAAAAATGTGTGTAAGGTTGAATATTTTAATTCATTAAACTTGGCCACCATCATTTTTCGGATATTTTATTTTTTTTAAATGTGTCTGATTCTACTGCCTACCATCAAAATGAACATCGACCAAGCTAAGCAAGACAGGCTCTTTACAGTCTCTGGTTGTATTAGTAAGGAAAGCAGCTTCAGCAACGTACACAAGGCAAATAAACGCTTACTGACAAATTCTTTCAAGAATACATAAATACGCAATTATAAAGGAATCACCCGTAACTAACATACATATAACTAATAGTAATTGCCTACTATGGCATTGACATTTTCTTACTCTTTTTTTGTTTTAATTAAAAATGTCTATTATGTTCTAGACGAAGGAGAAACGAAATATTATCCAGTACCATTTCACAGCCTGGCCTGATCATGGAACTCCAGATCCTCTGTACCTTGTGTTGTTTCATAGACATGTGATATCTGATCATTCTGATGTTGAAAGTGGGAAACTACTCGTTCACTGCAGGTAATTTGTGTAGCTTTGAGTAATCACCTACACACATAAACTAAGAAATATATATGACGAAATAATTAATAAGCTGGACTTATGTCATAATGTTTAACATTTTTCCCCCTTGATTGCTGGTACTAACAAATAAATCCGTATGTCTCATTGCTGTCTATTATAAATCTACAGTTTTTTTTTTATCTAGGTAGTGATAAATAAACAAGGAGTATTTCGGAATAAAAAATTATCAAAATTTAGAAGTTACAATTGTTTTTTGTTTCTACGTAATGTTTGTGTTTTTTCTTCAAATCGCGTTCACATTCTTTTAACTGTGTGGATAAAACATTATCTTATCAAATGCTATAATAAGGATTTCTAGTTCCTTACATTTTACTCATGAAAAAACAATTCAGAATGAAACATTTATACTGTAATCAGACTTTATTAATTTTGAGATGAAAAAATATGAATGTACAGAGTACCGCACTACATGTACATATTATGTTGTTTACTATAAGGTATGACTGGTTATAAGTTAGCTCCAATCTATAAGCTTCATACAATGTAAACTGCACATGTTATAACATTAAAAGCAAAAACCTATTCGTGATGTCATACATTGTTTGTTTGGATTCTCCTCTATATCGACTTATTTACCTTGGAAATTTTATCTAAACGTCATATAACGTAACGGTACCCAAATTGCACCGAGTACCCAAATTGCACCTATTTAGCAAAACTAGCAGCGAAAATCTTACAAGATTTTCTAGAGACTAAACAATTTGTTTTTTTATGATTTGATACTAAGCACATCTTTCAACATAGGTAAAACTATTTAGATATGCACAAAACGTTCCCAGTATCTATCAACAGATGAAGTATTTACTGAAAAAGCAAAATGTACTGAAATGTCGCCATGCGACGTCATCAAAACGTCATCTTTTTAAAATGAGCAAATACAATATGTTACAAGTATCCATTTAAAAAATAATGAAGAGTAAGCATGGACTAATATCCAATTGTTCAAAATATTTAAAGAAATTAAACAAAAGCTCTGTTATTAGACTTTTGACTATGTGAATTTAAGCATGGAAGCAATTTGGGTACTCCTCATTTCAGAATCATTGATGGTTTGGAGGTCAGTTTAGACCAATTTTTCTATGATTCCATATGGAATAAAAATCAAATTGGTGTACCTTTATAATAAAGAAGGATAGGGCTACAAAATAAACACAGAATGGACATTTTTGTTTTCATCATAAAAAAACGTAGATGAAAAAACTGTCAAAATAGGTGCAATTTGGGTACCGTCACGTTATATATTTGCGTATACTTTATATAAAGAAAGAAAAAAGAACAATTTTACCGAACGCAAAGGAAAGTTCAAAACTGAAAGTCCTTAAACCAAAATAATCAAATTTGAAAGCTTTACACAAACTCTAAAACATCGTAAAATATACCACAACACATTGTCATTGTTTTGTCACAAAATTAAATGTGAGACTATCGAACCAGCAAATTAAAAATTGATTTTTTTAGTGCCGGTATTGGAAGAACAGGAACATATATAGGATTAGACTCTCTTTATGAGGAGGGACGTGTCACGGGTTGTGTCGACATTGTCAAATTTGTAAAGAAAATGAGATACAGTCGAATGAATATGGTACAGACCCCTGTAAGTCTTATACATACTTTTATCTGCCAGTTTACTTGACGTATAATAGCATACCGATATCTGTCTATACGTCCGTCCTTCTCTCCATCCATCCATCTGTTCAGGCAAATAACTGAAACCTTTTTTACCAATTTTAAAGAAACTTTGCTCTAATGTTATTATCTATTGACGTAGGTGTCCGCGTGATTTTACAAATAACAGATTTTTTACGTTTCCGATTTAGGGGATTTTATTCATAACAAAGGGGTGACTTTCAAGTTTTCGGACTATAACTGAAAAATATATTGAAACTTTATCTTGTAACCAACGGATCAGCATTGGTTGTCCAATTAAAGCTAAATCTGATATGACTGTAAATAAACATATTCATTATACAAACAAGGGAGATGTGCTATGATTTTCAACCAGACGACAATTCACACAAATAAAACTGACTTTATGTCAGAAAGCACAGCATTTAATAATGAGAAAATACAAAACCATATACTACAGCGTTGCATAGGACCCGTAATAGTTTGTATGTGAAACAAGAAAAAAAAAACAATTGCCCGAATATTTATTAATATGATAAACGAAAATAATATAAAAAAAGATCAAAAAATTAAACGACAAGTATTTCATTTAATAACCATGGAAAAGTACTGTAATTCATCAACCAGACAGAGAAATAGTTGTTGGTCATGTCAAAAGATAAATAACATTTCAGGACCAGTATGTGTGTTTACACTATGCCTTGTTGGAAGCATTTACCATGAAAGATACAAAGATCGGAAAAGACGAATTTGGAACAATTTGGCGGGAAATACATTCTGATAAACAACCAATCAATCATCAAAAACTGTACAAAGAATTTAAGGTATTTGTAGTTTTAGTGGGGCAGATTTCAAGTAAGGAATATCAGACAAATAAAATCTCTATCGTCATCCTTTTGACAAACTAGTAATATAGTCGTAGAGATGAAAGCGATTTGTTTGTTTCAATAAAAGGCATTTCATCATGGTGGAATATTTGTTCTATGCGTAATAATAATTGTTATTTTAATATATGATTCACAAATCGAAATGTATATCATGCATAGTATACGTCGAATAAAAAGTATTCCTTAATGGTGCTGAAAGCTTATTCGGCAGGATCTTTAACCATTTATTTGTGATGAGTAACTTAACACGCAAAAAGGACAAATGTGTCTTAATTTTTTTATAGATGCTAGAAGCGAAGAAATCCGAGCATGGAAAGTCTGAGTATACCGCTGCCGTAAGTCCAGATAATATAGAGAAAAACAGAAACAAACCAGTCATCCCATGTAAGTTAGTTACATCTATGACAAACTACCAGTTTTCATGAAGCACACGTAATAAAAATACTTTGTACCATATACCGTAACATTGTATGTACTTTTCAAATTGGTGGTTGGCATACTGCACATAGTATATTCCGGAATATCAATGTCCATTTTTAAAGAATACATATGTAACCATGCATTAGTTGCCGTATAAATGGAAATTACATCTGTTATATGCGTACAGGATGCAGGGGCGTAGCTGCCGTTAGGCACTTTAGGCACGTGCCTACACAAAAAAATTTCACAAATATTTTGTTTTTATTAAGAAAAATAATAAACACCGTTATCCATAGATGAACGTCAGTGAAGTTGTCAAAACTCTTTAATTATCGAATGTCATATGTACGTTTCTCGTCCTTAGTGAATGGAATATTGGATAGAATTGAATGTTTTTATGATTTTACCTTATTTAGAAACTATAAGCTAGAACTTAGGTTCAGATCATTTCACTTCTATCAACAGAAACTTGAATGAACCACAACTGAGACACATGAGTTTTTCAATTAGTTGTTAGTTTTCAACTAGCTTTCCACTTTGTCTTCACCCGACTTGCCAATGTTGGTCGTCTGTTTGGCTGTGCATGCAGGATGTATAAATACGCAGTCACGTCTGGTCAGAATCCGATGCCTAGTTGTACAGAGAGTACCACTCTATGAGGATTTCGTAGTTGGTCTACTGAAAGGCAAAATTTCTGCTCCTATCCAATAATTTTCAAATTTCAAGACCTTCGTCCTGGACGACACCTATTACAAGACCTAGCTACCTGTTGTATTTATTGTAAACTTTTTTTTTTGTCCTAATCATGCATAAATATTTGACACTGGGTGTTTAAAAATCAATCAATCAACTAGCTTCCAGTAATTTTGAGTACTCTCAGATCTACATGTAATGACCACAATTTTTCAAATTCCTAAGCAGGTAGGGATTTTACAGTAGGGGATATACAGAAATACGAATTTCTTGAATTTTGTTACGCCAGAACAGAACTTTTGCCTTAGGCATCGACTATGTGTGTATGTGTTTTATTAAACCTTTTCAACATCTCTCGACACCAACAGTTGAGAACGACTACGACAGGTAAAATGTGAAGGGTCGTCTCAAAATTTAAAAAAAAAAAAAATGAAATAATTATTGATTTTATTACTTTCATTGACAATGATACAACTTTCCTACAGAGTCCAAATCAGATGGAATTTTTTATAGTTTATTATATATATAAGGAAAATGATGGACTTTAAGTGACATTTCATCTTTTGAGACGTTGAGCTTCTAGCTGTCCTAGTGGAATTTGGAAAATAAAAAGAACAAAGCATGCTTAATTGTGGTTAAATTTTCAATTAAACAATGTCTTATGTCTGTTGACAAAGTGTCTCTTAGTTTTGGCCTTGGGTGCCTCCATAATGTACTCAATACTTTGTATATTTTTAATTCACCAATTTGGTGTTCCACTTGAAGTCTGTATTCACCAATCACGCAATAAAATTTGCTGGTTTTTTTTTATCAAATGTTATGGCTTACGATTAATTTGAGGTGTTGTAAATGGTGTAACTAAATGATGACGATTTGGATAATGTTTGTCCTCCGGAAAATGTAGCAGACCATTTCTCCTTATTTTGATCCAAAACACCCCTTATGTATGGTCATAGATGAGATAAAAAATTAATTCTAAAGTACGAAAAAAAGAACTGAAAAAGATACAAAACTATTGTTCCGCAAATAGGATACAGAGAAACAAATTCTGACCTGGCGAAAACAAAACAAAATACAGCAATGACAGTGTATAAATAAAATCAACGAAATTTGATCAACTTTTTGTAAGACACCAAAGGGTCATTTTCAGGAACAGGAGGAGAACACTATGACGAAGGGACAAGGTATGTTGTTTTCATGACATCAGCCGTTGGTCTCCTAGCCCCTGCTTAGCACTGACCATATTGATTTTGCAATGTCAACGAGCTCTACAGTGTTAACTAACAACTTAAAATATAAATTCCATATGCATGTATGTAAACAAAATATGTACTGCTTAGATGTTGTAACATTAAAACGAGAATTCAATTATATGTTTTTTCTTCAAAATTCATCATGAAAACATCAATTCTAATAAAATATCTTAAAGCGGAGAAGTCCGCCGTTGAAAAAAAAATAGATGTGATATTTTCTTTAGACCTTCAAAATATATATGTGATTATCCATCCAGAAATTGAATATGCACATCAACTAAGGTGAGGCCGGTCGAAAAATACCAATTTGGTCGTGTTCACAAGTGTGATACGGACATACGGACAGTCCAGTATTTACTTTTTTTTTTATAAATTTTAGAAAATTTCATCAAAGCTTTTACACCAACAAATTAATCGTTATTTACTTAGGGCAAATATTTGGTAAAAGACTCACATAATAATGAAATTGAAGAGAAGCGTACCAGGATGAAGAATGGTTGCTGTATTTGTTTTAACCAATTCAACATGAGATGTCGTATATAAATACATACAAAATAAGAAAACTATTATATGACAGATACATATATTTATTTATCTATTTGGTTGATATATATTCTGAAGCTATATAGTCAAGACAGTATATAACCGCCAATCCAATATGTAACGTATTGATAATCATGAAGGTTTTTGTCTTTGAGACGATCCATCAATTTTACCTGTAAACTGTAGGTGTCATTAGTCGGTGTCGAGAGATGTTGAAAAGGTTTATTACTAGTATATAGTAATATAAGTGTTTAAGTGCCTATTTTTTTTAATGAAGGATCGTTAATATGTTCTATTAATTAAGTTAACGTATATATCAATCAGAACGGTATAGATATAAAATACCAAACAGGGTGTGCTGCTTAATTAAAGGGATACGCTGATCTACGCTGGGCAATGCATTTAAAAAACACCATTATATATATTTCCGATTGTACTGCGTTATTCAATTTGCCAGTCAGATGTTATGGTAGATTATTCACAATTCTTCAAACTTTTTATAATGTATATCATTATTATCATAATGGAATAACCATTAAATTTAATATTTTTGTACATAAAATTTTGCAGCTAAAACGCTGAAAACCGTTTTGCGTCGGGGGGCTCCCCCCTGAACCCCCTACCAGGGATCTGCCCTGGACCTGATGGGGGCCTTAAGCGGCCCCCAGACCCCCTGCCGATTGGTGCCTACAGTTGACTGAATACCTAGCTACGCCCCTGGGATGTGATGGAAAATAAATACTTTCTAAATAATAAAATTAAGAAAACAAATACTGTAAATTTCAAAATCAAAGCTCTGGTAAATGCATTAACACATCGTAATTTGCTGCAAGTGAAATGTTTGAACAGTAACGTATTTACCATGGATAGATAAATCAAACTGATGATTGAACAACTGAAATAGTTTATTATTTTTATTTATAGACTATAAACAGCTAACAGAGAAAACAATAATGGCTCTAAATTGCTTTTTTAAACCATTCGAGACAAATAGAAATCTATATTGATTTAAAGTGTATATATTTTCTTAAACAGTAAATTAAAATTTTAAAGTAATCTACGAAAATGTATGGAATCGTTTAGGAATAAATTACCTTAGCTGTATTTGGCAAAACTTTTAGGAATTTTCGGTCCTCAGTTCTCTTCAACCTCGTACTCTATTTGGCCTTTTAACATTTTTTGATTCGAGCGTCACTGATGAGTCTTTTGTAGACGAAGCGCGCGTCTTGCGTATATACAAAATTTGAATCCTGCTATCTATGATGAGTTTATTTGTGTAATTTACTTGAAAATAGCTGTTGACTACAGCTAAAAATAGTTTCTCCAAAACGCTTTTTATGCAAAATATTATTGACACAAAACGTGGGAGATAATAATAAGACGATACCTGTACTAACCGAAATTGATAAAGACGATGAAAATGCGTCGAGTGTACATTAGGGGTTTCAAAGAATTCGGTTACTTTTCTTTCGCATTTAGGAACATTATTAATGGACTCTCACACATAATAGACACGTATTTTTCTGCCAGAATGTGATGGATGAAAAACTATATATTATAAGCTGTTCCATGTTTATTGCTTTCTTGATTTGTAAGTTTGCTTTCAAAAGTATGATTTGTGTAGTGCCCTTTAAGTCAGATTTGTAAACTGAATTTTTCACGATACTTTTATTTTCTTACATTGCTTTTTAAATTCAATTTGCTAGAAGTGCATTCGTTGATTGTAATTACTATTTGTAAACTTTAAAAGTATGCAAGCAATGCCAATGATATCTTTTGTTTACAGCTCTTTATCTTTTTTTAAGCTTTGAGTTTTCAAATATTTGGCCTCGAGCATTACTGAAGAGACATTAATTGTTGAAATGCGAAAATATGATACGAAAACATATGGAACCATTGTTTTATTATGGAAAATACCTAGTATTCTATTAGAGATATCGTAAATATCATAAATGCATTACAAATATAGAAAAAAGTCATAAATTCGAAATGATATGTCTCCCTTTTTTATTTGCATTAAACATCAAAGATGCCTATATCGATATAGGCATTTTCGATGTTCAATGCAAATAAAACTGTATACTGTAATCTTGGATTTTAAAATTATAGCAGTATATGACAGTTCGGTCTTTATAAAATATGCAAATTTTGTGACAGATTGGCAAATACATGTAATGTAAGACCTGTTTGTTGGAATAAAGAAAGAACAAGAATGTGTCCCTAGTACAAGAATGCGCCATCCGCATTATCATTTTCTATGTTCAGTGGACCTTGAAAATGGAGTAAAAACTCTAATTTGGCATTAAAATTATAAAGATCATATCACAGGGAACATGTGTACTAAGTTTCAAGTTGATGAGACTACAACTTCGCTGTTTCATCACATATTTGTTTGTTTTTTTCAACTAAAGGGCCAATTGAGCTTTTCTCATCACTTCTCGTCTGTCGTCGTTCACTTTAACAAATGTATTCTCCTCTGAAACTATGGGGTCAAATTTAACCAAAGTTGGCCATATTCATTCTAAGGGTATATATTTTTTAAAATAGTGTTCGATAACACGGTCCACCAACCAAGATTGCCGCAATGGCTAAAAATATACATGCATATAAACTCCATCGACAGGAAAATCTAATAGAATTATAGTCATTCTCTGTTAATAGTATTTGAAATATTATGTAAAACATAATGCTACCTAACTAATATTTTCTTTACACGTTACAGCGGACAACAACAGGCTGTTTCTCACAACATATGACAAAGGAAGAACAGATTATATCAATGCAGTTCAAGCTCCTGTATGTATAGATCAATACAAATAATCCAATGTTAATACATGTTTTCGTTTCCTTTATTGTTTGTCTTTAGTCTTGAAGTTCCCTTAGTGTTTCTTTTTTTTGTCGTCCCTTATTTTTGCGGGATTTTTGCAAGCGCATTATTGGTTTCCCAGACTGAAATTTTGAATATCTTTTCTGAATCCGCCTCTTTATTGGGAAATATTCAAATTGTATAGCGATAAATGAATGTCCTAATGAGAATAAAATTGAGAATGGAAATGGGTAATATGCCAATATTTTTAATTGTAATAGTATTTCTTTCTATATTTTGAACGAATCTTATATAATTGGTTTGTCATAATCTCTTATATCGATGTTGTTAACATCAGTATTTTTTCCTGAAAAAGGCATAAATAATTACTTGAAAAATTATGTCCACTCATCAGCGTATATTGGTCCCTCCTTACAGAAGTTCTCTTGGAATCTTTGTTATGAACAGTGTCATAAAATCTGTTGCCTTTTGTAACGAATATTATATTCCTTTTTCCGTAAGGAACAAATACTTTAATAATTGTTACAATAGAAATAATATTACAGAATATTTATTCCGTTCGGAACTTATTTTATGAACTTTTATTTCGTTACACACTTACAAAAGAGATGATTTCAGCTTTCCAATTGTGAACTTTCCATTCCTAAGTAGCAACATTCCAGCAGCACCTGCATACGGGGTATATATCTCCCAATTGATACGATATTCCCGTGCTTGCATTTCCTATCATGATTTTCTTGATAGAGGGTTACTGCTCACAAGGAAGCTATTAAACCAAGAGTTCCAAATGGTGAAGTTGAAATCATCCCTTCGTAAATTTTACGGACGCCATCACGAGTTGGTTGACCGTTATGGAATAACCGTTTCACAAATGATATCGGATATGTTCCTTACGTCGTAACTACAATCCCCTTCCCTTTTATGAATGTGACCTACCGAATTAGACTATTTACCGGATTTGTAATCACATAAGCAACACGACGGGTGCCACATGTGGAGCAGGATCTGCTTACCCTTCCGGAGCACCTGAGATCACCCCTAGTTTTTGGTGGGGTTCGTGTTGTTTATTCTTTAGTTTTCTATGTTGTGTCATGTGTACTATAGTTTTTCTGTTTGTCTTTTTCATTTTTAGCCATGGCGTTGTCAGTTTGTTTTAGATTTATGAGTTTGACTGTCCCTTTGGTATCTTTCGTCCCTCTTTTACATTTAAAGTTTAAGCCATTCTTATCAAAGTGAAGGTGATTGGTGTTTATTGCCATTTTAAGCACTATCGTGCTTTATCGTAGCGATCAGTTTTTATTGGTGGGGTTGACGGCTGGCAAAAACAAACCATTCACCTATGGTCGGAAAACTAACAATCTTAGTCAATTAAGTTTAGAGTCGAACACACCTGCAAAGTGCAGAATTCTAACTCACAATCTCAGTGTTGACGCGCTAGTGATATATCAGTTTGACGAATTAGATCACACAGCCACCGTGGTATCTTTAAAGGTAGCACTAAAGACAGAATTTTCTGACTCCAATCAACAGTCTTTAAAGATTAATTTCTCCAAAACTACTCAATGGATTTTAAAAATATTTAACTCATTTTAAATCTGAAATATAACTCTTTCTTAATCTATATATAAATTTTATTTTTGGTTTGATAAATCTCAAAATATAGCTCATTAATTGCCAAAAAAACTGGTCTTCCAACTTGGATAAAAATGGCACATTCATGTCAAATGGTAGTAAAAATTTGTTTTCAATCCTTTAATCAACTATATACAATCTCCAAAACCATGTCTTAGATTTTTGATATATGCCTCCAGTAAGAAGATATATTGATTTAACTGCTGGGTGCCAAACCTCATTTCACCTTTTATCTTTGGAGACCTATAAATTCATTTAGAAACAAATTATCCAAAAACTGGAACACGGTATTGTAGAAAATACACCCTTTAATCATATATATCAAAGTCAAGCCAACAGGGGTACCCATAAAGTTACTATTTTCATTTTTTCCTTACAATTCTCATGAAAAATTGTTCTGAGAAATGACCTAAAAACTGAATTTCCCCCTTAGAACCCCTATAAAGTCAATATAAATACACACATTCCACTTGGAACACTCCATGAGTGTTCTGATACCATTACTATATCAATAGAACCACACACTTTGTGTCTTTGATGCTCTAATGCTGTAAATTTTGCAGTATATGTGAACTGTCCAACACTAACTTGTCATTTGGCGGGAGTTTGACGTCACAGATTTGACCAATATCTGTGATGTAGTAATTAAATATAGAAAAGCTCCGCCTCTTTCCAGACAGTCTAAGATAAGAGAATAACATGATTGACCAGCTGCATATAATCAATGTTTAACATCATTATTCTCTATATATAAAGAATGATTTTCATTTGAATTTTAAAAAAGAAAAAACTATGTCTGAAATAAGCTAGAACATTAAAAGTGTGCATCAAAAAACAAGTTCATATGATAAAAAATTAAGACCTGGCACCCTCTTCTTCGAAATACACTTTCCCACATGACTTTTTAATTTAATGGAACTGAAAAATTACACATAAACTGAAAATTAGTTAAAATGCATAAAACTGTATTTAAATGAAGAAGACCAAAGAGAAGAAATTTATACAGGCAGTCAGAGGCTTTCAAAAATACCTTCCCACTCTAGATCTTTTCCTTAGTATTTTTTATCATTTTTGGTAGATTTTATTCCTTTAGATTTTTTCTTTTTCTCTGTTCACTTCCATGTTATATCAATATTTTTTGTTGCAAAACAATTAGATAAGACTACGGTCAGGGATTAACAGTTGGACACTGGTATCAACAGATGATTGACATATTAGCCCCTCCCAAATGCCTATATATTTAGATTAATTACCATGTGCTTTTATTTACATAAGTTCATTATTAATTTACTCCCTGTTGTGATATGATAAAGACTTTGGGGTTTTTACATACTGTGCCGAATAATACTTACTTCAAAATTATGTGATAAAAAAAAATATCTTCAAAAAATCATTGTTAGACTGTAGTGCTACCTTAAATAAGGTCCTGATTAAGTTTTTTTTTTCAGATATGTACTATACTTATACTATACGTCCGCTGTCCGCTTGTATTTGTAATATTGTATTTTATCCATCTGATAAATTAAAACCTTTTCCAACTGATTTTTATAGTTCGTTCTCATGTTGTACTGTGTCCCCGGTTAGGGCAAGGTTGTGATCCCGCTAGCATGTTTCAACCCCGCCACATTCTCTTTGTATGTGCCTGTCCAAAGTCAGGAGCCTGTAATTCAGTGGTTGTCGTTTGTTTTTGTTTTACGTATTTGATTTTCGTTCATTTTTGTACATAAATTAGGCCGTTTGTTTTCCCAACTGAACTGTTTTACATTGTCATTTTGGGGCCTTTTATAGCTGACTATGCGGTATGGGCTTTGTACATTGTTGAAAGACGTACGGTGACCTATAGTTGTTAATTTCTGTGTCATTTTGGTATCTTGTGATGAGTTGTCTCATTAGCAATCATACCACATCTTTTTATATACATGTTATACTGTAAATTTGTGAAACAACTCCCTCGATTTGGTATCTTTATTATATTCATCAACTCAAAATATGCATATATTAATTAAAATTTCAAGAATAGTTTTATACCGTTAATAATTTGAGGAAAGTCCACAGGAATGTATTGATTCAACAGTAAACATATTGTGCCTATTCTAATATTCATGACCCGTTGTTATATTTCAGTCATACACAAAGTTTGTGGGTTATCTGACGACACAGCTTCCACTGCCAGACACAAAAATGGACTTCTGGACAATGATTAGGGACCATAACTCATCTACTGTAGTCATGTTTATAAATGAACAAACAGAGGTAGTGTATCTGTTTTCTTTCGTAACAGTCACTAAGTCCAGGAATAATATGTTTATTATACAAATTGTTGTGATTCCTGTGGGTTAGTTATGTTATATAATCTGTATAGTATTTCAACTTATGTATATGCATGCTATCCAATTTAGGGAAGCTAATTACCAAATTCCTTCTTAAGTGTTTAAGTGGGTTGAATGATTTTCACATATAGATGTAAATAATGATAAATTTATATGAAACGAATTTCTTGAAATGTTAATGATCATGAAATTATCGAGCCGATGAATGCTTATATTATAAACTATTTGCTCTTTGGAAATTTGTAACATTTTGTAAGAATCTATACAATATCATAGACAACTAAATATTCATTAATTTATTGGTGATGGTTTCTTTTTATTTCCATTCGTTTCTCATTTGTTATTTAACTTTGATATACTAGTTATTAAATGGTTTTGTGTATCTAATCTGTTTTTTTATGAATCTATATTTGCTATTATTCTTATTGTGTACATGTGTTTCCTTTCT